>JAOTQR010000001.1:24242119-24255877 GCA_025774065.1 Solanum ossicruentum | reverse complement strand
CATAAAAAGAATAATAAAATATATATATATTATTTAAGTAAATTTTATATACACAATTTATTTTTTATTTTTAAAATATATAGTTTGGTAGATTACATGGAAATTTTAAGATGCTTTTGAATTTTGTTTATGAGTAGTAATTATTATCTATCATTCACATATTTTTCTAGTATAATAAATTACTTATAAAATGAATAGTGAAATGTGTGTCTATATATATATATATATATATATATATATATATTTTTCATGTCGGCAACGATTTAAGGGCATTTGTGGTCCAAAACATAGACGACAAGTATAATTTTGATCTAAAAAATAGTTGAAGTGTATATTTGAGCTATTTCAAATAGTTTGAGTGTAATTTTGACCCTTTTATTGTCACATGGATGTCTATATGGACTGTCATGTGGCAAGGATGACGGTATAAGGACATCTGTGGTTCCTTGGAATAGCGATAAGGATATTTTTTATTCCAAAATATAACGAAAGATATAAATGATCATTTCGCATAATTTAGGAACAATTTTGACCCGTTTCCCTTATGGCTATGTGAGGGGACTGGCTTTCCTTTTTCAGTTTTTTTAGTTTAATGCTTAGACAATGGGATGTATAATTTTTTAAAATTCAAATTTACCATTAGAATATTTATTGAAATACATTTAAATGATAAACTTGTTTCTTTTTTCTTATTTAAAATATAATCATCGTTCATGTATAAAAGTGAATAACTAATAATTTAGGCGTCTTTTTTTTTCCTTCTAGATTTTAATGACTATGACCTATTTGGACTAATTTTGTGCTTCAAAATCTTAATGAAAATAAATGTATTTAATGATGTAATGTTTGAATTATTTATATTTAGATTTTTATTTTTTAAAATATAAATAAATGTGGTGTAAGATAATTTTCACTTTCTTCATTTATTTATTTTGTCAAACAAAATACTAATATGAAAAATTTATAATAGTATATTTTTCAGTTGGGTAATTTGAGTAAGTTTATAAGCTGATGGGCAAGATTATTATAATTTCTTCTTCAAATATTTGAATGTTTAATAAATTCCAAGAACACTAATCATTCATCACCTATTAGTTCCAACTTGTATGGTCATATAGTAATACATATATTATTTATATAAAATTAATGTCAGTACTTAAAAATAATTTCAAAAAATTTACTATCTATATCTTGTTCTTATCAATTAAAACTCTGAACTACACTAGTAATAAAGAGGTACTTGTACCCAATTTAAACCTCCAAAGAGTTTAACGGTGAATTTATGGTTTGTAGTAACTAATTTTAAGATCAAATTTCACAAATAACTACTATATAAAATATCTTAATTATATTTTTTAACTATAGTTTGTCTAATCAAACTCCATAGTTATAATTTCATTCCTTAATATATACAAAATTTTTCATAACTTAAATTAAATATATTAATAAATTATAAATAGGTAAAGTAATATACATAAATTTTGAATTTATACAATTAAAAATAAAATTAAATAAATTTTAACAAAATTATATAATTAATGGAAGTTATAAACTTTTCCTTAATATAAACCAAACAAAAGAGTAATTTAGAGGGCCCAGTGTGGTCCAAAGTGGATTGCAAAATGCAAATTCCAGAAGCTTCACTCATTATTACTATGGACACCATATAAACACAGCCTTTTTAGCTGTTTGACACAAACAAGCAAAGGCTAGCAAGTAGCAAAGGTAAGTTCTTTCAACTGGTTTTCCCAATTCTGAATCTTGAAATTTCAAATTTTAATTTTAAAATTTTCATCTGGTGTTAGCTTAGGAAATTCTTGTCACTTGTGATGAAGAATGAAGTTTAAATTTTTCATTCAAGAAAGTGAAAAGCTAGCTACTTTCTTTTTTTATGGGGTTTGTTCACAGTGATCGTCTTCTTGAAACAGTGAGTAATGTCGAAGCTATTTGGAGGAAAAAACCCTTTCGATGATCCATTTTTCACTGAACCATTTGGCGGTTGGAATTATCCGTTTGATGGACAACCAGACAATCGGAAGCAAATCACCATTGAAGAACTAAATCCTGAAGGTGATGGTGGTCAGGCTCAGGAAAATGCTGAACCAAGAAAAGACTTGGTTGTTAAGAACAAGAAACCTAGTAAAAAGTCCAATGGTTAGTGCTCTCTCTAGGGGTCTTATAGTTGGTTTTACAGCATGATTGCTAATGTTTGCATTACTGTTACCCACATACAGAATAACTAATTCGTACATTACTAATACTTGCATAACTCTAACTAGCAACTAAAGGACCCCTTAGTGTTTAGCTTAGCTGATTATTGTTTATGCATAAATTTCCAAGTTTTTTTGTTTATGGAATGTTTTGTGAATTTACTTTATAGGGAGCCACAGTTTCAGCTACCGCAGAGTTGCTTATGGTGGTTTAAATGGGATGTACTACACTTGCTCTGAAGGCAGAATGATTGGTCCTGATGGGGTGAGTAGTTTTTATTGGGATCAGAGAAGTAGCTACTCCTCCTTCTTGCATGATTCAGTGACAGAACCAGAATTTTGTCTAAGGGGTGTTACAATTTAAAGAAGTAAAATCTCCTAGAAGTCAAGACGTGTTAATATGTAATGCATACATAAAGAAAGTATTTTTACCTAGCTAAACAATGTAAACCCCTTGAATGAATTTAGCTCTGCCACTGGCATGATTATTACATTGTTTAAACAAAAATATTATGTTTTTTTTCTGCATAGGTGGTTCTGGCAGAAATGGAAGAAGACGACAAGACGATTGGGGAGTCCCTGCACACAATCTCTAAAGGGATTCACAACAAGGTATTTCTCTTCTTAATATGGTTAAGGGGCACAGTTCATTGGTCCTCTTTAACGTTTTTGGTTGTTTGAGATGTAAATTTGTTTCAAGATTGAAGTCCCTTTTTTAGGTGTTCGTCAGGTCGTCAAATTCTACTAAGTGCATCATTTGCTCTGTAATACAATTACCCTATGCTACACAAAAAATTGAGTGCCTCTTTTGTTATCCGTCAAGAGTAAATAAAAATTGATTAAAGCTTGAACGTTTGTCTTGATTATATTTAGTTGTGGAGCAAAGAATTTTACTAAGGACTATCACAATATAAAACAAGTAGATACACGTAGAAAATAAGGGGAATCAAGACATAGTTTATTATATTTATATACATAATTTTTACCTAGCTAAACAATGTAACTTGACACACCTTAGCATAAGGTGGCTTTGCCGCTGATTATATTAGTGAGCTTTATACAGGGCCATTCTGTCACAACAAAGCATAGTTCAGATGGGCGAGAGGACACACTGCAGACTTTGCACAATCTTAATGAAGGTATTTCCATTTCAACAACATGATAGATGGCATGCCTTGAGTTACGGGAGATCTAATATAATGGTATTTGGTTTACATTTAGATGAGCTTGGTGACTTTGAACAGAATTGGAAAGCTACTGCTGATAAGTATTTGCCTGGATGGGATAAGGGTTTCAGCTTGCTGAAGAATCAAGGTAAGTTTTTTGAGTTCATGTCATTTAAATCAGACGTCATATGTGAGAATACAAGAATGACAGAGAGATTATCAATTTTTGCTGCTTCTGTCCTGTTAACATGATTTTCCAGTTAACCTAATTGTTCAGCATTTCAGCAGATAGATGCAAAACAATGTTGCAGCCAATGGACTCAGTAATTAGCTATAACCATATTTCTTTTGTGCAAGCATTTTATTTTCTGTCCACACTTTGGGAGAGGCTAATTAACTTATTTGAAAAGGCTATTTAGGGCCTTTTTAGGACGTGGTATCTGTAAGAGAATGAACAGAACAGAAATTGGTATTCTGATTAAGTCCATATGAAGTAGTTGTGTCTTCGCAAATATTGGCTAATAAATCACTGCTTATGAGGCAGAAGAAAACAAATAGGTGGTAGGACTACTTTTACTCTGATAGGGTAAATTGACAACAATGAATTTACCATAAAAGAGTGATTGAACACTGTTTAGGAGCTGAAAAAGACAATTGGATGAAAGCATATGAGTCCTTGAGCAGCTTAGCTGTATAGGCCATGACATATTGTGTTCACTGTAAAAGATCAGAGCCACTTGAGTTCAGTGCACAACACAAATATCTCTAGCCTAAAAATTCGACACATGCCTATGGTCAAAGCTTTGCAGTTTCATGTCTAAAACAACTAATTATGTTATTTTAGTGGTATGACGTATAAATGTGTCTCTTAACTTGGCCTCAATTGATAACTATGCTCTCCAATTTTGGGTGTGCACAAGAAGGCACTTGTATAAAATTAAACAAATAGATATATTTGTCCTACATGGCATTATACATGACAAATTTGTGTCTTACATGGCGTCTTTACCTGCATTATGCTACTTTTCAATTTTATACAAGTTTAAGTGTTTACTTGTGCACACCTAAAGTTGGAGGATGTAGATGCTAGCCGAAGCCAAGTCAAAGGGCATATGTATGTATTATGCATATTTTATTTGAGAATCTTTCATTAATTTGTTGTGTCTTTATACATATCGAGATTCCTGCATCTTCTTATATGCCTGTCAGTGTCTTCATCCAAATTAACTATTAAGAAGCAGAAGTGATGGTTGGCATGCTTCTGCTAGCATTGCATTGGTTCTCCGCCTTATTTACCAGACTCTCATTTCATAAAGAAAAGGAACAAATGGTAGCCGATTCAGATTGGAAACATTAAGCCTGCTATAATAGTTAATGATTAAGCCAAAGTTTCCCTGCATGAATGCAGCTATCAAAACAAAAAGGTGTATGCTGATAACAGAACTATCTAACACTAGAATAAAACAGGAAGACCATATTTGACATGAAGGTTCCAGATTAAAAAAACTAGAACATAACTTCATGATTGGACTGTGAATCTTAAAATCATGAATACGCTATCGTTTTTCTGATAATTGTGTAGCATTGCTTCAATTACGTACATATGTAACACTCGTGGATCACCCAATGTAGTAACAGAGGATTATTCGAGCTCCCTGTTCACTGTAGTCAAAGAATTTGAACATGTACATATTGTTTTACTTCTGAGTATCCTGTAAAGAGAGCGCTAAATCTTGTGAAACCAGACTGAACTGATGTTGCACAAGTAGTTTTGACAGTCTATTCAACATCTGTGTAGGGTCCATTAGCAGCTTGTGGGATGAGTTTGCCAATTGGAGGGGCTTGGGTGGTTGGGAGCATCCAGCTCTGGAATACTATGGAAATGCTGGACCGATGGAGCAAGTCAGTGAATCAGGGGAAGATTCTTCTAGGAGAGGCAAAAGAAGAGTCCCAGTGGAGTAAGAAGGAGGCTTCCTTTGATGATGAAATTAGTGATATAACTTATATCCTACCAGTGTAGCTACTTACAACTTTTGACCTCTTTTACTGTCAGTGTTTAGTGCCTCTTTTCAGCTCGCGTTGAGTGACGTCTAGGTGAAATTATGTGTGAGATTGTGATATCTAAGTGAAATTTCCAATTTAGAAAAGATGTTTGTTTGGATAAGTTGGCTTTGGTAATCTAGTATTGTTTGAACATCTTTACTTATAATGGTCGTATTCAAAGGTAAGATTAATAGAATTAGAAATGTATCACATAAACACATGCGACTTTGACATCTTAGTGGAGGTAAATTAAATTCCCACTGTATGAATCCAGTACAATCAGGAACCATGTCCCTTGACATCAGATTGTAAGAAAATAAATTGTGTGGAAAAACTCTTTGCTCAAGGAGGAACAATCACAATCTGTATCATAGGATATATCAAACTAAATTTCACGAAGATGCAAAGAGCAAAGTCTCTATCAATCAAACTTCACTAAGATGAAAAGAGTAAAATCGTCTATTATAAGTTCATGTAACCTAGACACCTAACTCACCGTCCCTTCCCTTGCAATAACTTTGTTACAAGATGAGTCTAAGTGAAGAGATCCAGCCATGCTACAATTGTTGACTGCCAACAATTGTTGCCAATTCAAAGTCAAGGAAGGCTGCAACTTCAATTCAAACAATGCTGCAAAGCAGCAAAGTTTGAAGCAGCAAACTTTGAAGAAGCAAAATTGGATTTTGTTTCTTTGTCATTGATGTAATCAATGACATCAAGGGGATAGAATTTCCCCTATAAAAGGAGCTCCTTCATTTGTATCACCAAGAAGAGTGTAATCACCAAGATCATCATTCATCAAGAAGAGTGTAATCACCAAGATCATCATTCATCAAGAAGAGTGTAACCACCAAGAACACCAAGACAAGAGTGTATTGTGTGAGTCTGAGAGTAGTTTTGTAATCTATTCTTGTAAGTAATAGAAGAATTTTTTCTCTCAAATTCGTGTTTACCAACGCTCATTGATCCTTTGGCCTCAACACTAAGCAATATCTCTATTGTTCAATACACAAATCAACTCTAGTTTAATGTGGATTTCAACACAACCCTAGGCCAACTCTAACCCAGAAGTAGATACTTGCTCAATAGTAATTGATCAAGGTTCCTTTATAACTTCAGTAAGTATGATCTTACTATGATAAAAGACTCAAAACACAAACAAAGCAACTCTTGAACAACACGTTCTATCAGGTCCCTTCTGCTATGTCACTACTTGATTTTGTTGAGTTAATGATGCACTTTTTGATCTTGATACCTTATGAAAAGTATATCTGCCCATGTTATGAGAGAGTGTCTTAAAACTTGCGACAAGAAAAAACTAGTGTTCTCTCATTGGCTGGTCAGTACAAAGTACAGGAGAGTACTTTTTACCAACCACAATAGCTTTTGTAGCTGGCTTCCATTTTTCGTCAGACAAACAAAGGACATAGAACCTGGTCCATCTACTAGATCTCATGGTTTGTTAAATCGTTAAAATATACACTAACATATAGATCTTTTCGAACTTGCAACACATACACACGATTTTTATTCCTTTTTGTTTGGTTTATGCATCCAGCATTTAGAATTCTCTGGGATCAGTTTTTTAGTGCTCATGTTAAAAAAGATTTTGTTTTCAAGAATCAAACTCGACAATTCTGATTAAAAGTGGAGAAATCTATACCATGTCATTTCACCACACCTATAGATTCGAGAACAATGTCGATCCCTGGTGGAACTAAAGAGAGGCAAGGAGATTCGATTGAATCCCTTTCCCCTGAGAATTTTATCACAAAAATAGGACAAAGACATTGTTTTGTCATGTATGAATTGTTGGATGCTGTTGACATTAGAGAAAATTTTAATGTAGTGGCATTCAAAACTATGCATTTGATCAGAGATTCAAATTATTACCAAAAAAAAACACTACCCTTGTACTTTTTAATCCCTCCTTATGAATTTTTGTTAGAGAAAATAACAAATATTTTTTGTTTTAATCCTAGGACATAGGTGGAATACGAAAAGATTTTGTAGATATAGTTTAAATTTATAATGAATCAATACCATTTATTCTAGGTATTAACGAATTTTATGGATTTTATGTATGTTTTAGCGTCGTTATCATTTTTTCCTGCTAAGAAATATCTTAATTTCATGATGAATATATAAATAAATGTAAAAGATAATCTGAGCATACAAAGGCTAAGTTCGATTAATTACAGAGACACGCAAAAACGAATTAAAGAGGGGTGGCTGTGCTTATCGATGTTTTTGTGTATATTAAGGAGATTGAAATCTCCCAAAGATTAATTAATAAAAAATTTATACTCTCCGCATTTATCTTTACTTATCCTCTTGGCACAAGAATCAAGAAATAATAAATGATATGGATAAATATAATAAATACAATATCTTAAAAAATGAAATAGAGAAATCGCTATAATTCATTATAAGAGCAAATTAAAAATTAAATATAAAATTATCTTTTAATTTTATAAATACAATAAATATTGTTGAACATTTCAAAATAATATAAATAATAAGTAAAAATGACCGGGGACTAGTATTCGTGAAACTATCTTGGTGGTTACTCTTTCACAAATTACAATGGAGAGGCTGAATCTAACCACTCTTCAAATTCATTGGACAATATTATATTAAATGTACTTTAAAATTAATTAATAATTGATTTTTCGAAGCAGAATATTTTGAAATTTTAACCTAATTAAAAAATTGAACGACTATCGATTTAGAATAAATTAATATTTCATCCAATAAAATTAAGGATTCCGACGAAAAGAAACTCTTTTCCAAATTTCGAATGCCATGTTGTTCCCCACATTTATTTTTCTGAAGGAGCTGTTTTGGTAAGTACCGAAGCATATTCCCCACCAGAGCCGTTAATATGAATTAGACCTGTTGAGCCAGTTTGGCCATCCAATAAATTGAATTCCAAATATTATGCTCAAACAAAGTTGGGAAAACTTTGGTCTAATTAGTAAAAGTATTCTTGAAGTAATTTTCATCAAATCTGAATAAATGGATTGATATTTAAGTTAATTAGGAAACGTCATAAGTCAATTAATCATATAAATTACTATGTTTTGTTATGAGTGTGTGACTTCGAAAATAGCCACATATTATCATCGTCGTGTGTTTTATTATTTCATATATTTAACAATTTCACACTTCGAACACATTGATTTATGCATGTACATTATTGTACGTGATCATGAGATTTAAAAGTTAATAATTAGATAAGTTTTTAAAAGAGATCTGTACAAACCAATGCTGCTTATCTATCAATAAAAAAATTATATGTTTTCTGTTCTATTTTATATGATATGTTTTTTTTTAGTTTGTTTAATTGGAATTAACTTAATTTTAAATTTTCTTTTTGTCTTAATGAAATTATTTTCAATCATACAAATAATCAAATATCTTAGAACTATTTTAGACCATAAGTTTCAAAAGTCTTCCTTTATTTCTTAAATATTGTGTCAAGTCAAAGGATGTCATAAAATGGACGTACATATTCAAATTCTTGGGAAGGAAATGATCTTTACATGGAAATGAAAGAATCTAAGTGATTAATAAAGAAAATATTGCAAAATCAAATGCTTGAACCCGATTAATATGATAATGTACGCAATTGAAATTTCTGAGAAATTATATATTTGTGTATTGATAAGATTATTTACTATTTCTTGAAGCTCAATCTCTCTCCCAGATAAGCTATATAGTCAAGAGAAAGCATGAACCAGAATAGAAAAACTTGCCAAATCTATGAATAAATATTTCATAGTAACATCATTACACCATAGGACGGAGGGAATGATAAAGATCATGTATAAAAATTACTCGTACGAACAAGTGAAATTAAAAATCAAGTGATTTTGCAAAAACTTTATGAAAAAAGCTATTGAATACTTATATTAGTAATTACTCGTATGAATCACAAGTAAAATTAAAAATCAAGTGATTTTGCAAAAACTTTATGAAAAAAGCTATTGAATACTTATATTAGTTAGAGGATATAAATGTTCGACTAAAGCACAAAATACATAAACACTACTAGAAAAAAAAGAATTACCATACATGTTGATGAATAAGGTTTTAGGCCTAACTCACACCCCAAAAGCTTGATGAATTAGGTTTTAGGCCTAATTCACACCCCAAAAGCTAGCTAAAAGGAGGACGACGATTGCCTAAGCCTTATAAGGAGTCCACCCATCTTATTAACCACCAATGTGGGACTATTCGTCTCAACACATGTCCTATGATCACTAATTAGTCAATATCAAATTATGAATAAATCATAGTTTAACCCTGGCAAGTTAAATTAGTGTCATATTTTAGTTAAAAAGGGAAAGTTAAAAGAACACGTAATAAGTTTTGTATGTGTCATTTTATTATTAGAAGTACGTAATTGTGGATTAAGAGCACTAATAATAGTGCTGCATTACCTACCTGCTGAAAGTACTGCCAAACCTAATTCAATTAAAAAATTTATCTGTATAAATACTATAGTAATTTAGCCAGGTGTTATCTATTCCATATATACGTATATCTTAGTTTATTGTCATGCCATAGAAAATCAAAATGAGAAGAAAAAGACTTTTCCATTTTCAAGATCTAACGTGTTTTTCTTTTTTCCATAAGAAAAAGACCCTAAATTTGACCTAATGAAAGCATGCATGAGAAAAAAGAACTAATATAAATAATTATAATATAATAATTTTTCCTTAGAAAAAGAGTTGGGCTGAATCATGTGACTTGACCTAACCAAAAAAAGATATAAAAATGCAATCAATTCTTTTAACAACGTATGTAATAGATTAACCATAATTTAATTATTGGGTGGAAGAAACGTAAACATATAAAATAATATGGATAATGGAGCAACTAAAATTGGACCGAGTACCGCACGTAGTCAAACCATTTTATTTACCACCATATATTAAAACAAAATAAATATTTAGTGATAAGAATAGATTTTTTATATATTTATTAATAATTGAATTAGTTTCATTATATTTAAATTGACTAAAGCCTTTAATGATATTTTATAAATGTTAATTATAAAAATTCCTATTTATTATTGTCGCGTAGTATAATATAGTAATAATGATTATATTATTGCCACTAAGTCTTTCATTTGTAATAAGCTAATCATATAAAGGAACATATCCATATTAATTAAGACTCCTCATTAATATGTAAAAATCATATTTAAAAAAAATCATACTTGTAAAAATCATATATATAAAACACCTAAATATTCAAAACTCCTTCGTTGTCTTTTAAAACTGTAACTTCTTTTTTTTTTTAAGGGAAAATACACGTGTTTTATTTGGTAAAAAACTCTATCTTGTTTTTAAAAATTGTAACTCTTTTCAATAACTTTTTTAAAAAATAATATACTTAGTAGTTAATAAATTGAAATTTTAATTTTTAATATTTTTATATTTACAAAAAAATTGTGTTTTGATATGTTTAATCATTTTAAAATATTTAATAGATTTGTTTCTATAGGTTGACATTTCTCATTATTTGTTTTACTTATTGATATGTGTCTTTCTTTAATAAAAAATTAAAATAATTCTATTTAATTAGTTTATATTTTAAAATTTAAAAAAGATATTAATTATGGTGCTGACACATGACGCTTTTACCTCTTCTATTATATATATATAGAGAGAGAGAGAAAATTATTATGATAATTTATCATATTATTTATTTGAGTATATTAAATATAGTTATTTTAATAAACTTATAATTACACTATTGCTTTTTATAAAACGTACTTTAGCTCTTTTAAATATGAAATCAAAGATGACAAAATGTTTCCATATTGACACTTATACCAACTTAATAAATATATTTTAATATGTCTTCGCATATAATTTTATCAATACATATTTTTATCTTAGTTTATAACAAAATTATGTTAAATTTGCATGATTTAATATCAATTATTTAATCATGTAATTATAAAATAATAATTTATTTTTTATATTTTTAAATTGCATTATTCACTATTTAAAACTATCAAATTGTTAATATTGATTTTTGTAATTCATTAATTGGCATATTTGAAATAAGTACAATTAAGCGTACATGTAACCTTCCTATGAAAGGATCAAAATTAAATTTTATTTAGTATAGTGTTAATTTTCAATTCAAATTATAGAAGATAAATATGTGACTTCCATTTCAAATTCAAAATTTAAAAACTTAAATATAATTTAATTATCTAATTTTGAGCAAAATGTATCTTATCTAAAAAGATTTTTAAAATAACTTTATTTTTTTATTGCTTCAGTTTAGATAACAATTATTTCAAACTAAATAGTTTTTAGTAAATTTTATCTTTACATATATAATAATTTTAATATATTTAATATTTTTATAATTGTAATTTAGAGTTACCAAACATCTAGAGTACTTGTTTGTAAGAATGTCATCCCACAAAACCTACTTATATTATTGATTTTTATGTTATAATCTTTTTTTTTTTGAATTAAAATAAATAATATAAAATAATATCAAGTTCATATTTAATTTACAAAACATAAAATAATTATGTCAGATATGTACAAAAGCAACATACTTTTCAGATTATTTTTTATATTATGTTTTTAAATTCAATAGATATGTATTATCAGAATAAAATCTTCATAAAATATATTCTAGTAATATTATATGTCTTGTATAATAAGCTTCAATAGCAATTTATTTTTTTAATTTTACTTGTGTTTTTAGTTACTTCTTTATTAATGTTTTCAATTTTTTTATTTTTTTATATACTTGTTTTCATGGTATTTTTTAAACATATATTTTCATAAAAATAGCGAAGATTAAATACAATATATGTATAATTATTTATAAAAAATAAAAAAATAAATCAGTTGATAATTTAAATTCTTATGGTTAGCATCTTTCTCTTTTGTTAATACAATTTTGAATTAATAATTAACAAAAATATTTTAAATTTAGCAAAATCATAAGTTATCGAACTTTTGGATCATCTTATTATCAAATATAAACTAATGCTTTCTAAGAAGTCAAACAACACTATTTATTAAATTTAAAATAAAAAAAGATAATCAAAATAAAATATTATACTTACTAAACTAACAGAGAAAAAAGTTATAATTAATTGTGCCAAAATATACCTAATACGAATGGTTTGCCTTCTTATTCAAAATTTAAAAAAGAATTTCAATCAGATATAATTATCAATTGCATATAGTTAAATCTTATATAAAATAAATGAAACAGAACAATTTTTTTTTTAAAAAAAAAACAATATCAAAAGGCAACAAAGAGAAGAGGTTGAGATGAGGAATAAAATAATATAGCATGAATCAATTTAAGCATAATGAATGATATTTATTATGTATTAATCATCAATGCAGTTTCTCTTATTTTTCATGGAATAACAGATTAATTTTTTCATGAAATAACATATTAAATAACAGTTAAAAGATTATTTGTTCAAAGATATGAAAAAAATTCTAACTAAAAATTTTTGTTTAGATTAGAAGGAAACAATTCAATTTTATAACAAAGAAACAAAACATTCAACGCAAAGAGAATAAATCAATTGATACTAATTAAAATCATAAAAAGTAACTTTATCAATTCACTTTATATGTGCCTTCTAAAGATAATTTTTGAAGAAATCATTAGACAGTGAAATAAGTTTTAAGTTGACCAGACTCAAAGTAAATAAGATATACGGAGAAGAATGAACAATACTACTGTATATATTTTATGGCTATGAACGTGGGAGGAAGTTTCCATTGACAGTTTTATTTTATTTTTATCTTTTTAACATTTTTTTTTGTAAATGTCATTTAAAAAATTATTTATTTGTTGATTATTATTTCTTTTAAGAAAATACCAACCTGGGAAAATTTTAATTTTTTTTATTGTGATATTTCAATTTTAAAAATGAATTTCAAAAATAAGAATATTTAAATCCATAATTTAAAAAATAAATATTATTTTTTATGGTGTTGACATGTGATATGTGATATGTGACATATTTTACCTCTCTTATTATATATAAAAAATAAAGAGATATTATTATTATTATTATTATTATTATTATTATTATTATTATTATTATTATTATTATTATTTATAGATATAGATATCACCTCTCCTATATATTACTCTTAAATAAAAACAACTTCCTTAAATAAAGGAGTTTAAGTTCAATTTTTTCCTTCCTAATATTTAGGAAGACCCACGTACTATTCTTTTAATATGTAGAAATCACTATTGTTTATAAATTGTCACAATTTGAATTTATTTTTAAAAAAAATTGTAAATAATTTTATATATATATA
>JAOTQR010000001.1:24216867-24232859 GCA_025774065.1 Solanum ossicruentum | reverse complement strand
ATTATCCGTAAAATTAGGTGGCGACTCTGTGTCATTTCGAATCTCGAGAATTAGTTTTGCTTAAATTAATTGAGTTTGGATTGATTCTCGATTTTTGAATAATTTTAATATTTTTTTTAAAGTCGGTCATTTTTTCGATATAACAGTTGTTATTGATTGGACCAAGTTGTAACTAAATAAAAGTGGATAATGTTCCTTTCTAGAGTTCATTGATAACTAGTATTTTTTGAAAAAAAAAAGCTACATTTAGCCCATCAATTCTTCTCCTACTATGAAAATCAAAATATTCAAACTAGATAATTATGTTAAATTTGACATAAAAGTCTACTAAGAGTAGATAACTTTTTTCATAGTAGTTTAAAATGATTGCATAGTGTATCATTAATTAATAATTTTATATTAGATTTCAAGTTAATGCATCTTAATATATGTATTTTCAAACCAAATTCACTCTTTAATACAATTACACATAGGAAGAGAGGTGAGTGAGAGAGAAAAGCGGTGAGCAAAAGAAGAGGGAAGTGAGCAAGAGAATCACTATATTCTAAATATATGTGAATCACATTAGATACATATATCTAAAAATACTTGATATATTTTAAATACATTTTAAAATACAGATACATATAGAGAGAATAAGTTTATCCCTTAAATTTGCGAATCTTGTTGGATACAGCTAATTTTAACATTATATATCTGAGATACATACACCAAGATACAGCATATATGGGGACCAATATATATCATAGATGGTACTTTTAAAAAGGAGAACGTACACAAAATAAATCTAATGTGAAATTATTGATCTTAATGGACTCAATCCAAACTATTTATCTTTTAATGGACCCATAATCCAAACTATTTACCTTCTTACCCCATTTTTTCCTTTTATTTCATTCTAACGTCATGATGATGTCAACATGAATACTATAAAATAATTCTCTGTGGTACTCCAGTGATATATATACACAATACCGATATCATATAGAATGAGCTCAATCATCTGTGATACTATGGTGGTATATTGATACCCAGTTAATATCATATAAAATTATATAATGTTTAAGAATTAAATAAGAAACAAATCAAAAAAATTATTGAACTCTAAATTAGTAGAAAATATATTCATTGTAATACTCTGTTGATATATTTATACCATATTAGTATCGTATAGGACTAGAAAATTATTAAAGTTACTTAATTATTTATTAAACTCTAAATTAGTAAAAAAAAATATTCTTGTAATAATCCGTCGGTATATTGATACCCTATCGGTATCATATAATTTTGAGCTATAAAATAATTAAGAGAAACTTATTAAAGTTACAAACTTATTTATTAACTTTAAAATTAGTAAAAAATATATTCTTAGTGATACTTTATCAGTATATTGATACTATATTGGTATCATATAGGACTAAGTTTAATCCTTTGTGATACCCTATCGGTATATGTATACCCTATTGGTATATCGTTTGGTATAAAGGACAAGGAGAAATAATTCAGGGCTAAAAGTTTCGTGGGCCTTAAATGATTGTTTGGTTGGCAAAGGTGAGATAACTTATCCCGGGACTAATAAATAGTACTGGGATAAACTATCCCTTCTAATGGGTGGTACACTAATCTCGGGATAAGTTATCCCGGGATAAAAAGAGTCAATGATAATAATATTCTTCTACACTCTTTTTATATCTCACTTTGTATATTTACATTATTTTTAATACTATATATAATAATATTCAAAACCTTCACTCTCTTTTTTTATAATACTAATTCATATTTTCTATTAAAAAAGTACACACTAATTATTATGTTTTTTATATTTTAATTTTTCATAAATCTTTTTTACTTTAACAAACTTTAAAATACAAGTTCTATTAGTAAAATAATTTTTTTAAAAAAAATTATTTTAAATGCATACGATATTATTATGGAAATGTACACTTAAAAATATTTAAACTAAATAAAATGAGAGATTTATTTTAAAAATAAATATTAAATAACTAAAATTTAGCAAACAAAATATATTAAAAACTAATAAAACAAATGGTATTTTTATAAACAAGCATAAAATTTTTAAAATTTATCTGACAAATCAAACACTCAATAAAATATAATCTCAACATAATTTATCTTATTATTACTAATTCTAACATAATTTATCTCATCATAACTTATATTCAAACCAACTGAACCTACGTTAATGGGATTTGTGTTGTTTGCTGTCTCTGAATTTTATCCAAACCAAAGGCCAGATATTTTTATGGGCCAGCATTCGTTATAACCCAATTAATGACAAAATCCACATATCAATCCTCTTAATCTCTACATTGGCCGTTAAAGCAAATTAACGAACACTCGACTCTTTGTACATAGCTCAAGAACAAAGAATTCAAAGCACCAAAACTGATGCTTCTTGTAGCAAATTCAAGCCAAGCATGGAACTTAGCACACCCAACACTGACTTTCTACCAGAAATGCAAAACACAAGTAGACATTGATCAAATTCATGCCCAATTGATAACCACAGGACTTATAAAAAATCCATTTTTGACCACAAAACTTATCTTGAAGTTCTCTTCTTCACCTCACACACCCATCATTGAATTTGGTCGTCTTCTCTTCTTTTCTGACAATTTCTGTTGTTCAAAGCGGAATAAAGAAGACCCATTTCTGTGGAATGTGATAATGAAGTCATTTTCACATGGAAATAACCCATATAAGGCTTTTGAAGCATTCTGTTTGATGCTTAAAAATGGGGTTTTTGTGGATGAGTATTCGTTATCTATAGTGTTGAAAGCCTGTTCAAGAATGGGTTTTGTTAAGCAAGGAATGCAGGTTCATGGACTATTGAGGAAAGTAGGATTTGGGTCTGATGTGTTTTTACAAAATTGTTTGATTTCCATGTATGTAAGGTGTGGGCTTGTTGATTATGGTCACCAAATGTTTGATAGAATGTCTATGAGAGACTCTGTTTCGTATAATACAATGATTGATGGGTATGTGAAATGTGGAATGCTTGATGTTGCTTGTCGTTTGTTTGATTTTATGCCAATAGAGATGAGGAATTTGGTTTCTTGGAATGCTATGCTTACTGGGTATGTCAAATTGAACCAAGGGTTTGATGTTACTTTGGAGCTGTTTGATAAAATGCCCAAAAGGGATTTGGTTTCTTGGAATTTGATGCTTTGTTGCTGTGTTAAAAGTGGACATGCTGAAAAGGCTACTGCTTTGTTTGATATGATGCCGAAGAAGGATGTAGTCAGCTGGGCAATAATGGTAGATGGGTATGCAAAAATTGGTAAGATTGACATTGCAAGATGCTATTTTGATGACATGCCTGAAAGGGATGTGATTTCTTGCAATGCTATTATGGCTGGGTACGTCAAGAATGGTCACTGCCTTGAAGCATTAAAAGTGTTTCATGATATGTTAAGAGGAAGTAGTCTGGCTCCTGATAGTACCACCATGTTGATTGCGCTTTCTGCAGTTGCCGAGTTAGGTTACATTGATGAAGGGATTGCACTGCACTGTTACATAGAGGAGAACGGGTTTTTTGTGGCTGGAAAACTTGGTGTCGCTTTGATAGACATGTATGCAAAATGTGGCAGTGTAGATAGTGCAATGGGTGTGTTCGATGACATCCAAGAAAAAGACGTTGATCACTGGAATGCTATGATTGGTGGTTTGGCTATTCATGGCTTTGGGGACCTAGCTTTCCAATTGTTCATGGAGATGGAAAGACTTTCATTAGATATAGATGATATCACATTTATTGCGGTTATGAATGCCTGTGGTCATTCTGGACTGTTAAAGGAAGGCATGATCTGTTTTGAGATCATGAGAAGGGCACATCATATGGAACCTAAGCTCCAGCATTATGGATGCATGGTTGACATCCTTAGTCGAGCAGGGCATGTGGAGGAGGCCATAAAATTTGTCGATGAAATGCCAATCTATCCCAATGATGTAGTTTGGCGAACGTTGCTAAGTTCATGTAGGAATCAAGAAGACGTCCACATTGGAGACCCAATGGATAAGCAATTAGTTGGACTAAATTCTCATAATTCAAGTTCCTACGTTCTTTTGTCTAACATATATGCTCAATTTGGTAAGTGGGACTATGTTAGAAGGGTTCGGACTATAATGAAAGAAAAGGACCTGAAGAAAATTGTGGGCAGCAGTAGGATCGAGCTCCAAGGAATTGTCCACGAGTTCTCTGTGGGAGACAAAACCCATGATCAAGTTGAAGAGATCTATTCCACATTACAGATGGTTTGTGTATAGCTGTAAGATATCTCCTCTGTGGTCTAGGAGTTTACACCATTGAGGAAGCCAAATTTAACTAATCATTAGCTCTGGACAGGGAATTATTTTTAGCTGTTCCTCTGTAATTAGCAAAGCACCAGGGAAAACAATCCTGCAATTGCAAATTTAAGTCGGATTTATCTAATAAGAGAAGTTCAAAACAGACTTGCAGTTAAACACTCTCTTAAGTCTTACCTTTTCCAAAATTCCTGGAGTCCCACATCTTGAATCCCCCATCCCACACCCAACTACGTCAAGGTCCAAGGATGTTAAATTCCACCAGTTACTGAGATAGGCTTTGACATCATCAAAAGTAAGATTGTAACGTAATAAACAAAATGTAAAATGTAAGAAAGTTAGTGTTTTTTGTTTTATTTTGTATAATATTAAGCTGAGATGAGTTTACATGGAGTAACAGGGTAAGTGAGAATTTTGGGATTGAGGCGTAATTATTGTTCTATTTGTTTGGCGCATTACTGAGCTAGATTATTGTAGTTTGTGCGATAAGAGCTCTAAAATAGCTATGTGTTCATGGTAGAGAAAGAGGAACTAGGAGAGTGAGTGAGATTCAAGTGATTGAGTAATGGTTGATTCAAAGTTGAAGATTTTCACTGGGAGTTGATTAGGTCCAGTTTATAGGAGAGAGATGCCTGCCCCAGTACTCCTAAGCAGTGCTGGAGCGAGTAATAGTTTCAGACGGAGTAATCTGGTGAAGAGGGTGCAAATTTTCTTCTCAGTTATGTTAAGAGCATGCAAAGTTAAATTAACAATCATAATAGCCAACATTTAATCTCAATACACCAAATAGTTTTTGGGCAAAGCATGTGCATCAGACCACCCTTCGCCTAAGGTGGCTCTACGCATGCTCTAAGTCGGGTGTGGTGGAGAAACTTGGGAAATTGGCACTTGTATAGTTGCAGGCTTCGGCTTCTTTGTGTTGGACCTGGCTTTGGGCTAGTTGGGTTTGGTCCAGGTCAAGTTTTGGCAAGCAAATTTGAAACCTGTATGTCTGAAAGTTGGTTTTAAGTGGCTAAACTTATGAAATCTTATGAATTTGGCTATCCCTTAATGAAATGATTCTCACGGGCTATCCGTGCACACTTTACCCTTCGAATTAGACCTTCAACAGGGTGGATTTTTCAAATGACAGTGGGGCAAACATGTGTAGCTGCCACCCCGCCCTCCATGCTATCAATTAGAGTAGGAAAATAGAGTTAGCCTACCAGAGAAAGTCATATAGTAATTCCTATAAGCTATAGCTCTCATTTTCCTTAGGCCCTTAGCCGCATTAGGTTCCTCCTCCCAAGAATTATTTTTAGCACATTAGGATACATTCTATTGAAATTTCAGCAATAAAAAATAGTACTAGCATCAGTTAATTTAAGGTGCTAGACACTATAGAATAATAGAAACCCCTTTACAGTGTAATTTAAGGTGGTAGACACTATAGAATAATAGAAACCCCTTTACAGTGTAATTAGTAGGAGGTCCAAGAGAAGGATGACAACTTTGCCAAGGACAAAAATTACTCGCAGGCAACAAAGAGTAGCTTCTATAGTCACGAGAGCCTACTTTCCTCTTAAAAAACTGAAAGAGTTTGATTCTTCTATACATTAAGGGTAACCATCCATAATAAGTGGAATTAGTAAGCTGAAAAATAAAGTCTTAAACCAGGTACATATTGTATTACAAGAGGTAAAAATACACCAGTAAGGATAATTTTTACACTGTATATATGAGTTAAATCTAGACTAGACGTGTATAAATTAAGAATGAAAATCACATATGATCAAGTTTGTGAACTATACACCCTTGTCCTAAAGTAAGCCGGCAATCTTGGATATTATAACAACAAGAAAATACTCAGTGAAATCATACAAGTAGGGTCCGGAGAGAGTAAAATATACGCAGACTTTACTACTATCTCATAGAGATAGAGAGGTTATTTCCGGAAGAGCCTCAACTCAAAAATATCAACCCTCAAAAATAGAAGATACTAAATACGATAAGTATAAAATAAAATAGTAAGGGTAGAAAGCAGAAAAGATTCAAGTTTTCCTGCAATGCTTTTCCAGGGAGGGGAGGGGCATTATGTCCTTATTGGTTCCAGCCAAAATTTTATATTTATTTACTTGTTTGGAAATTTATGTTGGTGGAATCAAACGTCAGAAAGATCACATGTTGGGATTAGAAGAATTTGGATCTTAGCTGGAGTAAGAAGTTCTGTTGCCATCTTGACTTTTATTACATCAAATTCTGGAGAGTAAGTTTGGACCATTCAAGTTTATCAATTTGGAGTGCTCAATTTGACATATGTCCAAAATTTATAGCTTAGGATACTCCATTTCTTGATATTCTCTCTGTTTTCTTTTATTCCTTTTTGAGATTGCAGATGGGTACATTACTGTTTTTTTGTTGTACATTTCATATAATTTTGTGATCCACTTTCTAAGACAAGAAAAGCTGAATAGTTATCTCTGGTTAATACTACATGACTTACCCTATGAAAAGAGTACTCCATATAGCAAGAGGTCATATATGATACTAAATAGAAATTGCACTTCTGGTACACTAGTTTGCAAGTGGAGAAAACTTGCTTAGAATTATGGTTAAGTTGCACAGTACAAGAGAACTGATCACTCGAGGCTGCCTAGGTTGAGGTGCATTAGTACTAAACTATGCGGAACAGGCACTCAAAATTCACATGTGTCGTCCTCAAGCACAAGTCATGCAGGGTCGAAAGGATGGGAAAAGGGTGCCAACTCCTGGCATCAGTAAGAAGTTAGTACCAGGCTCCTAATGGTCATTTGAGAATTTGGGTGTTGTACTAGCTTTCACGACTCGTGCTGGAGGTTAAATCATTCAGTTTTTGCATGACAATTTCAATGTCTGGCCTCTGATTTGGTGACTCGTGTGTGCAAAGTAGAGCAACCTTTGCCAACTGAACTGCCTCCGCTTCAACAAAGTTGCCCCAAAGATTTGGATCAACGAAGTCTTCAAATCTGCACAGCTCTGCCCCTTGATAGTTAGAAGGGGTGATTCTACATCTTCCAGAGAGAATCTGAAATATGATCATGCCAAATGCATAGAGATCACTCTTTTCGGTGAACCTGCCAGTGGTTGTGTACTCAGGAGCTAGGTAGCCCATTGCAGCACTTCCCTTGAGCGTTGAGAAGACAATGTCATCGGCTAGTAGTTTGTGCAGACCAGAATCCGAGAGCAATGGGTTGTAGTGTTGGTCAACAAGTACTTTTTCAGCTGATATGTTTCGATGGACTACAGCAGGTTTGCTTCCCTTGTTTCCATGCAAGTAATGAATACCTGTTAAACAACAGATATCAGATTTTGTTATTCAAATAACAGGAACCAGAAAAAAAAATTAACCATGGATATGTACAGGCAGTTTCCTTCCAAGCTAAGATCTGGTTGGACATAAATTTGGTTGTCAAAGAACTACAGTGAAAACATCAAACATGAGACAATAATCAAACAGTGGCTCACCTCTAGCAATGCCTTTGATTATAGAAAGTCTAGTAGACCAATCAAGGACCTTTCCTTTTCCATCCTTCACGTCAAGGTACTGCAACAAATTTCCATTGGGGACGAAATCGTAGATCAGGAAGCATTCTCCCCTACCTTTGGAACAGCAAAAGCCTCTCAACCTCAGAAGATTTTCGTGTTTCAATGAGGTTAAGAGTTTTAATCCCTTGAGAAATTCAGTCTCATCAGACTTGCAGCTAGTCTTGGAAATGCACTTTACAGCAACAAGAGAACCATCCCTCAACGTCCCTTTATAGACGGCGGTGAAATTACTCTTGCCTAACAAGTTTGCCTCTGAAAAGTACTGTGTAGCAGACTCAACTTCATCCAAATTGTACATAAAGCTCTCAAATACTTCCTGAGAGAAAGCACTTCCACCTCGGCCTTTGCCTAGAGGATCCCAGCCATTGGAATATTCCAGGCTGATAAGGGGTGATGCGCTTCTTCTAGATATCTCCTTCACCTCATCAGTACAGAGTCGCCTATCAGAGGTATCATGAGTGCCTCCAATTTTCTGTTTCCGACGACGGTACCACGAAAATGTGAAAAGTCCAGTTACTGCTACTGCAGCAAAAAGTGCAATAACACCAACAACCACAGCAGTCTGTGATTTTCTGGACTGACTCATTTGTTTTGCTTGCACAACATTTGCAGACTGTGGGATATCTTTTGTAGGGAGACGATTCGAACCAGGTTCAAATGGTTGTGGCCTGTCTTGGTTTAGACTAGATACAGTGCAGAGTTTCAAGGAAGAAAATTCAATTCCACATAAGTTTGGGTTGTTTGCATACTGAAATCCCTCATTCAGTCTCTTTAAGGCTTCATTTCATCCATCGCCGGAACCAAAAAGGAGAGTTAGTTCTACTGTTATGTCTAATTGTAAACATAGGGATTCATAAGCATCTGAAACAGTAAAATAGGATCATTAAAAAGAAAATCAAATAGAATTACCTTGAGGGACATTCCCAGAGATAGTGTTATTTCTGATATCAAGAACTTCTAGCTTTGGAGCATTAGCTAGTTTTACTGGAATCGACCCGAAAAGATGATTAAAGCTCAAGTCAAGCCTAGTTAACATCTCCAAGTCCCCCAAGCTTGCAGGAATTGCTCCAGTTAACTGGTTGACTTGCAAAGCAAGAACACTGAGCTTCTTCAAAGCCCCAAGTTGATTAGGTATGCTTCCAGACAACTGGTTATAACATAGTTGCAATACTGTGTAAAATCAGAAAACAAATGGAGCTCAATTACTTTCATTTGAGATTTCATTCAACCAAAAATTGCAGAAAAAAGACTAAACCAACTAAATAAGAGACTAGAAATTTGCAACTTTCTTCAAGCATTAATCCATACTGAAGCTCAAGCAATGAGGAAAGGTACTAATGACACAGAAAAGCTTAATAAAAAACCAAAGATAGAGTCTTTTTCAAGTGTTTCATGTTCTTAGCACCCAGCTGTAAGCTTACATAGGAACAAAAATCACCTCAGCAAAGATACATCAAGGATACTTTAATAGTACTAAAAATCAAAGTTTTTTCAAGAAAAACCATAGACATTGTGAAATTACTCAATAAACAGCATTATCACTTCTTGAGCTCTTTATTCAGATACCCACTTCATTAAAAGAGCTATAGATCTATTTGGCAAGGTTCAAACATTCATACATTAAAAACTAAGCATCAAGACTGGGACTTTTTACCCACTTACCCAAACAGCAAAGATAACAACTTTTTTCTTCAAGAAAAAACAAAAAGAACCTACCTTGAAGATTAGACATGTTGCCAACCTCAGGAGGAATAACCCCGGAGAGATTATTCACATTGAGATACAAATCTGAGAGCTGAGTTAAGTTAGAAATTTCCTTAGGTACAACCCCATGTAGCTTGTTGAAGTGCAAGTACAATCCAGATAAGCTCTGAAGCTGACCAATCTCAGGTGGGATTTTCCCAGTAAGATCTTTGCCTTGCAAAGAAATGTTAACAACTTGACCAAGCTCATTACAAGCAATACCTTCAAAAGAATCATTGCATGGGTCAGTAGAATCAGGTGACCATGATGAAAGAATGAGGCTTTTTGGGTCCAAGGATGCTTTGATAGTCATGAGCAAAGACAATGAAGCTTTAGCATCATTAATGGCTTCAGAAGAAACTCTTTGTTGTTGGAATGTTAGGATTAGAATGAAAAAGAAAATGGAAGAGATAAAAGAGAGAAAACCCATGTTTGGTTTTGCAAGAAAATGGATGGAAAAGTTGTTTTGGTGACAAATTTCAAGAAAGGGGAGTTGGCTTTTGTGAAGAAGATACTGCAATGTGTGACTGATGGAACACTGGTGTAGAGATAATAATAATAATAAGCAGAATGAAGAAAACTCCAAGAATCTTAATTTGAATCTTGGTAACTGGGGTAACCAGTAACCTGTAAATAGCTAGCTTGGGAAAACAATCATTTTGAATAAAAAAAATTCAAATTTTTAAAATTTACTTCTATCTGTTTTAATTTATTTTTTCAATTTTTGACTTGATATAAAAATTTATATGCTTTTCAAAATGGACTAATCACTAAAGAGAAAAATAAGATAAACAAATCGAAATACATGAAGTACTAATTTTGTCCTTATCTATATTGTAAATTCAAATTTTGTGAGTTTAACGTTTAAATTTCAATCCTGAATTTAATGGTAAAATCTTTTTAATTGTAATAAATTTTTAATAAGTAAAAATATTTAAAAGACATGAAAGATGGTGATCAAATTTTTTTTTTTAACTTTTTGAAATTAAAAAAATGTCACATAACTTTGAGACTAAAAAAGTAATTTCTTTGAAGAGACAAATTTACAATATGACAAATTGTTTAAATAAATTTTTGACTCATAATAGTGTCATATATATAAAATAAAAAGTAAGAGTATACACTGTTTTTAAACCTTTTGAGGGATGGAAAAAATGTTTTTGATTTTCCTTTTGAGTGGTGAGCAAAATGGTTTTGAGGTAGTAAGATTTGGGAGTTATTCATTTTAATGTTTTCTTTTTAAATTTAAAAGTAACAATAAGACAGTCAAAATAATAGACTGCTGTCTTCTGACTAGTAGTATGGAAGTACTAGTACTACTCATAAATAAATGTAAGACAAGCATGTTAGGTTGGATTTTGAATTTTATAATTTATTGCTCAAGGCATTTAATTCATATGCAATTTTCAAACTTTTGTGCAGTAATATTTTCCAAATCAAGATATGCTGATCTTAGTCATTTAAATCGTTTGTTTTAAATTGATTGAATTATTCGATTATATTATATATTTTTAGAAAAAAATAAAGATAAAATTTAATTATTTTTTTAATCCTTTTCAAACTCTTAATATTCATTAATGTATCTTTTATTTCTAATATAAAATTTAAAAAAAAAATGAAGGCAAAATTAGAAAAAATCTCGAACATACCCCTTGAAAAGTAAATAATTTAATTATTTTGAAAACTCGAAAATCTCCTAACAAGTTCAATTATTTTGAAACAAAGATAGTATGTTTTAAAAAAAAATTATTCTATTTTCTACTCTATATTGGTTATATAGGACGTTTCAATTTATTTATTCTATTTTTTTAAAAAAATTATTTTAATAATGAAGAGGAAAATAGAGATTTCTTCTAGATATCTCCAATTTTTCTAAAAAAAAATGTTATATAACAAAACAAAGGGAATCTTCACAGAAAGATTTAAAAAAAAAACTGTTAGGAAAAAAACAATTAACACAGAAACACAAGCACAGGGGTTGAGTTGCTTTGAGGAATTTGACAAGAAAATAGAAAAGGACAAAATATAATTAGTAGGGTGGTAAATTAATTATGATCTGTGAAGGGAATCACATGAAAAAAAATTATTTTTTGTGAATAAACTTTAGGGGATAGTCATTTTCATGTTTGGACGATATCACGTCTATATATTGTAACCTCTTTTCCAATGCCTACTTTCTGAGAAAATTAAAAATGGAAAAGGAAGAATGATGAGTAAAACATAGAAAAAGACTTATTTAAAAAAACAGTTATTCTTCCCGTAAATTATTGGATCATTTCACACGTATTAAAAAAATAAAGACAAAATTTAATTATATTTTTTATTTTTATCTTTCCCAAACTTCACACACTCATTTAATGCATCATTTTTTTCTTATACAAAACTCAACCATAGACACTTAATTAATGAAAGGTAAAATTGGAAAAAAAATTTTGACACATTCCTTAAAACGTTAATAATTCACTTATTTTGAAACATTAAAAAAATTTTAACAATTAACTTAATATAAAACAGAAGGAGCATGGAATTGAATTCAAAGAATTCTGGTCACGGAGATTTTCTTTAATAATTAGGAGTAATACTTTTCATTAATTGTTATTGGGTAAATTTTTTTAATTTCCCATTATATCCACTAAGCTCATTAAATCTTCAATTAATTAGGTTATGCATTTCTGATCCCTCTGTTTGTCCATATTCAATAAATTTATTAATTGTACAACGTATACATTTATTTTTACTTAAATAAATATTTGTGAGTTATACTCATTGAGTTTGTATTAATGTTTCATAATTGATGAGAGTATTGCTCCCTCCTTCTCATTTCAATTGAATTTGTGAAATAATAAATACATGTTAAGAAAAATATTTAAGATAAAATTTAACTAATACTTTCAACTATTATCCTTTGTAAAGTCATAAATATATAGTATAATTTATTTCTTAAAAAATATAAAGTTTAATAAATGAAAGGATATATGTGAAAAATGATTCAAACATTCATTTTGAACTTTGAACAATTCAAATATTTTAAACATTAAAAAAATCTCTTAAATTCAATTAATTTAAGACAAAGGAAGTGTAATTTTATATATAGTCAACTAAAATAAGTAGTTTCTCTGTATGATAATTTTTTTAAATTAATTAAAAATTAAATGCATTAAGTTATATATCATTAGAATCAAAAGTAAAATTTTTGGGATCAAAATACTTCTGTTATTTTAAATTTATTTTCCTTTATTATCACTCATGATCAATAGTCTGATGGAATTGGAACTCTGACTCATATCCAACATTTATTATCTGCTTAATATGGGGGTCATTAAAGTGACAATATTCCTCAACATGAATTACTTGATCAAGAGGCGCAATTTTGAGATCTTCGAATAAAATAAAAAGAATTTTACTATATCGTCAATTAAAATTTGAATTATTGCGTAGAGACATTTATATTTTAAAAACATCCTCAAATCGATTACAATGATGATATTTTGCAAAAATGTTCAACAAAAATAAAAATAAATAAAAGAGACGCATACGTGGAAAAACATGTTACAAGAACTCAAAAGGAGGAACCAGATAGGATTAGGACCTAAAGTTTTAAGATAGCATGTTATGTTGCACCATGCTACTTTTGTTACAAGCACATGCCAAAGAAATTATTTGTTGCAAACAAATACAGCAGAGAAATTGGTGTTATCCTTCTTTTGAAACTTAAATTTGCAAAATATCATCTTTCATTTGTTTTTCCCTTTTCTTTCGGTTCAATAAATGCTTAGATGTGTTTGAATGTCTATTAAATACCTGGTAAAGTGATAAGTACTCCTTCATTCTTAATCATACGTTTGGGGTTTGAGTCCCCTTGAGTATGGAGTTGACTTTGTTAGAGAACACTTTAACTCAAGTAGGACTTGTATAGAATTGGAAGAGTCCCCTTGAGTATGGAGTTGACTTTGTTAGAAAACACTTTATCCCCGAGTAGGACTTGTATAGAATTGGAACAGTATTGTCTAGCAAGTAGGGTGGGTAATTGGGCGAGGCAAGTCAAATTTGAGCAGGTTATAATCGATTAAGACAACCAACAGATCAAGACCAACCCAGTCCGAATTTGCTTGGATCAAAACATGTTGAGTAAAGATTAGAGAGCAAGTCAAGACCTAACTTGATTTAATTTTTACTAAGTTTTACTTATTTTACATGTTCGTTTTCAATATTTTAGTACTTAATTAAATTACATTTTTTATTTATTATGGCTGTATAAAATATATCAAATTATAAAAAAATGTTTGAAAAATATTTTGACAAGATCTCTCTCGAGTCAATTCGAATTACATATCAACACAATTTTAAATGAATTAGAAATGAATTAGATTAAGCTAATCCGCCCAAACTTCAATAAATTAAACAGGTTGGGATTAATTTTTTCACTCTACTAGCAAGCAATGCAATTTCAGTAATTTGAAGATAAAAAAAATTTAAAAACAAAATGAGAGTGATGGATCACTAATTCATGAAAAGAATGAACTTCCAAGCTACTTTAGTGAAAGTGGAGGAGTAGTACTTGTCTTTTTGGTTTGGCTTTCACATATAAGTTGATAGTAAAAAGTGAAAAAGGTGCTGCTGCTGGTGTATTGTCCTTACCAACCACATAAAAACAACAACTTGTGAATGCTATAATATCCATACTTTGAACTTGTGAATTTTATATATATTTACTCTGACTTCCATTATTTCAAATTCTATAATGAAATTTAACCTTTGGTTCTGTAATCATTGTACTGTCCACCAACTATTTCACACTCAAAGATGGCCAAACTAATCATCCTTTGTAAACATTTATTTGCACTTATTATTTACATCAAATTCTATAAAGTATTAGTTAGGCGAAAAATTAAGATTAGACTATGTATTATTATTTAGTAATACAACTTCTCATTCTGGTTTCGCCTCACCCTCAACACAAGCCATTATATGGTGAAAATATTGGTTACTTGAAATGAGAAGTGGTGCCAAGATAAGGAATTAGAAAATTCTAAAGAAGAGAAAAACAATTCAAAGCATGTTTCCTTTTAAAAAAAGGATAGAGGGGTTCGAATAGTGGTAGGAGTGTCAGCCAACTCTCTTGGAAAATTACACAGTTTAGCTAAGTGGAAGTATTCTTTTCATGTATAAATATTATATATTAACACCTTTTGAATTTTACGTGATTTTTATTTGTTAAAATTTTAATATTTCTTAATCAAAATTCTGATTCCATCACTGTTTGAACCCGAATTCTAATATGGGAAGCGTTTTCAATTCATGGCCCCTACTTTAATACTGAGTCATCAGCTGGTTTTATTAGAGGCTTCACAAGTTAGTATACACATATATTTATTTAATTTTTTAACATAAATACACGATCTAAGAAAAAATTACTAGATTCATCGAAAATTATACAGTTTAACTAGAAAAAAACAAGGTTAGTATACATGCTATTTTAGCAAATTGAATGGAATAAAAAAAAATAATAAACTTTGACACATTTTTATAACGTTAAAAATAAAATGATATATATGATGAACTATATATAAAATTCAAATCAAATTAAGATGTGACATGTGACCTAGAAGAAACAGTATAATGGTTATTGTACAGCAATCTCCATTAACTCTATTTGTTTTCCCTCCTTTTTGTCAGGAAGAAGTGATACCACAGTCCTCTCTTGTGGGTTTACAGTTGGGAAAAATAATGATACCATTTTTGAGTCCTAAAGAACTTGTTTTTGTTTTATTTTGGCTGTTGGACAAAATAATGTATTAATGGAAAAATATTTATAAATTTATTCAAGTACTGTTCTAACATATTTTTGCCCTTATAATTTTTATATTTATAGAAAAGAATGGAAATCTTTAAAGAAGAAATAAAATAAATAATTAATGAACTTCATGAGTCTAAATCCTCGGAGAGAATAAAAAAGTTCAAAGTTATTTTTGAGTAGAGATTTAAGACGAAAATAATTTTTTATTTAATCACTAGTTACAAAAGCTCGTGGTAGCACGGGTTCAATATAATTTTTTTTATCTCGATTTATATGATATTAATTAATTTTTTATATGTTTTAAAAAATTAAGTTGTTAATTATTGAGACATACAACACATTTTATGTTAATTTAAAATAATATATGTTACTTGTTTTGTTCTAATTTATATTGTATATATAAAATTTTTAGATTATGTTTTATTAAAATACATAAACTTCTTGGTTTATTTATACTATTATATTTTTTTAAGTATTTCCTTTTTGAGACAAACATAATCACTAGAAATTTATTAAAGTAGTTATTTAATTTTATTTGTCCAATTTAAAACAAAAAAAACTT
>JAOTQR010000001.1:24195185-24216767 GCA_025774065.1 Solanum ossicruentum | reverse complement strand
CTGATACCACTTGTAAGGACCGCGTGCACCCGCACCCAACCCCACATTAGTATGATATTGTCCACTTTGGGCCAAGCACTCACGGATTTGTTTTTGGGCATCTCCCAAAAGGCCTCATATTAATGGGATTGGTTCAACTTATTTAAGTTGGTCATTTTTGACCTTCCACCACCAATGTGGGAGGAAGAGTTTGCATTATCCCAACAATAAGCATTCTCTATCATCCAGGTAAAGCTAACATTGTTGCTGATGCTCTTAGCAGGTTGTCAATGGGTAGCACAACCCATATTGAAGAAGGGAAGAGGGAGCTAGCTAAAGAAGTGCATCGATTGGCCCGATTGGGAGTTCAACTTGAGGAGAATGATGAAGGAGGAGTTAATATTCAAAACAGATCTACTTCATCTTTGGTGGCAGAGGTGAAAGAAAAGTGAGATCGAGATCCTGTCATACTCTAATCGAAGGAGGTTGTCCACAAACAGAATGTTATGGTCTTCTTCAAAGGGGGAGATGGGGTGTTGAGATACCAGAGTAGATTGTTCGTCCCAGATGTTGACGACATTCGAGATAGAATCATGGCTGAAGCTCATAGCACTAGATACTCCATTCATCCTGGCTCTACCAAGATATATCACAACTTGAGAGAGGTCTATTGCTGCAGTGGAATAAAGAGAGATATTACTGAATTTCTTTCAAAGTGCCTGGAATTGCCAGCAAGAGAAGGTTAAGCATCAAAAACCATGTGGATTAGCTTAGGACTTTGAGATTTAAGAATGAAAGTGGGAGATGATCAATATGGACTTCATTACTGGTCTACCGAGGTCTCAAAAGTAATATGATTTGATATGATGATTATGGAGAGGATGACCAAATCGGCTCATTTCTTAGCAGTTAAGACAACTAACACTGCGAAGGAGAATGCCAGGTTGTACATCCAAGAGATTGTGAGGTTGCATAGAGTTCCCTTGTCCATCATCTTGGACAGAGGAGCTCAATTTACCTCCTAATTTTGAAATCGTTCCAAAAAGGATTGGGTACGAGAGTAAATTTGAGCATAGTCTTTCATCCACAAGCAGATAGTTAGGCAGAGCATATAATTAAGATGTTAGAAGATATGTTGAGAGACTATGTGCTTGATTTCAAGGGAAATTTGGATGATTACCTACCATTGATTGAATTTGCATGTAACAATAGTTATCATGCAAGCATTCAGATGGCTCCTTGCGAAGCTTTGTATGGGAGGAGATATAGATCACCGATTAGGTGATTTGAGGTTAGAGAAGCGGAGTTGATCAGACCCGATCTTTTCCCATCAATCAATGGAGAAGGTCAAGATCATTAAAGAGAGATTGAAGACTGCCAGAGTCACCAGAAATTCTATACCAATGTGAGGAGGAGAGATTTAGAGTTCGAGGTGAATGATTGGGTATATTTGAAAGTGACACCTATGGAGGGTGTCATTAGATTTTGAAAGAAGGGTAAATTGAGTCCACGTTATATTGGGCTTTATCGGATTGTGAAGAGGATTGGGAAGGTTGCTTATGAATTAGAGTTGCCTTCCGAGTTAGACGGAATCCATCCACTGTTCCACGTGTTGATGTTGAAGAAATGTTTGGGAGATCCTAACTTGGTAATCCCTCTAGAGAGCATTGGAGTCAAGGATAGCTTGACCTGCGAAGAAATTTCAGTCCAAATCCTTGATCGTCAGATTTGCAGATTGAGAACCAAAGAGATAGCCTTAGTCAAAGTCTTATAGAGGAATGAATTCGTCAAGGAGGTCACATGGGAAGCTGAGGAAAAGATGAAAGCAAAATATCCGCACCTATTGGTGCCAAATGATGAGAATGTTGAAGATAGTTACCTTACCCTTAACTAAATTAATTATCTTTTCTTATTGATTGTCTATTCTTGGGTTTGAATAGAGTTGATTGATGGTTGAGATAGAATCGAGAGGTTGATTGATGGTTGAGATAGAATCAAGAGTTTGATTGATATAGAATCGCGAGTTTGATTAATAGATATAAATGGTGAGATGAGTTTTGAGTCTATTCGTACCTGGATATCCACCTTTACTCATCATTCGAGGATGAATAATCCCAAGGGGGATGATGTAACGTTTGGTAAAATTACCAAAATACCCCAAGAATGGAATCATGTGTATAACGTGTCTTCCCAAGCTTTGATGGAAAATCTGAAATTGGATTTGCGATTAGCACAAAAAATTAGTGGTCTCGGTCGAATTTTAGAGTGATCGAGTCAAAAAATACTTTTTGGTAATTAATTACAAAATAGTGTCGGTGCGCCAGGGATGCGTACAACACTTGAATTTTTTATTTTGATCGGAAAAGTTGGGGCGGAAATATGCATGTCCGCGCCCAATTCGTGATATGGACTGGGCATTTTCGGGATGAAACTTTTTCATTTAATTTGAGGAGCATTCTTGATAATTCTCAAGCCCTCTTAAACTCAAAGAACAATCAATTTAGGTCATTTTGATAAGTAAATAAGGTCTAAAACCCTATTCTAAGTCCTTTTCTAAATACTTGAAATACTAGCAGTTGAGAGAGGAGAAGAGGAAGTCTAGATTGAAGAATTCAAGGAGAATTTTTGATGGTTGATTGGTAAAGCTTTATCCAAGGTATGTTAAGCTAAACTAAAAGCATAAGATTGTTCTGTCATGTGCCCCCCAGATGGTCATAAATGAGTTGAGAATCCATGAGTCTACATACATGATTCTTGAATGGTTTCTTGAAAATTGTATTACTTACATATTTTTTTTTGTTGATGATCATCATAAACTTATTTTCTTGAATTGAATAATTTTCACGAGATATTGTTTGATTATTTTAAAAGCATGCATGAATGAACCTAGGGATTGAGTGTAGAGCGTTGAATTGAGAATGTCGACTATGATTGTGATGTGAGAATGATGAGATGATGAGTTGATAGAGCTTGATAGTCCTATAAGTCTGTCATGACCCAAGCCTAGGGCCTAGACGTGACACGGTGAATAGGGAACCCTGAAGGGACCCCAATCAAGCCTCTTAACATATCATTACACATCTTTGGTCGCAGAAGCAATCAAATAACAATATAAGAGATATAAAAAGGGAACATGGGGCTAAGGGACATATTTCACATCATTTAACATCAAAGAGTCAAAAGGCTCAAAGCTCATAACATCCTTACATTCTTGTCCAACAACACCTCCAAATATAGAACTTAGCGGGGGCCAAGACAAGCAACCGAACTCCCCCTCATAGTCAAAGAATACAATAAAGGAAAGAGAGTCTTTATACATAACATAAGATCAAAGACATTATCCCCGAAATTGAGGACTTACTAACTTGCGTTGAGAGAAATCGTACTAGTCACATGGAGGAGGAGGATGATCAATTGGAGCTCTTGTCCCTACATGGTAACATCATGTAGGCATAGAGTATGCGTTAGTACGTTTGAATGTACTAAGTATGTAGGATGCAATGCAACAAGAGATAGACAACATAATCAACATGCATATTTAGGCAATAAATGAGCATATATCAATATGGCATGCATAAATGATGCTTGTAATAAAACATGCATACATAAAACATTTTACATGTGTAGGAAGAGACCTACATCATAGAGGTCAAGGCCTACCACTCCCTTGACGAGTTGATTGAGGTACAAACCCCCCAATGAAGTTGACGAGCCTACCAACCCTCGAGCGAGGCGGATGAGGTACAAACCCCCTAACATGGTTGCACGGGCCTACTACCTCCAGAGCCAAGTAATTAAGGTACAAACACCCTCACATGGTTGCATGGGCATACTACCTCCGGAGCGAAACAAATTGAGGTACAAACCCCCCAACATGGTTGCACAGGCTTACTACCTCCCGAGCGAGGCAATTGATCAACTTCCTACACTATAGATACCATTCATGAAATCAACATATATATATATATATATATATATATATATATATATATATATATACACACATGGTTTTAAATAATTGATTATGATAATATAGTAAAATCACAGTTGATGCAACTGAAAAAATGATTTATTAGAAATAATATTGTCAACATATAGCTGCCTTGAAAAGATTAAATTTTAAAACCAACAACTCAAGCTGGCTAGACGACCGGAAGCTATAAAAGAACTTTCAAACAGGCAGGATAACCAAAAGCTATGAAATAACTTTTATTGACCCCACATAGTAAAGAAAAAGAAACAGATAACTCAAGCAGACACTGCTCGAGCAAGCATCACAATTGAAAGTTGTTCTCTTATTTGCTCGTATATAAGTAATAAAATAAAACAACAAAAAAAATTAATGAAGGATGAAATTGCTTGTTTTTGAATGATGCTAAGGGCAGAATTGATATTTTTTCTAATAAAAATCTCCTAGTTGATTTTTTCTTTTTGAAACAAAAATATCCTAGTTGATGACACACGAAGAGGCACAAAATGACACACTTTTTTGTGGGGACCGAAAGGTACAATAGGTACAAAATTGTTCATGCAAAAGACTCCCATGAGCAGTTTGTAGCACAGCTCACAGCCCTTTAAGGTTGATGGGCCAAGTGAGGTTGGGCTTAAAAGCCTCACTTCTAAATGGCCCAAGGTTAGCCCAACCCAACTTACTGCACTGGGCTGGCCTCACGGACCGAACAGATCAAATCTGTCACTATATTATTTGAAAGTGTTAGGACCTAATTTTGGTGTGTCCAAATACAAATATCTCGGAATATATGGGGTTGAAAGATTACGTGTATTTGAGATATATACATAAATTTCGGTCGCCTCCTTCTCATTTGCTCGCCACTCTCCTATGTATCCAGTATCCCAAATATATGTAAATCACATCAAATATATACGTACATATATATGTATGTATGTATGTATCTAGTGTGATTCATATGTATTTGGGATACACGATAGCTTGCTTGCCTCCCTCTCCATCTCAATCACCTCTCTATATTTAGTATATCCACTAGCAAAAATATATGCATCTGGGCATATCTTCCTCAATATATAACAGGAAATTCTTAATTAGTAGTAAGATATGTAAATGTAATTATTTGACAGTATAAATAGAATTAGCATATATACATTTAATGTACGTCTAATAAAGTAATTTTTCCCATTTGAAATGAGATAATATTATCATTATTTTGTTTTTGGTATAAAAGTGTCATCGTGATTAACCAATTAATGCATAATCACTACCATCGATACCGTTTTATATATAAAAAATTAGGTATGTTATGCAAGAACTCATTGAAAAAATCGCAAAGGAATAAATTTTAATTTTTGTTTGCTAGGTATTTTATCAGTATGATCATTCAATTTCTATGAAACTTATCAGCAAAATATTCTAAAAGGATTAAGTTTAAGCACAATAAATATATATAAACAAAGGACCTCAGTGCAAATAAAAGAACCTATATATAGGAAAAAACCCTAGTCTCCATCTCTTTGTCATCTTAGAGTTTTCGCTGCTAATCAGAGCCTACCGGAGCGCGGCAGCCACCGTCACACAGCGAAACTGCCACCATGGGTCGTATGCACAGTCGAGGGTTTGTTCACTCTTTCTTCCACTTTATCTTCAATTTGTTCATTCTACATTTGTACTGATATTTTTTTTTGTCTCAGTAAGGGTATTTCAGCTTCAGCTCTTCCATACAAGAGGACTCCACCAAGTTGGCTGAAAATATCTGCTCCTGATGTAAGGAATTTCTCGCTTATTACTTCCCTAATTTCTCTTGTTTCTATCACATGTATAATTAATTAAAGGGGAAGAAAAATGTAGAGATTTGTAGAGATGCCTTGTTTGAATCCTTTTTTTCGCTTAGTGATGGCCACCACAAATATTCATATGGCTTATGGTTGATTGATTGATTGATTAGTATATGTTTGAAGAATTTTGGAAATTTTGAATATCCAGGATTTCTGTATTAGATTGGACCTCAACGTGTAACTATACATACATTGTGCGTCTTTAGCTTTGAGTCTTCAAGCGGAATTCTACCTTGTTTTAGGAATTGTTTTTTCGAAAGATGCTTCTTTTACGTGACGTAGCACTTATTTGACTTCTTATAAGATTGGTTTTTGAAGTTACCTTACTGATGCGGTTATGCTCCACTGAAATGTGATCTGTCATTTAGTTTTTCTATAGTGATGGTATTATTTTCTGCTCCAGGTTGAGGATAACATCTGCAAGTTTGCCAAAAAAGGTTTGACACCTTCTCAGATTGGTGTTATTCTTCGTGATTCTCATGGGATTGCTCAGGTGAAGAGTGTTACTGGAAGCAAGATTCTCAGAATCCTGAAGGCTCATGGTACTTGTTTGTCTTTTTGTCCGTATACTTTGCTTATTGATATACCTATTCTAGAGGAATGTTTGTTTAACTTATTGGTGTTTCCTATCAGGACTTGCTCCTGAGATTCCTGAGGATCTCTACCACCTTATCAAGAAAGCAGTTGCAATCAGGAAGCATCTTGAGAGGAACAGGAAAGACAAGGACTCCAAGTTTAGATTGATTCTTGTTGAGAGCAGGATTCACCGCCTTGCTCGCTACTATAAGAAAACAAAGAAGCTTCCACCAGTCTGGAAGTAGTAAGTTCCTTCTGGCATACTTGGTTGTGAACTGTTTTGATTTAATCATCTAAAAAACATTTTTTGGTTCTTGTGTATATAGTACTTGGTGATGAACTGCTTCAGTTTGGTTTTGCATGTGCTATGTGTGTGCAACTTGAAAATTTGTTTTGAAATAGCTTGTTTATGTAATTGTAGGCATGTAAAATACTAGTTTAAGGGCAAATTACTATCTATGTTGTTTTTAGCTGTAGACTTTCTCTGGATCCACCAAACATGTTTTGTAAGTCTATGGAATGAACTGGTGGATCAATTCTCTTTGGGTCTTTGTGTTGTTCCATTGAATTTATTGGAAATTACTTGATTCATCCTTTACTCTTTGGCCGGTATATCGGTTTGATGTGCTTACATTGTGCTTGGAGGTATTTTTGATGGCAACTAAGGTAGTTGTGCTCATAAATTTTATCCAACTTGTATCAGCTAAAATTTTCCTTATTAGCTTGCCCCAGCTTTAGTGTTTTTTCATGCACCCCTCCGACCTTTTTGTTTTTTCTACATAATATAGTGAATTGCAGTTCTAATATCAATTTTTGCCTTGCAGCGAGTCTACCACTGCCAGTACTCTTGTGGCATAGAGAAGATCATGGATCAGGATTACTAGTATCTTGGCCCAGTTACTCAAGTCCCATCTTCAAAATTAATAGACCAAGTTGTTTTGTATGGCTGGGTTGTTTGAATTGAGCAATTTTGTTTTCTGAGAGATGACAAGGGACACAATTTCTTGCGTTAAATTGGCATCCAATCTCTTATTGCTACTTGTGGTGAATTTACATTTAGCTGTTGTTTTTCAGTTTCCATTTTTATCAAAGTTTACTACACATCGTAATGCTGTGACATGCTACTTATAGATTGAGTCGTTCAAACACTAAATGAATTGTTATTTTGCTTTCCTTGGAGCGAGTTAATTGGCTGTTCTTGGCAAATGAAGCCATTACGATGGTTTGACTTGTTCATTATTATCCTTGGAATTAGCACAAAAAATAAATCCCTGTCTAGGATTTAATGAAGTAAATCTAATTAGTTTCATAAGAACAATTGACTTTATCATAAAATTTGGTTCATTGATACAAGTTTTAATTTTTTTTAGGTAAAGTTCAATAATATCAAAAATATTCATATAACTAATATTAAAGTTATCTTTTGGGGTAGAACTCTTTACAATTACTGCAAAATCAGATGTCTTATACTAAAACTTGCATTGCTTATACTTGTATATATTATGCCGTTATTATTTAGTTCGTGATAATATACGGAATATTGATTGTAACGACAAACATGCACTTAAAAATGCTGACCTGGGTATAACAGTATGTATTTTTCCAATTAGGTATAAGGAGCATGGACAAAGACAGGGGCACAAGTAGTTATTTTGGGCTTGAAAAAGTTTAGCCAAACATCAAATTCATCCGTGTTATTTTAATTAAAAATAGTTGTCAAATTTAAATGTTGGTGCAAAATACATTTTAATTTTAAAATAATAATATTAATTTATATAATGAGTTAGTGGTAAAATGTGACAATAAGTTTCTTGTAACTCATATGGCCATTAGAGTCTTGTAACTCATGTAATCATTAACCCATGTTCTACATCATTAGTAGCTTGTAACTCACGTAACCTAGAAGACGTAAAACCTCCATTCATTCACCTACATTATTGTCCACTTTATTCTTATTCAAGACAAGGAATAATTCCTCACCTATAAATAGTAGTGATTTTTCTTTGTTTTTGTGTATAAGGAATATACAAGAAAAATGAGAAGTGTGATAAATATTGTAGTGTGATGATATGTGCAATAGTGGAAGAGAGAGTTGAAACTAATGAAAAATATTCTAAGTTTTCAACTATATTTACTATACAAAAGAAAGTAATTTATATGTTGAATGAAGGTGTTTTTTTGGTGGAGCTCTGGACTCTACAACTAATCCGGAGTTGTTTGAGTCATACAACGAAGTTGGACTATTATATTCTGGAGGGGACAAGTCTAAGAGATGTACTAATCCGGAGTTGTTTGAGTCATACAACGAAGTTGGGCTATTATATTCTGGAGGGGACAAGTCTAAGAGATGTACTGCTGGATCGGTGTAGATTATACCGCAGTGGACTTGAATCTCCTTAAAGAGAGGGAGATATCCACGCCTCAGCCTAATTGAATTTTTTATTCAATTTTATTATTTTATTTTTATACAGTAACTTACTGTGTTGTGGTATAATACACCAACATTAAAAATTAGAAGAGAATTAATTATTTTTTTTCAATTTACTCTTATTATAAACTATTGTAGGATTAAGAATGAGTGAGAGAATATTAAATAAGAAACCCCGAGTTTGTAGCGTTCTTGTGTCCGTAGATCTTCTAGCTCCTTTTATTTCGGTTCCGGATTCAAGTTTATTTCCTTTTTTGGGTCAAATGTAAGTTCCGCTGGTTTTATTAATAAATGGATCTGTGACCCAAGTTTAGTTTTTTAAATTTTTTTTAGAAATAGTATGTACTCCCTCTGACATTTATATAACTCTTTTTTGGGGAGTCGATTTAAAGAAGAAATAACATATTTTTATATTATAACTTAATTTTAAAATAATTTATTTTAGATGGCAATTTCCAATAGTGAGGTTTTTTTTCTCATCTTTGTCAAGACTCGGTAGGGTGGAAACAGAAGTGTATAAAGCCAATTGCTTATTCCATGTTCACTTCTTTGCTTAGTTTCCGACTTGTACGTTGTCGCCTCCTAATTCTTCCTTTCTCTTCTTCTCTGCTTCGTGGTTTCCCTGCTTCAATGGACAATACGGGTTTCCACAAACCCTCTTCTTCTGCGTTTGTTCATTCCAATCGAAGGTAAAGTAAAAAAAGATTCTTCTTTCTTGCTGATTTCTCCTTAATTGGAAAATTTTGATTTTGAATCAATGGCAGCGGTGGTAGAGGAAGAGGAAGAGAATTTGACACGAGGGGTAATAAAGAAAGATCAGGGGGCCGTGGCGGCGGCGGTGCTGGCAGCTCCGGCGAAGATAAAATTGATGCTCTTGGTAGACTATTGTATGTATATATGTGTATTTCTCCTTTCAGGTTTTTGGTATTTCATCTAATTTTTATTATCTGACCTATGGTAATCAATGCAAGCCTCAATTTTCGAAATTAGTTGGCTAATCTATATGAATTCATTAGATACCAATTCCTATCTCGAATACATGTTTTCTCCTTTTATGTTTACATTTAGCTGCTGGTACAACTCTCCAATCCTTATGTGACCCATGAGAGTAGAAGAAATTTTAATCAAATTATTCAGGACTTGCATCAATCCCAAAGTAGTTGGCTTGGTCTTTATTGCTTTATTTCAGGCCTTCATTATCCAAAAATTCATGATACAGCATTCTAAGGTAGATCATTTTGCACTTCAACTTACAACAACCCTCGTCCTTTTGTTTGGTTTGGGACTGACTTTGTTTTGTGTAACTCGATCAGGGGTAGGGGAGAGTTAACACATGAAAAACATAAGAATTAGAAAATAGTTTCTAGCCATGATGATTGTGTTGTATTGTTTGGAACTATAGTTAACCGAGGACCAAGTGTCAGTCGCCTTGAGCTTTCTTAGTTCTCTAATGAAATTTACAAACTTTGTCTAAACTAAATAAGATCTCTGGAATATTATGTAATGTTCTTTATCCTCAGGACACGCATTTTACGGCACATGGCCTCTGAGCTAAACTTGAATATGAGGAATGATGGGTATGTGAAGGTGCAAGATCTGTTAAAGTTAAACTTAAAAACATTTGCAAATGTCCCTTTGAGGTCACACACAGTTGATGATGTTAAAGAGGTTAGTTATGTGAAACCTTGTGCTCCTTTAATTTGTTGCTTCTGTTTCTTGTATGAGGTTAATGAAAAGTCTCGATTTGCTTCTTCTTTGGATTGCAAAAGGTTTTCAAGTTAATTTTAGTTGAAAAAGATTGATACCTTCTATCCTAGCTGGAGATTGACAGTGGCTGTTTTTCATTGTCACTACTCATAATTGGATGAACAAACTTTCTTTCAATTGACTTGACTGCTCCCTTTTTCTTTATTTGACATTTCTGTTCTATGTCGACGTTCTTTTTTCATGCTTTCTTATAGGCCGTACGGAAGGATAACAAGCAAAGATTCGGCCTTTTGGAAGAAAATGGAGAGCTTCTGATACGTGCCAACCAAGGCCATACAGTAAAGGTACTTTTTCTTCTGTAGAGTGTAGTAATGTTATTTCCTCATATATTTAAGATGGAAATTAGTTGGATTAGTCTATCAATAGTTATGGCATCCAGAGTGGAGGAAACTCTAAGAGGGTACTCCCACTATAGTTGGATGAAATTCTGTTGAATGAAGAGGTAAATTCTCAACATAATTGCAAATGAAAGAGAAAGAAGGGGAGAATGGAAAACTGGAATTTTGTTTTGTTCATGCACGTTTGAAAGCACATTAGTTGAGTGCTTTTCATACATCTAACTAAGCATATTTCTTTTAAATGCAAGCATTTACACCCTTATTTGACACCTAATGCGGTGAGACAACAGTGAGAAAGTAAATACATTTAGACATTTAAAATATGCATCTATTGGCTAATAATTTTATTAGCATTGAAACACTTATTATGAGATTTTCAGTTCATCCATATGTTACTCTTGCTTTTAAAATTCCAATTTGCGTCTTTTTCATGATTGAAAGGCTCATGTGTGCAGACCATTGTGATACATGTTTTTTTCCTTGTATGAAAAACTATATTAATATATCGGACATCCAATTGATGATATTCAGCTCACAAGTTGGCAGTATCACTAGTAGCTGAAGAATATTTTTTTTCCACTTTACAGATAGTTGAAACTGAAAGCTTATTGAAACCAATCCTTTCAGCCGATGAAGTTCCAGGTAAGACATGTATTTGATGACTTGTAAACACTTCTCCGCACACACACACAAAAAAAAAAGGGTGTGTTTTGGGGGGGGGGGGGGGGGGGGTTTTATGTTTGGTGGAGGGTAGAGTATGGGACGGTCTCATTTTACTGGCCCTCATTACATTTTCTTAGCCTAATCGGGTGCGGGTGGTGGGGGTAGGGGTGAGGGGTTAGTGGAAGGTCTTGCACCCCGCGCGCGCCAAGCCCAGGAAAGAGGGGGGGGGGGGGGGGGGGGGGGGGGGGGGGGGGGGGATTTCATGTTTGGTGATGGATAGAGTATGGAACGTTCTCATGTAACTGGCCCTCATAACATCTTCTTAACCTAATAGCATTTTCTATAAGGATCTTAGTAACCTAAAGAATTGAACATTGGCTCCTACCTGCAATGAATGGCTAAAATGCTTAATATACATTTTGCAAAACTTTACTAATAAATATGGAAGGTGTTATTAAAATCTGACCTGTCGAGATGATGCTTTGGGCTTGAGCTTTTCTGTTGAGAGGTGCTACAAAGCTAAGTTGCTCGGACTCTCCATAAATGTTGCCGCACCTATGTCGGATCCTTCAAATATACACTATATTTTGAGTATCCGACACACACCCGTCGATATTTTTGAAGAGTCCGATCAACATAGCTACAAAGCAATACAAATCTACAGGGAATTGGCAAAGAAGTCTATCTTCTTTTTCCTGTGACTAATCTCTTTCTTTTCTCAAGGAAAAGGCTATCTATTTATTGTCATACAATAGCTCCTCTGTTTACCCCGATGCTGTTGATTTATTTTTTTTAATGTTTTTTACTTCTTTGTAAGATTATTGTGGCTCAAGTCACCTCAAAATCTTTGATAAGTAGGATTTGTCAGGATTAACTTTGAGAAAGAAACATATCTGAACTGATACCAGAATGGTTGATCTAAGACCTCAATAGAAATGTATAATATAAGTTCACAAAATTCTTCAAGATCCATTTTTAAATTTCCATTTTGAATATTGTAAAAACCAAGACTAAAATGGGTTTACGTCAATTACTAGTTACTTGTATAAAATGGGATCAGTTCCTCGTCTGGTGCTGAAGAATAATTTTTACATCAATATCCCCTTGGCGCTTTAGAACTCTCTATCTCCGTCTTTGAAGCTGTGGTTCTCATCTGTGCCAATGAGCAGTTTGTGTACACGGCACTTACAAGAAGAACTTGGAGTCAATTTTGGAGCATGGGCTCAAACGCATGAAAAGGTTACATGTTCATTTCTCATGTGGTTTGCCAACAGATGGTGAAGTAATTAGTGGTAAGATACATATAAGATCTTGAATCTGTTGCCATTTGCAAAATTCACAAGTTCATGCTTTTGTCGTAAATCCACCGACTCTCAATTTTTTTTCTTATGGCTCGAATACAGTAGTTGATCTTGTAGAACCGTGACATGGTGCACTTTTAACAATCATTCCCTGCAATTTCTTTGATTTTGGGCTTTCTGATCTGCATTTTTTCTTTGACCTTTAATATCTAACTCTTATCAGCAGAGAACTCTTGCCTTTCAACACTTTCAGCTGAACTAAAACAGTCTTAGTTTGCTCAGGTGACTAAATATTCTTTGTTATTGAACAGGAATGCGGCGAAATGTTAATGTCCTCATCTTTCTTGATGTGAGAAAAGCTTTGGAAGGTAATTGGTTTTGATTTGTTGAATTCTGGTCAAGTTTCTCTTAAATATTATGACAATTCCAATAAAAGTATGTGCTGGGGGTCAAACATATTATAGCTTATAATAGGGGTTCTCAAAAAGTAAGTTCCATTTACATTGAGATATCAAGAAAGAAAATCCTGGCTTTTATTTTCACGAAGTGAAGTCTTTAGCTTATTTCGATATTCTTTTTCTAGATTCAAAAAACTAATCACGAAATAAAATATATTCAGAAGTTGATACATGAGCTGAAATCATGAAAATTACTTTTTCGCTGTTTCTCACTGTTGGTGTTGCATTGCTTCAGATGGGATGAAGCTTTATATCTCAGAAAACAGAGTTATCTTGACGGAGGGTATTGATGGTGTGGTGCCAGTGAAGTACTTCCTAAAAATGGAGTCATGGCCAGATAGAAAACCTTTGCCATTATAAACTGTCACTTTTTTTTGTTCTTTCATTCCCTTCTTACTCACTTGTACTACATCTTATGTATTTTTCCCTATAATGTGGTGGATTGGAGTAGTTAAGATCTGCACCACAAAAATGAACTCCAACTCATCTCTCAGGTTGAATTTGTATTCAAGGTGAAGGGTTCATAGTACAGGCAGGGTATTCAAATGCTTGTAAATATACATTGTGATGGAAGATAGCAGAAAAGAATCCTTTCAATCAAAGAAAAGAATACTGGCAAAAGCATCCACAAGCTTAGATTGAACTGCAACCTGTGAATGCATGATTCTCTGCGATACTGTTTCACTATTTAAGATACTAAATTTCAATATCCACAAATACTGGTATTGATGAAATATTAAGATATTAGTATGAGTGAAATAATGATTTTCCCTCAGAAACTCGGAAATGTCGCGAAGGTTATGTCCGTAAACAACTAAAGAGCAATTCTGGGAACAACCTTTAATCATTTCACTTTTAACCTAATGTTCAAGTTGCTAAACGAGAATTCATGAACAGAACAAGAAAAATGACAATGTGAAAGATGCATAAACTTTTCTTTTCATTCCTACAGATGCCAAAAACGCTTCAAGTTATTTCCAAATGTCTGAAAATGGGCAGAGGAGAATGAAATCCAAGGAAAGCTCTCGTTAAGTGTTCAACCGGGATATCTCATGATATGGAATGGATTAAAACATGAATTTACATACAACATAAACCTCATGAAAGGACCAAAGTTAGCTGAATCCTCCTACTTTCTAGAAGTTCCTACTTCCTGGAATCATGATTGAGGAAGTAAACGAGCACCCAAGCTTTCACATCTCAGACCTCAAATTCAGAAACTCTCATTTTATATTTGACAGATGAAACATCACAAATTTATGGTACTGCATCAGTATCTTGATCCACTCTGTCACATAAACCAGAAGTGCAACTTTCTAAAAGTTGGTGATAATACCTAAGTAGAATTTAGTCTCTAGTAACGCTAAGAGAGCCATTCTATATATCCGACTTCTTCAAATTGAATTAGTGTTGTAACCACCCAAGTAGTCAATGAAATGGACATTTACACTATCAGCAGGTAAAGATGGAACGGATAATTTGTATGAGCCATCAACAGGTTTTGTACAATCTCAACATAAGAACGACAGCAATAGCTAATTTCCAACAAAGATCAGTTGTTCATGGATATAGCAAATATCTTGATGCTTTGAGTATTTGCAGTTACTTCTGCCAGAAGGGAGGAATTATTCCTAGCTTGCAGACAAAAAGTAAAGGTAGAAAAGATGCAATGCAAATTTTGTCTCCTTGATCCTGCACTAACTAGTTTTCTGGTTAAGCGCTACGGTCTTGCATACTAAAAAGGAAAGGAAAAACAGAACCTAGAGGAGATGGAGCATTCCGGGGGGTTCTCTTAAGTGACCGCCAAAATAAGAAATACACAACCTCCGCATTCATGGAAAAGGATGATCTTAGAAATGTCCTGACCAAATAAATCTATGGTAGAAATCAAATGTGGAACTATCATGTACTACCCTTATTAGAATTTGATAAAGATGATACATCCGCAGTCCATCAATCAGCAGTGGCCTATCAGTCCTGAACCTTAAATTGATAAAGCTACAACGATTACATTCCAAAAGTAATAAAAGTTGGTTTTCAGGTTCCATGTGACGTAGATGAAATAAAAAAGGTGCTTATAAGCACCTTTTTAAACTTACTCAAACACTCCATAAGTGCTTAAAGCCGATATAGCTTAAAAGCAATTAAAATTAGCCAATCCAAATGACCTCTAAGTCTTAAGTATATCAAAGAGGTAGTGAACATATATCAAAGTGTCTGCATCAACCCAGAAATGGTGAGGCAGAGAGTCATTCCTCTTGTAGGATAGAATTAACAGGAAAATTGCTACAGCTACGACAATTTTCTTCCCTTCTCCTCAGACCCCCTAAAACTACCAGGAAAACCTCTTTGCACATTTTAATCAGGTTATCACGGCATTTTAACTCATTGTGCAGGGAAATGCTCTCATATTGAAAAAAAAGTTTCCCAAGCTCCAATCACTTCAGAGTTGTATTTTATTTTTCTTAACTGTCAGTTTGTAATGGTGCTTCTTACTCCTTTGCCCACGATTTCTATAAAGGAATAACAAACAGGGAAAGGAACAACGGAAACAATCTATTCTAACGAGTCCAAAATAATCAACTTCCAGACTCCAGTAATAAACCAAAAAATACAAGATCTTACTTAACCGCCAAAATAAGAAATATACAACCTTCACATTCATGGGAAAGAATGATCTTAGGAATGTCCTAACCAAATAAATCTATGGAAGAAACTAGATGTGGAACTATCATGTCACTCTTATTAGAATTTAATGAAGATGATACATCCGCTGTCCATCAATCAGCAGTGGTCTATCAGTCCTGAATCCTAATTGATAAAACTACAACAATTACATTCCAAAAGTAATAAAAGTTGGTTTTTTCAGGTTCCATTTGACACAGATCGAAAATGTGCATCCACCACAAAACTTCACCACCTAGGGAATCTGATGTGCTCCATATATGGCATCATCAAGATTTAGAAAGCAAGGAGGTGGGACAATCGACCGGAGATGTGTAAAAAAAAAACAATCATAGAATCAAAATGAACAAGAATTGAATGATCCTACCGCACAATCCAAAGAATGTATCACTGGGAACTCTTCTTTCCATTACCATAGTAATTGAGGTACCATCGAACAAATTTCTTCAATCCCGTCTGTAGATCCGTCGTAGGCTTATAGCCAAGCTCCTTGTGGGCTGAACTTATATTGGCATGAGTAAACGGCACATCCCCATTCCTTGGCAACTTCATCACCAATCTCTTGGCCTTCACCTTAAGCAACCTCTCCAAAATGCTGACAAGATCTGAAACTGGCACAGGAGATGTGTTGCCTAAATTGAACACCCTTAGTTGAGCAGGGCCTTTCTTCTTCCCACCACTTCCAGTGCTCTTCTCAGCAGTATCCAATGCTGCCAAGCATCCCTTCACTATATCATCAATGTAGGTAAAATCCCTAGCTACCGTGCCATGATTAGCAGCCTCAAATATCGGAATTGATTTTCCCTTCAAGATATCCTTTGTGAAAAAGAAGTAAGCCATGTCTGGCCTACCCCATGGTCCGTAAACGGTGAAAAATCTCAATCCAGTCAATGAAAGCCCATATATATGATTATATGTATGAGCAATTTCCTCACCAGCCTTTTTAGTAGCAGCATAAAGACTAGCAGGCTGATCTGTCCTATCCTTCTCTGAAAAGGGTACCTTAGTATTCAATCCATATACAGAACTAGATGATGCCCACACAATAGCAGGTTGAGGATTAACACTTTTGCAAATTTCAAGAACATTAACAAGACCAGCAATATTACTATGCACATATGATCCAGGATTTTCCATGGCATAACGTACACCTGCTTGTGCAGCCAAATGCATTACATGAGTAAATGGAACAATATCGAAAAGTTTCTTCAAGAGGGTGGCATCATTGATATCACCCTCAACAACATACACCCCTGTTCGCTCTAAGAGTGCTTGGCGCGCTCTTTTTAGAGAGGGGTCATAGTAATCATTGAAATTATCCAAACCCAATACCCCATCACCACGGCGTTTAAGGGCAACTGAAACATGAGTTCCTACAAAGCCAGCAGCACCAGTAACCAATACAGAAATACCATTACGTGACCTTACTTTAGCTGAAGCTCTAATCCTCTTTTCCCAAGCTGGACCACCATAGGAGCTGGTTCTGAGAGATCTTCTTGAGAGATCTGAAGAAACAGGGGATGAAGAAGCTGGAGATCTGTAGAAGAACACAAAGATCAACCCCAAGAATACAAATGACCAAAATGTGAGCTTGGCTAGAGAAAAATGCATCCTTAGCCTATTGTAAGGAGACTTTTCCATCTTGAACTTCCCTGGGGTTGATGGGATATTGTCAATGTGCATCATATGGGGCATTACACTTGCCAAATCTTGGATATTTGAGCAATACCCAGCTTGGGTATTTCTTGTTTTCAAAGGAAATCACCAAATTCTCTTGGGTTTTCTTGAAAAAGTTCAGGGTTAGGGTTTGAAAAAGTCCTTTCTTTTTTGTTTTTTGTTGTTTTCCCTTCTAATGAAGGTTTGGTTCTTGATAGTGGAAATGGAGATAAGAAGAAAAAGAAAGAAAAATGGGTGGCTATGAAGATAATGATGAGGGTATTGGTTTCATCAAACCAAAAATGAAAAAGCAGCTGAGGGTATTGAAACTTTAGCACTATATTTATGGGAATCTTCTGGTTTCTTGGAGGGACTGGTTGTTGTTGGAACAAAATGGTAGTAGTAGAGCAGTAATTATTGAATTTTCTGTTATTTTTTATTAACTTTTGTGGGGTTTCTTTGCCTTTTAGTTTTAGAAGAAAATATTGATGATTGGAAGAGAGAAAATATGTGTGGGGTGGCGGGGAGTGTAAGCTAAATTTGAGGAGGGAGAAGAATGTGGTTTGAACAAATTTAAAAAGGAATAAGGAAAGATTAGAAGTGGACTAATAGCATTAGAGGTTGAGTTTGGGTGGGGGGTGGGATGAGATGGTAGATTAAGGACATAGTCAAACAAGTGTAATTAGTGGAAACAAACTTTGAGTAAAAAGTTGGACAACCCTAATTTTTTTCCATTACAATGCAAAAACTCACTAATACTACTCCCAATAGAGATATAATAGGCATAATACCTACAAACAATTAATACAATTTGTTTTCTTGAATGCTTAAAGTCATAATTATTTTAAAATATTTTTTAAGCAATACTTATTTTGGAACAATTTTAGAAAGCAGAGAGCATATTTCACTAATTTTGGGAAGAGTTGGTTTTTGTCTTACTGTGGAGATTGGGCGGTGGGTTGGTTATTGCATTGATAGGTGGGAAAAAAAACAAACAAATGCCATGAAGTTTAGGCCTTATTTTCATAAAAGTTAGTTAATTTACTACAAGTTACTAATTTACTAGTACTATAAACCAGATTTTAGTGAGGGGAGTTTCTTGATTTAGTGACAAGTTATTAAGGTTTTTGTGTGTGTTTGGAAGAGTGAGTAAATAGGGTTTGGTTTGGAAGTGATGGAGTGGTCTAAAGCTTTGGGGTTAATTATGAAAGATTGTTGATCTTTTACCAATTTTGGATGGTGGGAGAGATTTGTGGAGGATCTCATACTAATTTATTGAATCTCCTCAATCTATTTTTAAATTTCAGATATTCCAATAATATATTAGAATATATCATTTATCGTTATAAAAATCTATCATAATTATCGTTTATCGTCATCAATCGACAACTATCACCATCACCATCACCAACGAATATTAACTACTTATTTTTTATAATTTGTTATTAGCTTCTACCCGCAATTATCATCATCAGCTAACACCATCTCCAATCGACACCCACAATCATCATTACTATCGATTGTCATATAATTTTCTAAAAATATTTTACTGAATATAGTATGAGATTAATTTAATATTTTAGTTACAAATTATTATTTATTAAAAAAGGCCACTTTTATACATTTTTATTTTGAAAACAAACAAATAGTCTTAATTATTTAATAGATAAATCTCAATAAAATATTTTCACATTCAAATATTTATTTAAATTTGGATATTTAAATTTTAATATTCATATTAATAAAATCAGACGAGATTTTAGTTTGAAAGGAATATCTTAATTCAAGAAGCTTTAAAAATGGAAGTTTCGAATATTTTAGTTTTTGGAGGTTACTTCTTTCTCAAAATTCCTTGTATTATTCCCCAAACACATACTCCAAATCTACTTCTTGGTACTAGTCAACATGAACCAAAATTAACCAATTATAACATTACAACAACGACTTCTTTTTAAAGTTAAATTCCACTACCGTTTGAAGTTACATTTATGCATAGAAATTTTTGGTTTGTTTATCAATTTTAGAAGTAATTTTCTAGAAGAATCAAATCAAATAGCTAATAAGTCCTATTCACTTTGGAAAAATTTTACTTTAATTTACCTAATGAAAGCTATCTTTTTCTCAACATGAAAGCGTACAACGGCATCTATGTGTATACCTAAAAAATTAATTCGAATTAGGACACGCTTAGAAAAAAAAAGTTGATGCGTGACAATTGTTAATAAAACTATTACTTACCTTTTTCTGGACCAATTGTTTATATTAATAAAATTCACAATTTTGACTTAATTATTTTACAACACAATTTTGACTTAGCACGTTTTTCACCTTTCATAAATATTTAAAAACTTATATTTCCCTTTTTTTTCTCCCCATCTTCCGGATATTTTCCTTTTGGGATAAACAGAAAATTATATTGCTTCATCTCTCATGCAATGAAATATATATATTAAACTTTAAGTGGATAATCAAACATATACTAGTTAACTAATTAATATATTTATAATTTGAAATAACTACGGCTCGCGACTAACATATTCGTATAATTATAATTTGAGTTTCTACAACCGAATTATATCTAATATACAAACACTATGAATTGTATAGCTAAGTACACAAAATTGTGTGAATTGTAAAGCAAAATATACAAACACTACAAATGGCATATCGAAATATACAAATATTATACAAAAATTATAAATTGTATAACGAATTACAAATGTTATATAAAACTTGTAAATTATATAGCAAATAATATAAACGATGCGTGAATTGTAAGTAAAATATACGAATACTGCTATAACTATTGATATAAAATATAATTACTCAAACTATAATAATAAATATAATTAAAATATTTTTAAATGTATACCACTTAAATTCATGAAATATATAATAGATTTTGTTCCATCAATCAAGTAGAGAAAGAGGAACTACCCATCGTTTCTCAAAACATTAGTAAATTTTGTTTCACTAAACATGGAGGAAAAATATATCAAATGAGTCATGACTAAGAATACACTTACCACTAATGCATTTTTTGGGAGCTATTGATAAAGACAAATAAAGGTTGATTTCTTTATGTATTTGTTCTCTAAAAATGCGAAAGGAAAATAAATAAACAAAAATAAATTAGAAGCAATCGCACTCCATTTTCACACGAGTACAATCTAGTAGTATGGAAAAGAAACAAAAATCTAGTAACTTATTAGTATCCAAGAGAATAGGGTAAGAGAAATCCTTTGATGAGTCTTAATTAAGAAACTCCTAATTTGAACGTCATAAACTCAACTCCATTTCAGGAAAAATAAAAAAAGACCAAGGTGTTATAAAAAGAATTATGTTCAATTTTTTAGTCTATCTATAAGAGATCATATGAAAAATGTCATGCCCTTAAAGTGTATACATAATAGATAGAGCGTGCCTCTAATAATTGCATTATTATGTCTGAGATGTAAGGGCTTCACCAGATTCAAAATGTGATATAATTCTAAAGGATGAACGAAAAATCTTCTGTTTACGTAATAACTACGTACCGTTGCACCCAAACTTTATTTTAGTCATGTTAAAGATAATAAGTATCCATCCATACATACTTTGCATCTAGTTCTAGAAATGTGGAGGTATATACAATTGAGATTTGAGGCCGGTGGTGATGAGTTAATGAAAATGCCAAAAAGGGAACAAAGTCATGTGAAAGTACACATAAGTTAGCTGGTCATAAGGCAACCCTGTAAGCAAGGCAAATAAAAATTCTTCTTTTTTAATAATACTCACCCTTATATTCACTGGCTTTTCTTCTAAAAGTTTGTTAGGCCACCTATCATGTGATCAATTTATATGTCTACTTTAGTATTATTAATTAGTCTCAAAAATTAAAATTACTCTTCCTTCAACTAAAATCTTCTTCTCCCCCCCCCACC
>JAOTQR010000001.1:24184508-24195085 GCA_025774065.1 Solanum ossicruentum | reverse complement strand
AAATCTTCTTCCCCCCCCCCCGCCCCCCCCACCCCAAAAAAAGTAAAAACATCAACCAAACAAAAAAGACACAAGAATATAACTCCTCACACACTAGAATAAACACAATATTACATATTTAACATAACATATGATTATGTCTCAGTTAAATAAGTTAAGATCAGCTATATATGTTTCTAACTGAACATTATATTTTTGGATTTAAATTTATTTCAGACTTAATAATATTTTATATTGAACATATTACAATACTCAACTGATTTAATAAATAGGCTTTATAAATTCGTAACATCCATCCCAAAATAAACACTGGGATATGACAACTAAATTAACCGAAAGTGAATAAAAAAATTGTGCTCATTTGTTGAGCACTTAATAATATGCAATATTTGACCGCACATTCTAATTTACTTCTTTGACAAAAAACTTATACATTTGAAATCACACAAATACATGGCTTACAAGTATCGATATAGTGTCAAGTAATGTAAAATTTTTAATATTTATGAAGAACTAAAATTGTAAATTAATATAATCTTAATATGTTATTGATTTATCCAATGACCCAATACTAAAAAAAATGAAATCGAATCGATGACTCAATAATTTTTTTTTTTATAAAATCATTAAAAGTCATTTAACCTAATAAATCAAATATAGTAAATCAATAATCTTTTTTTATTCAATTGATTGATCAGTGCAATTTTTGCAAACTCCTGTGACATACTTCATGAAATATAAGATATATTTAAGTCATTTTACTGACCTTGTTATAAAATTCTATGGACTAGGCAAAATTGGAAAGATTATTAACAGCATTTGACATTTGATATCCTGCTGAACATTATAGAATGATTACTAAGTCCTAATTGGTCACCTTAATTTGTGATAGTAGAATCTTTTATATAGTTTAATTCATGTGATTCAGAAATTTAGGGGTAGTGGGCGGTGGAAAGAATTAAAACAAAAAAAGAAAGAAGAAGGTGAATAGTTTAATAATTTTTTTTATTATTTTGTAAAGTGTAGTGAGCATAATAATAATTAGGAAAACATGGAATATGATGGCAGCAGGTTTTAAATAAAAAGAAAACAACTGTTGGGACATGGTTTGCCTTACTTCTTTAGCAACTTGCTCACATGGGCCTGGCGGTTGCCTCTTCTTATTTTTAAAAAATTCCTGTTCCCTATTAATATATTTATTATTAGAATATTCCTTTAAAAGTATAACTATAAAATTAATCTTGGACTTAATCAGATTTTCGAGTTGCAATTGGTCTCTCGAATTTCGTGCCTTTTATAATACATCTTCTATATTCCCTTAAGCAACCGTATATACAATAAAGAATGGCAGATGATGTATCATTATTCCTTAAGATTGAGACGTTCTAATTGTTTTTTTTTTAAATTTTTCATCCGATTTACATTAGAGTCTGACTATATTCGGAAGCACAGAATTTTTCCATTCTCATATCTCAAACTGGCTAAGGGAAAAGTTGGCCCATCCGCTACACCAAATCCTTGACATTCTGATTGTTGAGATTAAAAATTTATTATAAAGAGAAATAAATTTGGGAAAATTACTCTACTTGTATGAACTGTCAATTATGTTCAAATAGTATACATGTGCTATGTTTTCTGTCAATCTTGGATAGAGTCAAAGATTCACAATTTTTGATTTTGGAATATGATGGAATAAAGCAAAATGACTCTTTAAACTGTCTGCATTTCTTTCAATTGTGAAGTAGTAGTTAATCAATACAACTTTCGACGCTTATCATGGGTCATCCGAAAACAATCGCGCTATGTTTTTAAACATAGGGGTCAGACTGCGTACATCTGACCCCCTCTTATCCCGCCCGTAATGGACGAGAGCCTTTTGAGGCATTGGGGTAATGTTGTTGTTTGTAGTATACATGTGCTACGTTACTATTATTCATTCTTGTCAACAAATTGATTTGGATCTCACCTCGAGTCATGTAACAAACTTTGAGTCGTCCAAAATGCTTGAGTTTCAAGTTACTTCTTATCGACTTTCATAATTTTTAACAATTTAAATCATTGGAATTATAACCTTGATGTAATTTTATTATCTCTTATCAATCATTGCTTTAATGTTTCCTGGTTAGGATTCACTTAAAAAATATTTATGGTATAATTTTAAATATATACAACCAAATAAAGAATTTGTAGAAATATCACCATGTTTTATTTATATAGAATTTTTTTTACAGAAAATATATAATAATTATACAATATAATTTGTCAAAAATCATATAAAGTATATGTTACCTATAGAATATAGATTATTTATATATGAACTATACATTAAATATACATTATGATACACTCAAAAATTAAATGATTATACATAAAATAGACAATCACTATATATGTCTATATAACGAATGTCATTTTTTTAAAATTATATTAATCAAATAACTATCTATTATAATTTTCTCAATATTTTATCGAAGAAAAAGAACTCTTTTATATCTATTTTTTTCTTGTATAGTTGAGTTGCAAAAAATACATTGCCAATAATTGCTTTTGTGAGTGCTCAAGATGTGTCAATGTAGCAAATCTCTTGGTCAATAGAATTGTTCGAGAAAGGCTGTGGTTATCTTATATTATGTCTAATTATCAATATTGACACAATCACTTTTTTGCCATTTGATCTCTTTCACAATCAAAGAAGCAAAAATTACTCTCCAAGAATATCAACTAAGAAACAACAATGAATCTCAAGCGTGTCATCTTAGTTTTAAACTATTCTTGTTTATATTTCTCTGCTTTTATTTTGTAAATCTAATCTTGATATATAAATAAAACTAAATTCTCATTTCAATCTTGTCATTTTGTTAAGCTAGAATTAGCTATATCGAGTGTTAAAGTTTAAATTGGTCGGAGGTGATTCGTTCAGAGAGCAACGAAGTTGTTGCGTAGGAGCTCGCTCGAGTTTCTGAATATCATAGCAAGGGAAAAGGGATTAAGAATTTAATCCTAGAATTACAAGAGTTTGTAATTGTTTTTGCTCCTAAGGATAATTTGTGATTTTTTTTTCTTCCTTTGGGCAAGGTTGTTTCCACGTAAAATACTTGTCTTTCTTTATTATTATTGTTTTCTTATTGTGTTAAGGGATCAAGTTGATTATTAATTGTGAAAGCATATAGGCCATCAAAATATGGAATAACTTCAAATATATACAACAAACTAATTAATTTATAATAAATATATTCTGTATTTTATTTATATAAAAAAAATCATAGAAAATATACATGACTTTACAATATAACTTGCTAAAAGACATAGAAAATATACAATGACTATATTATATAAATTACTTATACATGTGTTATCTACTGAATATACGTTATGATACATTCAAAAACTGAATATTGCTTAACTATACATGAAATATCCGCTGTTTTTACATGTTTAAAAAGCGAATGGCCATAATGGTCGCTCGCGGTAATTATCCCAGTATATACTACGTATATACTCTGGCTGTATATGTTCTGTAACCAGGCTGAGAAGTGGTCCGGACTCTGGTGTAAATTTCCTTTTGAAAAATTGTAATGAGAAGATCGAATTTAGAGTGTGTTGATTAATTAATAAGGTTTGTTAAGAATGCATGTTGATGTTATATTGGTATAATTTATTTCTAATACCAAATATAATAACTGAATCGGTGATAATCAATATTAAAAATTCTTAAAACGAAGTGTACTTAACTCCATAGTATACATGTGTTCCAGTAAAAAAAAAAAAAAGGCTCAACTTCAACAAATACAATGAACATCATCATATGACAAATGAAAATGAGTTGAAAGCTTGGATCAAAGCTTTTCCTCTTGTGGTATTGGCACCATTTTGGTTGGCAAACTGGTGCATTGTCTCTCTTGTAGTACAAAATAATTTCTACCTGGCAAGTGGTTTAGTGCTTGGAGTACTGCTGGAGAACATCAAAGTAGTTGGGGAACGTTTTGCGAGTACAATCGGGGTCCTTAATGGTGACTGGAACATCTGCACAAGCAGCAAGAGAGAAAGCCATGGCCATTCTGTGATCATCATATGTATCAATCTCCGTTACGTTTAACTTTTCTGGTGGGGTGATTATGCAGTAGTCTGCTCCTTCTACAACTGTTGCGCCCAACTGAAATTTCATCCACAAGTGTCCAGAGTAAGAAAAACAGAATGACTGATGCAATGAAATGTCCAGAACTTCTTCAAGACTACACTAGGCTTGTAAGAGGTTTACCTTCCTAAGTTCTGTGCATATGGCAATCATCCGCTCAGTTTCCTTAACTCTCCAGCTAGCAACTGACAAGAGAAGAAAGGAGTATCTCGAATGTTCAGCACAATCGAGAAAGAGAGGAAAATAATAAGACAACAATGAAAAACAGCAACATTTAAGTTTAATCCATGCTTTATGATGACACACTTTTCCTATTTGAAGTTGTTGTGGATCAGATACATCAACGAGAGACCATACAAATCTAATCCGCAATAGAAGTTCAGACTCAGGAAACACGACCCCTAAGTTATCTTCTACCCATTCAGATATAGATCATGTCTTTATTTATTAGTTCGAGTTACACTTCTTCCTACCATCACTGGCTTATATAAAGTTGGAACTCTTCATTTGATTTCAAACACCCAATTGAGTAGCACGTGGACATGGTTACTTTGTATGGATCCTTGAATACTTTTAAAAAATAGATATGAAAGTCAGGCCTAACAGTTAGGATACACTATTACATCTGACACCCAATACCCAAGTCCATGTAATATAGCATATAGCCGACTTGACAAAAACACCATCAGACAGTTCTGTAATTCACAGACGGTTTAAAAATTTAATCTAGGAAATTCATCAACCTAAATTTAGCAAAGTGGTAAACATGATGATGCTATTAAAGGATGATTCTACTTATCAAAAGAAAAAGAAAAGATATTAAACTATGTTTTTTTTTCCTTTTACCCCTTTACTTCCCAACAGGCAATAAATGTTACAAGCACTATATTTTTAGCATTTTAGCTTAAAACTAAGTGCTTATAAGCACTTTTTAAACTTATGCAAACACTCCAAAAGTGCTTAAAGCTGTTTTAGCCTCTTTGCACATTTTAGTCAGGTTATCACAGCATTTTAACTCATTGTGCAGGGAAATGCCCTCATATTGAAAAATAGTTTCCCAGTTCCAATCACTTCAGAATTATATGATATCTAAACAAAGTTCTTCAATACGATTTGATTTCCAGGGAAACAAGGCTGGCCATACCGTCTCTTATGGCAGTAGGGCCATCAGCAAAAAGTGCAACTACAGCAAGAGTCATAGCAACGTCTGGCATTTTGTTCATGTTCACATCAATGGCACGCAAATGTTTCATTCCAGAAGAGTTCCTTGGAGGTCCTTTAACCGTGACACTGTTCGCTGTCCACGTAACTTTTGCCCCCATCTTCTCGAGGACCTCAGCAAACTTAACATCCCCCTTCACAAAGGAAACATAAAGATTCAAAGTAAGGCCCTTGCTAGAAAATTACCTTATGCAGTCATAGACTAGTATTATGTTGCTGTCACCAATTCCAAGCACAAGATGGAAAAGTCTAGAATGTGATTTCCCCAAGGTCTTAATGGCATGAGAACTACCTGTAAACTGCTTGTTCCACAACCTTCAACAGTGACAGTTCCACCTGTGATAGCTGCCCCCGCCAAAAAATAGCTAGCACTTGAGGCATCTCCTTCCACATATGCTTTCCCAGGAGACCTATGATATTCTTGTAACTGTTACTTTATAGATCTGTAGAACCAGATTATCAAAGACATTAATATACTGTGAAAGCCGACTTACTTGTACTTCTGACCTCCTTTTACCAAGAATCTGTCCCAGCTATCACTATGCTCCACAAAGACACCAAATCGCTCCATCAACTTAAGTGTCATTTCAACATAAGGTACAGATATCAGTTTGTCAATTATTTCAATCTCCACATCTCCTAGAGCCAGGGGAGCAGCCATAAGCAGAGCAGTCAGGTATTGGCTGCTGATAGATCCAGAGAGCTTTACCTGATAGATATAAAGGGAGTATATCTTAGCAAGAGCTCAAAAATAGTTTACGGTACATACTTCCATACTAGGAAAGAAGCTGAATGGTAAACAACAGACAACATATGAATTATAACTCATTGAATTATGACTCATCAATATGACTTTAAGAAATATTTAAGAATCAAATGTATCTTCTTTAGTTTAGTGGCAGCGACAAGGAATGTAAGAGATCAAATGGAGGGGACAAGAGACTTTTGGAGGAAACAAGAGAAAATAAAGGAAGAAAGCAAGTTACTTGAAAATTTTGAACTCAACCTTCCGCATTTAGGACTTCTCGATAAGTGGATAGAGACTAGAGTTATATTGTTTGTGATCATACAAACTTGATACATGCAAGAAAATTATATTGACTATAAACTAATCTACACGAGGAAGCCAGTTCATGCTTGTTCTTAAACTTGGAAGGTTCAGTAGTTCTAAAATATTAAGTATGAACTGAAAGAAAATGAAGATAAATCAGATGGAGAGAAAATATATTTGCTACGACACAATTAAAATGAAATACAAGTGGCCCCTCTCTTATGGCTTAAGCTTTTTAGATGAGGCTGTACACATAATTCAAGAAGGTTCCAGAACAAGGTTGAGGTTTCGGGTTCAAGTCTCACACCACTCATTCCCATCTGTAACGAATTGTATCAACTGGTGAGAGGGATTTTTTGGCTTTATTACTCAGGATACAAATTCAGATAAAGTACGCCGATTTCTCCTAAGTTAAAGGTATTCATTTTAACTTTTCACGCAAAGACTCCAGTGCATTTACAAGTTACAACACTACTCATCTTTTTTATAATATTGATCCTAGTTTAAGACAATTTTAGCAACAGGCTATCAATTACTAACATTATACATGTGGACATAATAAAATTATAATCCTCACCTTCCCTCCTGGAAGACCACCTTTGCTGACGATTCGAACTGGGGGACAATTCGTACCAAGGAAACAATCTACTTCTGCACCAAGCTGCTTAAGACCATCAACCAAATCACCTATTGGTCTCTCTCTCATCCTAGGAACTCCATCAAGTACATATCTGTAGCACAAAAATTATTCACGGCGTCAACACTTACTACAAGGTAAGGTTTTGTAGACACCCCCCAAAAAAGAAACAACTAAAGAAGAAGAAGCAAATAAAAGTGTTGCTACCGTTGAGAAAGATGGTAAAACACATGACAAAAGTATGCATGCATTTCTGAAGCTCTCAAAGCATCACATCCAGATTACCATACATTTGAAGACCTAACTGACATCTAATTAATCACCAAGTGGCAACTATAATTAACCAAAAAAAGATTAATTATTGATGAAGACTAACAAAACGGCTTCAGAACGTAATACTTGAAGTGAGTCTAACTATTATAACGAGTAAGACAACAAAACAGCCCCAAAACAATGAAACAACACTGGAAAAAAAATAAGAGAAACGGAAAAAGCAAAAAGGATTAAAACAAAAGCTACGAAGAAGGAACGATTGAAAGACCTTGAATGTCCACCAGCTGCAGTAACTGCTGCTGTCAACGGCCGCATTGCTGTTCCTGCATTTCCAAGGAATAGTTGGATTTCTTCCTCAGACTTTGTGCCAACAGGAAACTGCCCACCACAACCTTCCACAATTGCTCGTTGATTTCCTTTGTCATCTTCAACATGAAGTCCAAGTGTTTTCAACGCACCAAGCATGTAATGAATGTCATCACTACTCAGTAAATTGTCAACAACAGTCCTTCCCTGAAATTCAAGTGCCAGTGACATGTAATGGAAGCACAAGGTTGTAAGTACATATATCAAGAATATGAAAGCATGTAAACGATGATTAAAGAACAAAGGACATGAATATATAATTGTCAGCTTATGCAGCTTAGAAAGGTTGCATGCTTGAGGGATATTAGTGTATTATACAGTAAGAGTTGTTCAGGATACTGTGAGCTTGGGAAGTGAGTTCTCAGTTGGTAAGGACAGCTTATACAAAGAGTAATGTGTTGCTTTCCCTTAGCTCCCTTCCCCACGCTAATAGCATCAGGTTTTACCATATACAGTACTTAATTTATACTGTTTTGCATAACACCATTAATGGCGCTACTCAAACAAACATCTCCTCGAAATAATTAAGAAACAAAAAACACACTAACCAAAATGTAACCCACCCTAATGACTACACTAGGGTCAGAAACTCAAAAAGGGAGTTGATGAATCCCAAAGAACCACAACAAAATGCCACAAAAGATGAACATTTGGCAGATCAATTTGGTTAACAGATTGAAGAAATGCAGTCATTTCAACAAAAATCAAAACATTAAGCAAAAAATAAGATGTGCAAACAATTTATGTCTTCTAATATCTTAATATGACAATTATTGCAAGTAGTACTTCCAAAATCAGAGAAATACCAACGTTTAAGTGGTAAAAAGTATATTTAACCTCAAAGCAGATGACATTGAATTTAAATGAATTATCAAAACCATTGGAACCAAACATATCAACTCAGTATGTTTGGTGCAACAAATTTCAATGAAAATGTTTGATAGTTTGATTACCTTAAACTCAAGAAAGTTTTTCCTCAGTGAAAATGTTTCCACTAAAATCGGGCATTTTCCTTTATAAACATCCCAGCTCTTATATAATTCACATGTATCAATTAATGCTTAGTCATTGTTGTTAACTTTTAATACCTCAAAATATCACCAAAAGATTATTCCATTTATCCTAAACCATATACAACTACCATAAGTCACCTACTTTTATTTTTATTTGATAATTGTGGTATCTGGACCAACTTGTGCGCATCTCGACTAATTCTATGAAATACTCACCACCTCCCACCAGCAACAGGTATCGGCAAACAATGTCCACTAAGAAAATACAGGTGAGAAAAAATCACCTAATGTATTTTCTCTCTGCTGGAAATTAAATGTGAGTCCTCACGATGTCCAACCCATGTCATTGACCACTAGGGCACACCCAAGGTGCTATAAGTCACCTACTTTTATACTAAAGAGAACACTAGAAAATGATCAATAAAATAATTTCCTAAGAGAAACATTTTCCTCCATCCGAAAAGCATTCTTAGTGTAAACCAGGATGCCAAATAAAAGACCAAACACACCATGTATACATTTGCACATTCAACTAACCATACCAAAGAGAAAAAGACCAAATCTTCAAGTCAATTCAGTTCACAACCCATTATAGATATAGCAACCCATAGCTCAGCATCCATAAATCAAACTCAAACGAAAAGACAAAGGGGAAACTAAAGTTGGTAACTTTACCTCAGAAAGGGCAGCAAGAAGGAGAATACGATTGGAAAGGGATTTCGAACCAGGCAATTTAACAGTGCCAGATATATCTTTGATGGGTTCCAGCACAATTTCATGTGGTTTCTCTGCAGTAGCCACTGATGCAGAAATCCTAAAAGATGACTTCTTCACCTCCCTCAAAACTGAATCTTTCTTGGACACCCCTAAAGATTTTGCTGAATTTTTCTTTGATCCAAAGAAGAGAGAATTTGAAAAGAGAGGACCCTTTTGGGTTTTAGAAAGATTAGAATAGAGACTAAGGGTCTGTATCCCTTGTGCCATGCTACTAATCTGTGCCATTGCTCTGAATCTTTTCCGCTCCCTTTCCTTTCAGACCAAACTTTGGGTTGTTTTTTGAGAAAATTTAAAGTCTAATAAGAAAATGGTTGTGGTAGGTAAGATTGAAGGGAATTGGGGTTAGGCAATTAGGCATATAAGGAGTACAACTCCAATGGCCAACTTCACCAACCACCTTTTGTTCTCTGAATGCTTCTCTTCAAGCCATCAAGGGTTGTTGAGGTTTCGAGGGTAGTTGTGCATTTGACTAGTGCAAAAATTTTGCAAAACTGATCCCTTAATTTTTAAAATATTTTAACTCAACATCTTTCATTTTTCAGAACACCCCTCTACTTGCACCAATTTTGTGTGTTTTGACCATCAAATACTTGTTATCATTTACAAAGTGTTTTTGTGTAGTTATTCCGATGCTAGGAAATAAGGTTTTTTCTTAGTATTGTTAATTTGTTTTATGTATCTTTTCCTTATATTAGAAAAGGATTGTTCAACATGTATTCGACACTCATCATGGATCATTCGAAAACAGTCGCTCTATGTTTTAAATATAGGAGTCAGGCTGCGTACATCCGACCCTCTTTTACCCCGCAATAGGCGGGAGCCTTTGAGGCAATGGGTAATGTTATTGTTGTTTGATTGTTCAACATGTATGTTTTTGAATCCTTACAATTAAATTTGAAGATCTATTAGTTTTTTCAATTTTTGATTAAAATCAGTTGTCATCGTCAAGTGATTTTAATAAGCACCTCAATTTATACTTTTATCTTTTATTTTCCCCTTTTAAACACCTTAGCCTATAGTTTTCATTAATCTTGGATGGAGCCAAAGATTCACTATTTTTTGGCTTTGGGATATGATGAAATAAAGCAAAATGACTCTTTAAAC
>JAOTQR010000001.1:24164539-24184408 GCA_025774065.1 Solanum ossicruentum | reverse complement strand
TATATATTTTTTATTGAGTAAAAAGAAAAATATGCCATGTAAATTAACACAGGAATAATCCGTTTTCTCAATAATACTTATGTATTTTGTGCTAGGTGGTTCTTCGCTTCCTTTTTTTTATTTTTTGTTAAGGAAATCCTTGGGATGGAAGTTGATTGGTAAATCTTGTCTTGAGGGGTAGGTGGGAGTCGTTATGCTCGGAAGATATGTGAACCCCACAAATAAGCAATCTATACTGAATACAAATTTTAATCGTTGTATTTCGAAATAATATTTTTTTTGTTACATCGGGGAGGAAGAAAATCGAAAAAAATATTACGTTATTGATAAAATTTGAACGATCAATCTTAACTATATAAGTGTGAAAGTTCACTCAATGGGATAATCCTGGATCCTATATTTTTGCGTTATGCTTTTGTTACTTTCTCAAAACTAAATCATTTTTCTTTGCTTTATGTTATGCTTAATCTGTTGTGATGATTCATCAATTGATTATCTGGAACGGAAAAGAATTTAGAGTCATGAAAAGGTTCTTTTATAGGAGAAGAAGACGGAGGAAGAAGAAAAGATACCACTAGGGTCAAGGTGGTTTGAATTTTTGGCTCATTAGCAAAATCTTCACCAAAAAACAACTTATGTAATTTGTTTGACATAAGTTTTTATAGCAATATATATGCAGAAAATTTTGTTTATGAGATAGGAACTTGAAATATTTCAACTACTTTCAAATGAAGAAGATAATAGGCACGAATTTTAGTTTATATTGACTTGTAAATAATTTAAGCAATACAAACAACTTTCACATAGGCAAAATTTATGATTATTGAATAAGTTCATTATATTGAAATATTATGAACTGCTGCTTCGTAGAAAAATAAATTTATATTATGCATGATGATATATCAGATAGGACTATTTTTTTTTAAAAAAAACATTTTTATTTTTTTCCTAATAATTCGTACATTTCATGTGAAATGTTTACTTTTCTAATGAATGGTATTCAATATTTGTTAAGGAAAAATAATTATAACCTATTAAGTGTATTTAGAAATAGGGCCACGAAATTTAGGTTTTAAGTATGTATCTTTTTTTAAAAAATAATGTTAAGCGGCTCTTGAGAGATCACTCTTGCGAATCATTTACATAGAATTATTCATCGTGCATGTTTTCACTAACAACTTTTTTTTTTATTTTCAATTCAATATTTTATATCTTTATTGAAATTCGATTTATTTGGATTTGCGTCACGTATGGCCCATTCAAGGTTGAGCGCTTCCTATTCAAAACTTAAATTAGATAAAAATATCCCTCAGGTCAAAATTCTTTACACAAAATAACTCAATTATCATTTATACATAAAATGATCATTTAACCACTTTCAAATTCAAGTACATGGCCCATTCAGAGTTGAGCGCTTCCTATCAAAATTTAAATTAGATAAAATATCCATTAGATCAAAATTCTTTACACAAAAAAATTCAATTATCATTAATACATAAAATGGTCATTTAACCACTCTCAAATTCAAGCACAATGCTGTTTCGCTACTATTTTTCTTTTCTGCTTTGTCCGTTTTTGGGAGGTGGGGGATGGGAATTTCCTTTTTTTCCTTCTCTCCTTCCTTTTTCATCCTCCTCCTCTTCTTCTTTCATGTTTAAAGCTCGAATTTAAAAATCAATATGCTGCAAATATAAATTTTGTCGAGTGAATTAATAATATATCCAAAAATTTGAAATATTGAAAGTAACTCATATCTAAATTTTGGGACTGTTTAAAGTATATTTAAGTTGGTTGGAATTGAAAAAAAGACGGTCTAAAATGTATACTTTACTGTATCAATAATGTACATACATCTTAGATACATAGTTATACGGTATACATGATGTATAAGTTATACATAATGTATACATAAGTACATATTATTGGAAAAATAATGTAAAATGTGATTAGGTAAACATATGAGATATATTTATATTATACAAATATAGTTTTAAAAAAATATAATTTATAGCTATAGTTAGGATTTTATTGTTATAGTTAGGATTTTGTTGCTATTTTCTCCTCTCTCTCGCCTCTCTCCGTTTTCTATGTAATTTCTAGTCACATATACAATTACATATGTATACTAACTGCATATATATAATTATTTTGATAGATATACATAGTTAATTCGATAGATATACAAATAAGTATTTTCTCTTTATTGTATAAGAGAGAATGGAATGTAAAGTAAGCACATCTTCGTCGACACATAACAAGGGTTTTTTTTTTGTAAAAAATTAATTTTTTTTATCTAATTTAATTAGTTATACAATTTTATTAAAATAATGGAACCCCTTTAGCTATGACTTTTTAATTTTAAATTCACATCCTTTAATTGTAGCTTTATTATTTTATTTTGATTGTTGATAATGCTTGTGTATATTTTATATCTGTTTTGAGTAAAAAATCAATGATCAGTGATGAAAAATATTTTAATTATGGATATATTCATAGACCTCTTCACATTAGATTTACACAAAAAAAATAATTTATTATCAGACACACAAATCTATATATAAACTATTTAGTCAATACCACTTAAAATATCAATATTAGTAATATTTATCAAGTATTTCTTTTACACTTAATAAGGTAATCTAATATTATCTAATTAATATCATATGAAGTAAATTTATAAATAAATATTGAGTGCGTACTTACTACAAGACTTTCATAGTAGTAGTATTTAAATAAATGAAGGGAAAACTGCAGTTTGGTCAGATTCCATTTGCTGTGTATCAAGACCAATTTCTGAAGCTTAATTCCACACATGAAATTCGAAGGCAAAAGGAAATTATCACATTAATCTTTTATGCCATTAATTTGTTATTAAGAGTACTAATTTGGATGATTAGTTGAGGACAAAGATGATAAGTACTGTCCGTGCATACGACAAAATACAGTAAGCAAAGGCCATCTTGTCATTATTACTACTAATGTACTAGCGCATTTTGCCATATTTTTGGTTTAAATTCGAAATTTTATAATTAAACGCACTTTTTGAAATTAATAAAAGAATTAAAAATATCATGACTAAACGTAATTGTTCTTATATATGTGTAATATATGTTGATCCAGATTATTTGTGGATATGAACAAAACTTAATTTACGTTTAAACGAAACTAGATTTTCACGGTGGGGTGATTTGGAGTATTGTACTCCCTGTGTTCGTTTTGGTCTGTTGCAAAAAGAATGTCATCTTATTCTAATGGAAAACAATTTAACCTTAAAATTTTTCTTTTACCTTAATGAAATGATTTTCAACCATACAAATATCTTAGAATGATTTCAGATCATAAGTTTCAAAAGTTTTATTTTTTTCCCAAACATCGTACCAAATTAAAAGATGTCACATAAAAATGAGATGGAGGGAGTAATAAATCTCGAAAATGGTGAGTACTAGTTGAAATGCTAGTATCAACTTTTGTGTCAAATATAGCACGTTTAGAAAGACACCAATAAACAAGAAACACTTTGGAAGGATGCAAAGGACTTGTTTCCACTCTTCACTTCTCATTTTAAAATTGTAAGTTTTGAGTGATTAAAAAAATAAAGAAAGAAACTTCTAAGAAAACAAAGGATAAATAAAAAGACACAAAAGATTGAATATCTGAATATATTTAATTTTATAATGCTAAAATTGTCATGTAAATTGTTTAAAAATGAAAACACTTATTAAATATAAAAAAATGTATGTATTTTTAGACATGACATAAAAGAATAGCTACTCTATGGTAAAACAAATGGATTAAATAGTTATTTTTTATGAATTTAGGAAATTGGAAGTGCCAAAAGATTGCTTAATCTGGTTTAGAAAAAGTTACGCCATTTATTTTTAAAAAAATGATTATTGTTTTAACTCACTTCACATCTCATATTATTTCTTTTATCTAATAAATTATATAGTAAGTGCAATTCACTAAGTTACTTAATATTTATTAAATGTCTTTTGCAAATCAATCATTATTAAGGAGTAGTTTTTCAATACAAAAATGCAATTAAAAAATGCACTAAAGTTTTTCTTGAATTTTTAAGATGAGTCTTATTTAGAAAGTAAAATATAGAAGAAAGAAGAGTAACATTTGAAAAACTTCTACTGATCCAAAATCGGTAATTAGGATGCATCTTCTGAGAAGAAAAGGAGGATTTTGGATAAGAGAACTTTGGGATAGAAGAACTAAAATTGGCCTGAATTGATTTTTCTTGGGTTGATTACACTGAATAACACAACTCTTATTTATACTCCCTTCGTCTATCTTTATTTATTCGCTGTACTAAAAAGAGATTCAAGAATACTTGTCCACTTTATGAAATCAAAAAATAATTTTACATTTTATTCCTAATTCACTCTTATCATTACCTATAGTAATTCCCTATTGTATTTTTCAAGACATGTATATATTATATTCAAAGGGTGATTGATAAATTAAAATTATCTCTATCATTTACTGCTTCTTAATTATGTGTCAAGTCAATAGTGAACAACTATCATTCGATGAAGAAGATATTTATCCAGGAATGTTTCTAAAAATTATTCTGAATAACTCTATTTGCTAGCCATTTTAACTATCTTTTAAGTTTAATATCTAAGATATAATATAAACTACAATAGATCATTCAAGAAGCTTTTCCCATAAAAATCAAAAGTTTTTTTTTTTTAATTTCAACGAATTAACTTAAGTTATTTTCACAATTGAACAAAATCTTTTTCATTAAAATGACATTTACTTTAAAACAGAAGTATATCTAAATTGACATAATAAACACGTAGGGACAAAAACAATCCCAAAAAATAGAAAGATGAATTTTTACTTAAGTTCTGTTTGACTGTTGTGTTAGCTATACTCCAAACTTGTGGGCCAATGCAATGTTTTTCACCTTTCTTTGCCTATAAATCTCATTTCAATTTCCTAGACTTTCATGTTATCTTATTACACTTTTACTTAAAAATAGACATAAGCATTGATTTGCTTGGTTCCCAAAGTTAGAATATAACAAACAAACAAATAATATTCACATCAAAAAAAGGCTCTGCCTTTTCACTATAAATTCCCTGTTTTAGTACTCTTCATTCTAGTACCTCCCTTGTTCTATTTTTCCAAGAATCATTGACCTAAAACAGATGTCTACTGTCAGAGATGAATCCTCAGTCACCATGACTGAATCTGAGGTACATTTTCTCATCATCAAATCTTGCTTCTCCGGTTCTCCAGAGAGGATCATATCAAGTATCTTCTGCTTAATTTTAGTTTCTTTTATCTCCATGAGATAGTGGTAAAGTCTGCATATATTTTATCCTCCTCAGATTCTACATGTGACGAAATTTCACTGGACATGTTGTCGTTTATATTGATTGCGCGCTTTTAATAATTAAGACTTATTCAACGAATCTTTTCCAATTTTTTTTTTTACAAATTCGACTCTTATTATTGATCAGTTCGATGAACAACATGTTTTTTATTAGCTTATAGCGGCTTCATTTTATTTTTTTTAATCTTCTACTAATCTAATAATTGATTCATGAGTTCTATATCACTTGACACTTTGGAGTCAAAATCTATATTTATTGTCTTAAAATTCATAATTTATGGCGTCTAAATTATAAATTTGTTGCTTAGAAGAAAAAAAGCATGGATAAAGATTTATGCAAATCTACTGTTGTTGATTTGATTAATTTGATATGAAAAAGTAACTTTAAAAAAAAAACGAAAAGTTTGAGTATGATATATGATCGATGTTTTGTTGTAGATATGATGAAAAATTTGATGGTAATCATCGGCCATCATTATATTGTCACTTGTTTATGTGACCAAAATTCGAAAAAGCTTGATACATATTATTACTTTATTAATATATGAATTTAATTTTAAGCCGCCTAATTAATCAATCAAATAAAATCAAGAGGCATGCTTAATTAATTAATCTAACTAACAAATACAGTAGTAAGCTTCAACTTTTTCTTTCTTTTTTTTTTAAAAAAAATTAAGAAAAAAAAATCTTTTTTGTCTCTATTAATGCATGCTTTCTTCTCGTGCCATCATGCAAATAAAAACCTTCAAAAAGATAATGATGGATTCCACCTACCTTATTTTTACTCAACAATATCTCTATTGTTAATGGATAATTTGTTCAATTCATCCATATATTTAAATTCAAATAAATAAAAGAAATGTCTTATAAATAAGTACTCTTTACATCTAATAGGTATAAAATATATTAATAGATCAATACTCTCTTTATTTTGATTTGTTTATCTGACAAAGTTTAAAAATTAGAGAAGATTTTTAAATTCTGTGATAGAAAACCTGTCATGTGAAGAATTAAAATTAAAAATTTACTCAAAAAACAAACTTTTTTTTATTAAATTAAAAAAAAAAGTAAAACAGACAAATTGAAATGGAAAAGGGGTTAGAGAGCACTCAATTTCATCTAATCTTTTGCATGTGTTTTGTGTGAGATTTAAGTAAATATAAATGATCATGTGTTAGCTTCTGATTAATTATCTTATTTTGTTTGCCTATCTTCTTAATTAACTCTTTTTTTTTCCAATCTCAAATAATAAATTTAAAAACTAGTCCTCTCCAATTTATACGTACATCACCATAATTTCTTTTTGCTATTTGCAAGTAATGCCACTTGTTCATGTATTCCATTTTTTTTTTTGTCGATCAACAAAACATAAACTGTATTTTTGTGTGTTTTTTTGTTTAATAAAAAGTGGATATTTAGGCGTAAAGAGTGATTTAGTGATTAATGGACTTGTACATGTACAAGGTTTTAGCTATACACTTCCGCCATTAATGGTTGCTAGTGACGGAATTAGAATTTTCTTAAAAGAGTTTAAAATTTTAAGAAGTAGACACATGAACTAAGCGAAGGGGTTTGACATATATTATATATAGATACAAAATTATTTTTACCATATATAAATAGTATAATTTTTAAGAAAGGGGGTTCAGATGAACCCTGTCATCCTAATGTATGATTGCGGTGAGATGAATATGATCACTCAATCCTTAATTAGAAAAATTGAGTTCGACTTCTAAGAACTAAAAAAATTTGGAGAAAAATTCCTTTTTTCGATGAGTCTTATACGACATGCATGAGTTAGGTAGATTAATCAGGCCAGTTGATTCTAAATACTAAATAATTTATTTAAAAATAAAAAAAGAAGAACACTTTAGGCTTCCAAGATTAGTTAATACCAGAATTGTTTTCTTTTTCTCATTCAAAATTAATTATGCAGTGCAACTTATCTAGTTGCTGTTAAGATTAGCATTTTGATTCTGCTGATAACCAAATTTTCTTTTGGAAAAAGGAACAAATTGCTAACAGCCAGCTTAACATTATGCACTTTGTCAACTTGCATTTGGACTTCATTATTACCTCAATTTTATTGTGTCTACATTCAAATCTGACATAATCCTATAAAAGTTACCCCTCTTTTTGACTCAAAACCTTTTAAAACTGTTTTACTAGAATTTGAACCAATGAGAAGGCAGAATCATCCCCTTTAATTATTGTTATCTGAAAAATGATAAAAGTAAGTCAAAGTTAATTCAAGTACCAAAAGAAAATCTCGTACAACATTTTGTATGTCTGTTATTTTTGGTGGGGTAGAAAAGAAAGGGAGCATGCTTATATATATAACGTGAAACCTCATCATATTTCATGTTAGGATATAATAATATTTGAAGTCTAATGTCTTTTTATGGATGGCCAACAGGAAGGTAAAAAGAAACTTTTGGATTGTTGTACAAAAGATGGATCAACAGACAGGCATGGCAAACCAGCAATCAAGGCAAAAACTGGTGGATGGAAAACTGGATCACTCTTATTAGGTCTACTAATCACACTCTTATTTGCATACTCCCCCTGCTACAACATTTGCCACAACTCAGGAAACAAATAATAAAATTAATATTTTGTATGTAGATTGCGAAAACGTAAAAGTTTAAAGAATTATTATACTATCAGCATGATTTAACATGTCATACCAGGTTATCATATCATACTTTGTCGTAACATTTACTATTATCGTATGCAACTGAACCTGATGGTGGATTTAGGGAAGCGAGATTGCGATGATTTGGACATGTACAATTAAGAAGTACCGATGCTCCTATTAGGAGGTGCGAGAGGTTGGATTTAGGAGTTATACGGAGGAGTAGCAGTAGATCGAATAAGTATTGGGGAGGTGATCAAACAAGATATGAAGAAACTTGATCTCACCGAGGACATGATCTTAGATAGAAAGGAGTGGAGGTTGCGAATTAAAGTAGGCTAGTAGTGATAGTTTGATATCTGGCCTTGGATATAGTAGTGTAGTAGGATTAGTCATGTCTTTATTTCCTGTTGTCACTATCCCTCGTATATATGTCAAATTTATCGTATTTACATACTATGATGTACTTTTAGTTATTAGTGGGTCATCCTTTTTCGTTTTTCTTTTCCTTTTTCCCTTTTTTTCATATCTAGCTTAATCTGTTTATGGATTTTTGAGACGAGAATTTGCGGAAACAACCTATCTCTGTGGGGTAGTGGTAAGGTTTACGTACAATTAACCCTCCGCAGACTCCACTTGTCGGATTCCACTGGGTATGTTGTTGTTGTTTGTGTTTAATAGAGCCTGATGGTGTAAAAATATCATACACTATCAGTGCACGAACTTAAATTATCCATGGAAGGATAGAGAAACAGAGTTACCTTTGGGTTCAAAACACACATCTACAGGAAGAAGGAAAATGAGGAGTTAGTTTGGCCAAGTCACAAAATATAAACAGAATTAAGAAGTAGAGAACCAGGACAAAATCATGATTTTCCATGTTTTTAAGATGTTCAAACTTATCACAGTGCATAATCTGTAAGATGAAATTTCTCTGAATTATAATGATAATAATATGGTAGCTGTCTGTTCTTTGATTAATGCAGTCAGTGAAGGATTGGCTGCAGTTGCATTTACTGGAGTGGAAGTGAACATGGTTCTTTTCTCAAAGACTGTGCTAGGGCAGTCAAATGCTGAAGCAGCAACCATGTTCAGCAAATGGATGGGAACACTTTATATTTTCTCTTTACTTGGAGCTTTCCTTAGTGATTCTTATCTTGGAAGATACCTTACTTCTGTTGTCTTTCTAGCTGTTATGAATGTTGTAAGTTAGCTTTTTCCATAAACACCTCTGGCTCCACAATTCATTCTCAGATAATTGACGTTTCTGAACAGTAAGGATTCATATAGTCGACCCTCAACTTGCTTTTTGCAGGGTTTGGTGGTATTGTCTCTGTTAACTCAAGCATTCATGCTTGAGCCCGAAGGTTGTGGCAAGTTGGGAAGGCTATGTAAACCTCAATCGCAAGTTGAGGTTGCCATGTTCTATTTATCGATCTACCTGCTAGCTCTAGGGAGCGGCTCTATAGAACCAGCACTAGCCACACTAGGAGCTGATCAATTTGATGAAGAGGATCCAGAAGAAAGTCATTCCAAGACGAAATTCTTTAGTTATTTCTATGTTGCTCTAAACCTTGGATCGTTGGTTGCTGAGACACTTCTGGTTTACATGGAAAACATGGGAAGATGGATTCTTGCCTTTTGGATATCTACAGCTTGTGGCTTTGTTGCTCTGCTCTCAATCATAAGTGGTGCCCCTAGGTACCGACACATTAGACCTTCCTGCAACCCCATTTCCAGGTTCTCTCAGGTTATTGTCGCGTCAATCAGGAAAACAAAGATTACAGTTCCTACAAATGGAGAGGGATTATATGAAGCTCGTGGAAGAAATGAAAAGGACAGTTCCAGAAGAATCTCACATACAGATGACTTCAAGTAAGCTTAGCTTGCCCTCTTTTAGGATCTTATGCTTAGTGATGTTCTCCATAATGCTGATTAAAATCAACTTCAACACATGACACGTTCTTGTAACTTGTATGAATAGGTTTCTTGATCGAGCTGCAGTTATAACCCCATCGGACATGCTGGTATTACCAGACAAAACTGAAATTCCTAACCGATGGAGGCTCTGTACTGTGACACAAGTTGAAGAAGTCAAATGTGTGCTAAGACTAATGCCAATATGGTTCTGCACAATCTTGGCATCCATTGTCTTTGTGCAAGTGCTATCTCTCTTCGTTGAGCAAGGATCTGCAATGAACACAAGCACAATGATCTCAGGCTTTCACATTCCACCAGCAAGCATGACAGCATTTGACATAATAAGCACTTCCACCTTCATCATTTGCTATGAGAAGATCTTGATTCCTCTGTATGTGAAACTAACCAAAAGTAAGCCTAAGCTCCCGAGTGAGCTACAAAGAATAGGGATAGGATTGGTCATTTCAACAGTAGCTATGGTGATTGCAGGCTTGGTTGAACAACACAGACTAAGGTTTGCTAATGATGGAGGGGAAGAGACAAGTTCTTTGAGTATTTTCTGGCAAACACCACAATATGTGCTTGTAGGAGTAGGGGAAGCATTCATCTATGTCGCTCAGTGGGAATTCTTTGCATCACAAATTCCTGATAGCCTGAAGAGCATGGGGCTTGGCTTGTCCATGTCTTCCTCAGCACTCGGTAGCTACTTGTGCAGCGCCATCCTAAGTGTGGTAATGAAGATTACAACAAGACATGGAAAGCCAGGTTGGATACCTGCAAATTTAAACGATGGTCACTTGGATAGGTTCTTCTTCCTTTCAGCTGCTTTGACTGCACTAGATCTTGTACTATTCGTCATGTGTGCCAAGAGGTATAAGTCTATAGCACTAGAAAAACGAGAGGTAGGACGGGAAATGGAAGCTACAGCTTGAACCAATGAAAATTTGCAACTTCTCCACAACAGTTGTTCTATTAGGAAGTAAACACAAAATATCAAGCTGAGCATTGTGGAGACATACTTGAGAGGAAAGAAAAAAATAGAAAGCAAAGGAAAACATGCTTTAGTTACTGAATGTTTTATTTTATGACAATCTTGGCATTGACCAAAACCTCTCTTGCAATCTTGATTTTGCTTATAATACCTTCATGGATCATATTGATGACAGAACAGACTTGTTTTCATGTTTTGACAGAGTTCACTCTCCACTCACCCTCATAGTACAAGACTCGAAATCTTTCGAACACTGGAACAGGCACTAATTCTACTGCAGGTCTTTAGCAATAGTTTTGTATCATTGTCATACCTATATCAAGTTAATGACTTTCATGAGCTATTTTAAGGACTGGAGTTGTCCTTCATAACGTTAACGTTTACTTGTTAGATATTTAGTTGAAGAGCAGATGTAGACAATATTCAGATAAAGCTATAACACATGTTACTGTATGTCAACCAGTTAAACAACTCGCCACAAAACAAAATTGTTTAAAAGGCAAATCTGGGACTCCCTTAGGGGTGATGCAGCATCTAAACGTTCTGAGACAACCTTGGAGCACAGAGTCTCATGGATTAACGTCAGGATAGATCATACATTTGCCTCATTCAACTTTTTGCCATGAGTTATTGCCTTGAGAATGCCTCATGCACACTTTTGCATCTTGAATTGTTTGGGCCTGTATGCCCCTCAACATGTTCTGTTTGAAGTTTCTCTTAACTATTTGCAAATACTAAACATGTTTTTGAACTAAGATTATTAAATTGGAGACTTTAAAACACTATAAAAGATTCAAAACATCCACACACAACAAAATCTGCACCACATACCAGATATAAGTGTCACAGGTTCTTCATAATGAATTGCAACGGTAGCTTATTTTGGGAGGCAAGTTTACAGATAATCCCAATCAATGACATGAAATAATCCCCATTGCCCAATTCGGTGTTGCAATAGGAAACTGAGCATCTACCAGACCTATCTAATACTTCAATTTTTGTCCTAATATGCTTTTAGTGCTGCAATAAGGTGAATAAACACTTCCACTGGTGCTTATCCTCTGTCAAACTTCCCAGTAAAGATGAGTACAAGCCTAGCCGGTGTCTATAGGATGCATGTTACTGCTTCCTTTCATATTTTTAGAATTACTGCAGCTCACTTGGATATCTTGGCAGTAAGTTCTCTTACCAGCTTTGCAGCAACCATTGCAGTCATGCCATCAACAGTATCACGCTGTGGATTGAACTCAACGACGTCAGCACCAACGACATCAGCTTGAAGGTTATGCAGTATGTTTAGAACATCACGGAATGAGAGACCACCAGGCTCTATATGAGATACTCCTGGAGCAAATGCTGGATCCATACAGTCAAGATCCACGGAGATATACACGCCCTTTACACCTTCACCAAGTTTCTGAATGTACAAGAAAAATGTTAGGCAATTGAGATTATCAATGACGCAAAGAAATAATGAAATTCCATCATATATACAATGGAAGAATTCCTTGACAATGAAATTCGGCATATTCAGAATTCCTCAAGTGCTGAGCACATTTGCAAGTACATAATTTGGGCCGAAAAAACAAGAGGGTAAGGAAAAGGAAAGCGATGGTAAAGAAAGACAGACCAGATTCTCCAAATATTGGCGGTCTCGGGAAAATGTTCGCATTTCATGTTGCTCCACGCCAAACCTTTTTCCTTGTTCTCGGCCTTCTTTAGTAATTGATCTAATTCCCACCTACAAACAAGATCAGGTTCTGGTAAACAATTTCTATTGTTTATGCTTGCGGGAGAGTAAGCTCCTTGGAAACCCAAAGAGTACAGGCTTATCCTATCACAACAAAGATTGTTTCACAGCATAATGCAAGAATAGCATACAAAGTTGTACATGCTAGTTGGTCTATAGAAAGAGCTTATATTACTTGCAAAAGGCGTCGAGCATAACCACCCTCCATTATTCGCGCAAAGCTTGATGCATGTGAGTATTTGTTTCCTTCAAAGGCATGATAAATGTCAGGATGAGCATCAAGGTGAAGGATATCAATAGGTCCTCCAAGCTTTTCAGACACAGCTCTTACAACAGGATAGGATATAGAGTGATCACCCCCTAACACCAAGGGGCGCAATGGATTCTGAAAATGTCAAAATGGGAATTAACATAAGCAAATAAAGATGCAAAGGCAAAAGACATCAGAAACTGAAACATACTTCTTAGGCAAGGCCAGTATGTTTCAGTTTCTGGGTAGAGTTCCTAATTATGACAACTGTTTTATCTAATCAACGTATAAGAGATGTTTTAATTCAGAAGCAATATGTCATACGACAACAGTGATTACTGATGCTTCATTGAATGCAACTGACGGTCTTTTTTCTCTTGTTCACAATGAGATGAAAAAATTGGCAGGATTACTGTACCAGAACAGAGAAGGCACAATGGTCTGATGCCTAAACATATATACATCAGTAAATAGTGTTGAGCATACCCTTCCAGCTTCAGAAATCATATTATGGATAAAAAAGCTCCATGAGAATAACACATGAGGTCATGAAAAGAAATCTCTTTTTCGTTTCTAACATTTCATAGTCATATGGATGAAGGTGAGAAAGCTAATTTCACATTGGTAACTCAAACAATATAATGAAGAGAGAGAATTAAAGCCAAAATTTTAGAATGGTGCAGATAGGACTTAGACATCGTAAAAAGAATTTCTCTTTTTACTGGTTTTGGATGGGGAGACGGGGTTCTTAGAAGTCTGATATGTCATTATAAAAATGATTTTAGTAAATTCCCTAATTTAATGGGTGCAGGAGCCAAATGCCTATGCTTTCCCAGAAGTTATAACATAAATGATGGTTTACCTCCTCCATAACTAGCTTGACAGATTCACTTATAATACTCATCAACCTATCATCATCCACACCTGAGTCTCGTAACTCTTGAACTGGCACATCACCAACATCAGTTAAGATGCGTGGATCATCTAGTTCTTTTCCTGCACAATAGAAATAACTGCATTATTTTGTTTTCTCCATAAGGTAGAACCAAAATCTCAACCAGAAGAGACTGATATGAATGAGTATAAAGCTCAACTCACTATTTACCGAATATTTGATAATCCCTAAACAAACTATAGTGTTTTGAAACTCTCTTGTCCAAAGTAAATCATGTGAAGAATAATCATTTTAACAGATAAATAACTTTACTTACCTTCCTCAGTTGTGGAGTTTGTACTGCCACACCATATAGCCTCTCGTATACGAGGAGGGGCAAATGCTGGCCCCTGAAGAAATGAAGAGTTATGTCCCAGAGGAACTCCAAGAAGAGACGTTGAGGCTACAACACCTCCAAGAGCACGAACAAGTTCTCCCTGTAAAAGTAACTTGAAAAGATAAGGAAGGGAATAGATCAACCATTCACGTGTAAATGGTCTTATGGGAAACAATTCACTACAGCAAATCAGTTGATCAATCCAAATGAGAAGCGATCCTTAAAAGGTAGCTAGTGTTTCGTAAGAGAATACTGAGGTAGCTGCTTGTCTTCTTTCTCTCCCTTCTCCCCTGACAAACCTATGTTCTATATTTCCTTAATCGTGATGAAGAAATCGACCATTTTCATATTATGATTCAACTACCACTTGCCCATTTCATTTGTGTGACTATATTAAGTGACAATGCAGGGACACAGATCAGGCAGTAAGGAAACATTACAAGATTCTTGAAATACCTCTGCTGCTGACAAAATGTTTGGTCATGCTTATCAATTCCAATTACTCATACAACTTTATTTTAATATAATACTGTTATCATTTGTAAAAAGTTTACATGAGAACTAGCAGTGCAGAATTTATACACACTCACACTCCATTAAGGACCACCAACAGAAACCAAAAGAAAGCTTCCATGTCACTGCTATTAAGCTGTTAGTTCAAGACCTTTTACACAAAAGATTTACTCACGATATTACTTCATTAATTAGCAATCTGTAGTAAAAGTAAAGAACTAAGTGATACTAATGCAAAGAATCTCATCATGAGCTCCACTCAAAATTAGTAATTACATTCTTCCAAGCCATACATACCTTAAGTTTTGCTCTTTCACGAATAAGTGTAAGAGATGCCTCTATAACACGATTCTGTCCTTTTTCCACCAAATCTTTTGGAACATTTGATGCTTGCAATTTCTGCATATAATGGATTCCCATCCTCCCAGCACTCTTCATATTTGTTAATTCTGATTATCCTACTAAACCAGTCAACAGAAAATCAAAAAGAATAAATACAGAAATCCAAAGTTGCAAGTAGACAAGGAATAAAGCAACCCAAAGAGGAACTGACTAGGGATGATGCTAAACAACGATATAACATGTTACTCCCACTGTTTCAAGTTGTTTGTCTTTCCTTTAGTCTGTTTGAAAAGCTGACAAACAAATTGAAACGGAGGAATTATTTATCCTTAATAGAACCCATGTTTATGAGCAAACACCAACCAAAAGCTGACAAACAAATTGAAATGAAGGGAGTATCCATCTTCAATAGTATTCATGTTTATGAGTAAACATCAACCACTAAGTTGTTATGTTCTCTCCCATTGAAATTCCAAAAAGAAGAGAAAACACTTGAAAAACAGGTTTTATTTTGCATCCTCCACAAGTCTCTTAAGATTTCAATCAAACCATGTTAAAATTTGCAGGGAAGAGTCTGCTTTTTCAAGAAGAGCTTTTCACCTCTGCAGTAGTTTCTGGTTAAAAAAAAAAGTTCGTCATCTATAGTACCATCGTGTCATGTCACCAAACAATAACATAAACCGGTATAATCCCACAATTCGGGTATGAGGAAGTTAGAGTGTATGCAGAAAGAGAATGTTTCTGACAGACACTCCACTCAAAGAAAGCATAAACACAAAATTTATGTAGACAAATGTCATCAGATAGTGGAAAAACAATAGGAGAGAAGAAATCTAGAAGATTTCACCAAAAAAAAAAAACTCTTCTTTATTGACTGAAGATCTTCACCCCCAAATAGAATTTCTCTGTCCTCAACCAAAAGCCATGTTCATAAATACCCATACAATTTCCAGTTCTTAGCTATTGTTTGTTTAATCACCAAAAAGATAAAAGAAAGCAACTTTCTTTCAATTCCCATTATTATTTTCCAAAAATGGTTTTCGTAAAAGAGTTAAACTTTTCTCTGCAACCAAACAGAGTCAGTCCCAAAAGTAGCAAAACCCACAACAAAGGTATCAGAATTTGGTGATTACAAGACACAATAAATTCAAGAACCAAGAAAATTAACTCTCATAAATTAGGTAGAAAGAAAGAAAGTGATATATCATACCTACAACTGCAAGAAAGAGTGATGACAGGCAGAGAAAAAGGCAATCGGTGGAAGCTGAATAGAGGTAAAGAAGAGAAGAGCGAAGAATCAAGACATGCAGTAGTAGTGGGATTTGGTGTTTGCAGCGAATAGAGTATGAAAATGGAGACTAAACAATACTGTTAGGAGTAAAATATTAGGGAACAAGATTTACACGTAATCACTGACTCATAAACCCAATCCATCCCTTTCCTCAAATGGACATACCCAATATCCCGGGGATAATTATCTAACCAAAAAAATTCTTAGTTCTACAACAATTAACTATGTTATCTTCAATAGTTAGGTAAATTCACATGTGATTCTTCAAGTAAAAATCACAAGTTGAAACTATTTGAACGTACTTAGGTGGGTGGCAACCATAATCAAGAAAATTGGAGTGTTTAGTGACGACATAAGCTATAAGACCGCCGAATTTCAATTACCAATGCCGTATCACACACTTCTATGTGCCATTCACGCAATTGGGCGGCTGACACAAACCCAATTGATGGCCATCTGTTAATACCATCATGGTTAAATGCAAGTTTTATTTGGGCATAATATTGCTAGAGTTCAATTGAGATACGATAGTCACTTTTGAATATATTTTTTTCGCTCATTTTTATTTATTTAATATATTATTTTAAATATTTAATAATATTTATTGAGTTTATAAAATCAAGAGACAATATTATACTTAATTTTTAATTTATTCTTCTCGTTGATTATAATTATTTTTTTATTATATTTTTTAAGATATTGTACTTGTTATATTTAAAAATTTGATTAAAATTATTCTTATTATTTTCTAATTTTTTTTTGTATCAAGCCAATAAGGACAACAAAAATAAACAGAGAAAGTAATAGATATAATATCTTAAAATATATTATAGAGATATGACTATAATTAATGCAAAAGAGTAATTAGAAAATAAATCTAAAATAATTTCTTGATTTCATATGGTGGATAAATATTATTAGACATCTAGTTTAGTATAATGGACAAGTAAAGATAGATGGAAGGAGAATATTACCTAATTTTTAGAATGTATAAATTAAATAGTACTTGAGTTTTATATGAAATTGAACAAACAAACATATATATCGTACGTGACATAATACACATATGATGCAAATTGCCATATAAAACACATATATTTATTTTTTCAACTTTATATAAAATACACACTCAAAATCAAAAAGTATGAATATTAACTAAAAACCAAATAAAAAAAAACATGGTTGTTTATAGAGGAATTTTGCATATAGGCACTAAAAAATCCTTAATTATGCGTCATAACAATAATTTGGGTGATTACATTTTGTAACTATAGTTATAATAATAATTCGTGCAACATTCATACAATTCGTGCAACATTTGTATACTTTGTAATTTTTATATAGTGATATGTTTGTTTATCCACGTAATATTTTTTTAATTTATATACTAGGTAAAGTATTCGCACGTTGCGCGAGATAATTAAATTATCTTATTAAATTTATGTATGATTATTCGGTAATATGAATTTTCCTTTTAATTTTTTAACCAATGAATATTTGTTGTAATCAGTTTCTGAATATTTAATTCAATGATGAATAGTAGAGAATCTTATGGTATAACATAGGTAATGGCATTGCAAATCTAACTCATTTAACGTAAAACACAAATGAAGCAATGTTTTTATATAGTGAGCTTACCACATCATTTTCGATATCCAATTGTTTAAAAAAAAGATAAATCATGGTAAATTTTAAATAATTTCTTTTGTTGTTGATAGTAAGCTAAAGGTGAAAAGAAACTTTTAAAATGGAAACATATGAAAAGAGGAGGTTTTATTTTATGTGTTGTAAAGGAAAACTATAAAGAAAAGGAAAATTTTTTGATGTTCCAAAATGAATTCAGAATAAATGACATCTAAAATTGAAAAGTCCTATTTGAAAATCTCAAATTGTTTTGTTTTCATAGGCAAGTTACAAATAAATTAGAAGAAGGCTAAAAATAGTTCATGAGCCAAGAAATGCAGACCGATGGGAGCTTGATCTGCCTCTGAAGAATGATGTTAAATTTGTCTATCGGATATAAAGGTGAAAAAAAGATGTTAAAATTGCTAGACCTGAAAAGACCTAGAAAGCAAAAGTTTTTTTGTGCATCAAATTAAAATAAAAAAGTTATAAGGAATTTTGAATGACCCAAATGAAAATTTAAAATTTCAATGGAGAATTCATTGTAAAAAGTAAATAAATATTAAAATATTCGTAAGCTCTAAAAGATCTAAGAAGGACATAAACAACATCGAAAAATATCACATAAATCCAAAAATAACTTTTTACACAATATTTGTCATGAGAAGATTATAAGGAGGCTGAAAGAAGTCTGGAGACAATTCATGGGACTTGAAACTAAATAAAGTGTTTGAATATGAATTGCCCCAAACCAAGTTATAAATTTCGCTATTGGGTTCGTTATGAAGGTGAAAGAAAGATTTGAAAATTGGATAAGATCTCGAAAAAAATATTATATACAAGAATATTGAAAGTCTTATATAAATATCCAAGTTATTTTTATATGCACAATAAAGATGATTCATACTGCAAGTCATTTGAAAGAGGGTTTAGATATAAAATAAAAAGGAAGATTAAAGTACTGTAAAGATATTGAAAGAACATTACAACATGTAAAGTCTTGTGTAAACTGGTAAGTGTCTCTCAACAATAATATTTGGGAGGTAAATTATAAGCAAATATGAAAAAATTCGAGAATGGAAAGCATACCTAGGCAGGTCGATATGATATTGAGTTGTCTTAAGATGAATTTTAAAACTTCCAATCAAGTTTGATGTAAAAGTTACTGGTAAATTTGAAAACTGACGATTATGAAAAGACCTTAAAAGGACAATATAAATTAAGAGGAGTAGAATAAAGTAAGTGCTAAAGATCTATAAAGAAGATATGCAACATCGAAAATACTTATGTAAATCAAAAATTATTTTTTAAAAACACAGCAAGTGTTTGGCGATATACAGGTAAAACAGAAAAAGTTGAAATATAATATCAGGGGCATAAAGAAATGAAAGTTTTGGAAACTGAAATGCAACATATCTTGGACAGATGATGTGCTTCTAATGGGCAGAAGATGACTTCTAAATGTATATTTCAAATTTGATATAAAGGGAAAAGAAAGATTTTGGAAGCAATAACCTTAAAAAGAATAAGAAAAAAAAAAGTTTTATTAAACGAAAAAGAAGAAGAAGAAGAGTGGCATGTAAAAGTTTCAATTTTTAGGTGTTTCGAGTCAAAAATCGTAGAAAAAAATCATGTAGCAAAGTGTATGTAAATTAAAAAGTGACAAACTTGGATGGTTCGTTGGAGTTATAGAAGGCGTTTTGACTGAGAAGGAATGTTAGGTATTGAAAGAAAGATGTTGAAAAAAAAAACAGGAAGAATAAAAAGGAGGTCAGAAGGGTGTAAGAAGGCAAGAAAAAAGTTCATTAGATGTGATAGTTGTTGGAAAAGTGGCTCATTTCCAAGCCATCATCTGAATAGTTACCAAGCCATCATTTGAATAGTTTCATGGCACACCATTGATGACTACCACCTTGTCACCTACCCCTTT
>JAOTQR010000001.1:24146741-24156948 GCA_025774065.1 Solanum ossicruentum | reverse complement strand
TCACATTCTATGTAATTTGTTCTTCCCTCATTTTGAAGAAAATCATCATTGCTGCTTCCCGTGGAGTAGGCACACTGTCGAACCACGTAAAACTTGTGTGTTTTGTTTTGTTTATTTTCTTTTTCCATTTCGTTCCGCACAACAATAGTGTTTTTAGTTGTGTCTCCATCATTGTTGTTCAAAATCACAAGTATTATGGAAGATGTCGCAGAAAGAATAAAACAACATACCTGGAAGGCCAGTAAAAATTGTGGCTAGTGTAGCAAGCGACTTCAAAGTCTCCAGATAGAAAATTTTCAATTTTCATTAGAGAACCAGCACCTACAGCATTTGCGACGGATTTTGAACAACTTAAAATGATATATGATCTACTAAAGGTATAGAAAGATAGATGCCGAAAAGAAAAATTTGTTAGTGATGTAAAGATTTGTCGAAGTATTTTTGTGCACCTATTAAGAAAAATTTGCGAAGCGTTGTTTTGGAGGCGTCGTATACAGAAGGGTAAAGCAGATGGAAAGATGATTAAATTAAGTGAAAAGAGATATCATATGCGGATGGATAATTCATATCATATGAAAAAAAGATTAGTAGGCGGGCTTTCAATTTTATGATACGATATGATTATAGGCTTTTGAATTGAGCTCCATCTTAGCCTTTCTATGCCAGCATACTCGAGCAAACCCATCCAAGCCCACGATGATGTTGTCATGTTGTGCATGGCCACTAAATTAGGGCCCAAAACCTATTTATTCGAGATGGGTAGGATCAAACTGCAGCCCGGATAAGATCAAACCCTGACCCGATGAGAGAGCAAGTAACTCCAATTTGGATCCAGCAATCTCTAAACTAGAAATTGGAACATTCCAAAAAGTTCCAAAATTCTTTCTCCAGAACATACTTTGTCCAAAATACGGTTTGACAGTTGCAGAAACAAAAATAAAACAGAAGAAATATGCCTCTTATTCATCACAGAATTCCTCTTCCCTTCCACTGTCAACCGCTTGTATTCTTCCCCAACAATAGAAAACTAATCCCAGTTCACTCCATGTCCTCTTCGTCATCACAAACAACTCCTCACCAGTTGGACCATCAACGACAAGAAGATGAAGAGAAACAAGCTTCATTAGCCCAAGTCTTGAAGTACCACAATGAAACGAAGCACTCATTCACCAACTACGCTCGTGGTCCTCGTGGTCTTGATTGGGCAAATCAACCTAACCCTTTTCGTCGTTACATTTCTTCTCCACTCATCCCTCTGTTACACCCTCCATATTCTGATGAATCTCCTCTATACTCATCACTTTTCAAGACTCTCCCTTTTTCCAAACCCATATCGCAATCCACAATTTCTCAGCTTTTCTATGATTCTTTAGCCTTATCAGCTTGGAAATCTTCTGGATTTTCTACTTGGTCCCTTCGTGTTAACCCTAGTAGCGGAAACCTTCATCCAACTGAAGCGTATATTATTTGTCCACCTATTGAATCAGTTTCAGACAAAGGTTTTGTGGCTCATTATGCTCCAAAAGAGCATTCTTTGGAAATTAGAGCCCAATTCTCATCTGGGATTTTCGCAAAATTCTTCCCTGAAAATTCTTTCCTTATTGGGTTATCATCTATTTTTTGGAGGGAAGCTTGGAAGTATGGTGAAAGGGCATTTAGGTATTGTAATCATGATGTGGGTCATGCTATTGCTGCTGTTTCAATGGCAGCTGCAGGGCTTGGGTGGGATGTGAAACTTCTAGATGGATTAGGTTATGAGGAATTAGAGAAGTTAACAGGACTTGAAAATCTTCCCAAGTTTAAAATCCCATCTCGGCCCGTGAAAGGGGCAATGCCAGAGATTGAGTTTGAGCATCCAGATTGTGTTCTTTTGGTTTTTCCTAGTGGTTTGAGTGAATTTGAAGTGGATTATAAGGAGTTGAGCTCTGCTATTTCAGAGTTTTCAGGTTTGGATTGGAAGGGCAAGCCTAATGTGCTTAGTAAAGAGCATATTTGTTGGGATATTATATATAGGACAGCTGAAGCAGCGAAAAAGACATTAACAATGTCTAATTTATCAGTAGTTGATCCATTTCAGAGTAACGGAGCATTTAACGAAAGCTCTTATAAGGGTTTAAGTTTAAGGGAAGTGGTTAGGAAGCGTAGGAGTGCAGTTGATATGGATGGTTCTACTGTAATGTCTAAAGAAACATTTTATCAGATATTGTTGCATTGTATTCCTTCTGTTACACATGGTGGAGAGAAACATGCTAGGCAACTGGCATTGCCATTTAGGTCACTTACTTGGGATAGTGAAGTCCATGCTGCTTTGTTTGTTCATAGAGTTGTTGGCTTGCCAAAAGGACTATATTTTTTTGTGAGAAATGAGAATCATCTGGATGATCTTAAGAAAGATACTAGACCTGAGTTTAAATGGGTGAAACCAGATGCTTGTCCTGAGGATCTTCCTCTGTATGAACTGGCAAGAGGCGACTGCATGGAGCTTTCAAAACAATTGTCATGCCATCAGGTACTTATTTTCTGCTCTTTAATATGATCATGTTAGTAAATTTTTTTTTCTTTTGATAAGTCATATTAGCTGGGATAAAAAATTATAAATGCTGGAATGAAACCGGGCCAAATGGATCCGAACAGATATTGGGGATCCACAGAGCTGACCTATTTAGTTTGGGGTTGAAACTTAATTGTTGTTGTTGTTCTTTGATATGAATATACAATCACACTTGCAGATAGCTTATACTGTTCTGATTCAGCGCCTATTTTGTGATCATATTCTCGGGACCAAAAGATATAGTACTGTAACATTTTTTCGCTTTCATATCCTCAATTTTATCCCCAACTTCTCCATTATTTTGTCTTATGGTTCCTGTAGTATTGTCATTGTGACAGTTCTTTGAAAAAGTTGTCGTTATAAAAATTGAAAAGGTTTATAACTAATTATTACCATTGTAAAAATAATCTTGGTTGAGTAACTGAAAAATCTTCTTTCTTTTCTCTCTCCTTCATATGAAGTGCTTCTATTAGGTATATGAGAAATCTGAGTATATTTGAATGGAGTGTTTTCATTCTTCAGCTAGAGATCAATGTGTGTCTTCCAGCAAAATAAAGCTTAAGACAAGGGTAAAACAAACTTTAGTCCAACTTAATATATCTTAATGGCAATAGACTGAAGAATTCAATTTTAAACGAGACAAACAAAATAGGAAGAAAGACCGCTCAATAAATGAAATTGTCAAAATATTTTCCTTTGAAATGTTTGAAAGTTATCCAACTTGAGTTATGAGAGTACAAATGGTTTCTTTTTCATTTTAAGGAAGGACGAAAAAAAAAGGACTTGCATCTTTAATTGCTTTGATCATTTTATGGATCCAGTTGTCATTTCTTAGATAGAATTCCATAGAGAGACAAAACTTCGAATCAATCATTTTTCTCAAGCTGTACGAGGAGAAAGCTTCCTATACGTTTCTAAGATGATCCTTCTTTTTGTTTTCTCTCTCTTTCAATTGTCATATTGTGTAGAATTGTGATGCTAGCTGGACTTTCCTTTCAGATCAAGCTCATCTATTGCTTGTTATGCTTCAAGCGACCTCATTTTTATGGATATTTATTATACAGGACATTGCTGGTGATGGCTGCTTCAGCTTGGGTATGATTGCACACTTTGAGCCCACTTTGCGCAACAAGGGTTCCTGGATGTACCCACGGTTATTTTGGGAGACAGGAGTGCTCGGACAAGTTTTGTATCTTGAATCGCATGCAGTTGGGATCTCTGCTACCGGGATTGGTTGTTTCTTTGACGATCCTGGTATATCCTCCCTACCCTCTCTTGTTCTCTTTAACTTGTAATAAAGTATAGACCATGGACTTGCACTTACTATAGTTAGTCTCTGTCCTTGTGGAATCTCGTGGAATCTCTTTTAGTAATAATTTCATGGAAGCTGAACTCAGTAACATCTGGGAATTATAATTTCTGCTTAAGATGCGTAAAAAGATATACTGATCTGATTCCAGATATGCCCATTCCCAGTCTTAAAGACAAAAAGACATCCCTAAAAAGGTAAAAGGGAAAGGACAACCTGAATTTGGCATGTCATATCCCTTCAGTTCAGGTTGAACCCAGCTATTAGCTTGAGTAATGATGCACCAATCAGTCCCATCACCAATGACACACCTTCACCCCACCCCACACACCACCCAAAAAAAATCAAAAAAAAAAAAAAAAGAGAAGGGAAGAAAAGAATTCAAAATAGATAAGCACCCAGAAGAGGAAAAAATTCTTATAAGTTGACTATACTATTATTTTAAAATTCTACGGGCTCTTTGCTGAAAGGAAAGAGTTGGACCAGTTGGTCATTGTCTACCTGAAGCAAGAGTGTCACCGGCACTCTTTTATCTAAAATAGGTATATTTAAGAGGTTACCCAGAAAGAAAATCATGAACCCTGAACGAGAATTGCAGAGCAATCCGTTCTTGAAGGTAGAGTTAGAGACTGCCAGGTTTATCAGCGTTACACTTCATTATATATCCTTTTTTCTAATACATGCATTCGGGCGTTAGTCTATCATAATCTGATTGTAGGGTTAGCTTACTGTGGTTCATACTTTACATCTTTTTTTAGTGTAAAGATAATCCATTAACTTCTGTTTAAATCACCTTGTTTTTTCATAGAAATCTGTCACATAGAAAACTTAAACGTATGTACTACTTCTGAAGCACAAAACGTCTTAATAATTGTACTAGTGAAATGTGAACCTGAACACATATGTCATCATCCTTCAGGATCTTTTGTCATTTGACATGAGTGAATATATCTGTTCATTCTATTATGCCCCTTCTCATCTTCCCTTTTCCTCTCCTAGATAATTAGCAAGTATTGTCGTTTTTGGGTTGATAACTTTATTCGACTAGATTAATTGGATGTTTGTAGTAACTAATCTGTCACCTTTCGCGTGATTGTTGCCAGTACATGAAGTTCTTGGGCTAAAAGGATCAAAGTTTCAGAGTCTCTATCATTTTACAGTTGGAGGTCCAGTTGTTGACAAGAGGATAATGAGTCTACCAGCATACCCAGGCCCAAGCATTGATGCATGATTTGAAGAATAGTGAAGGTTGTCTGAGTCATTACTATTACATGCTGATTTTCACATAAATTGGGTTGCAACTCGTATTTCTTCAGAGGAAAAGGGTGAAAATAAAATTCCTAATACCTAGACAATAGAAGAAAATGTATGTCTTGACATGTTACATTATATAGTTAGGAACCACAGTTGAATCAATGTCCATAATGTTATCAAGTTATGTTTATGCCAATCCCATCATTTTACAGAACCAACATTTTTCTTCTCCCTCTTTCAAGCATTGCAGCATCTCTTTTGAAGTCTGTATGTAGACCCAATATGGCCTGCTAGAATTCTGTTACTTTAATCTCTTTGTTCTGGTCTTTTCTGCAACTGTTAAGAGTATCAATGGGTTTAAGAGTTGGCATTGCAAACGTTAGTCATGAGGTGAAACACTTGAAAGGGTGTACATTTACTGGTTGTTTTAGATTCATAGATAGTGAACACATTCAGGTTACTGATATGAACTGTAGTTTCATATCCTTGAGTCATTAACGACGATATTACATTATTTTTCTCGCGACTCCTCCCCCCTCTCCCTCACAGTCTTGCATGTTCTGATTTATTGGTATCGGTACTGGTGGCTGTCGTGGTGGTTGGTGGTTCTCTTTTTTTTTTTGGGGGGGGGGGGGAGGGGATTAGAATGATAACTTCTATTGCTTAAATCAGAATGTTGCCGGGAGCTGTTGGTGTTGCTATCATGAATGGCGTTTTAAACATGTAGTATACGAAAAGGTTGTCTCATAACCCAAGAGTATGGCAGACATCCTAATTAAACAGGGTTTAAATCTTTATTGTCGACAGCCATGCAATGATCTGATAATAATTACTTTACTACAAAGTGAAAGACAGTAAATGCATTGTGAAGGTGACAGATTAGTTATTACAAATTGCATCCATATGTTCAAAAAATTTGTCACCCTATGAGATTAAAAAAAATTGCAGCAGCTTCTTGACACTTCATCAAACAGAGAATTTCTAAGTACCTCAGGCAAAATAACTTGTAAATTGCAAGTAGCTTAAAACACCTTACGATAACTTTCAAAGTAGATTCATATCAAAAGAAGATAACTTTTTGTTGGGGTTGTTATTTGGTGTTTGGAGTTTCCACGTATTATATCCACTTTCAAATTCTAGTTTGAGCTTTCTAGTTAAAGATGAAATAGTCCCATCACAATTATATTGGAGAAGATGACTTTACTTCCTAACTTCTTTCTAAACCCTTTTGTTATCTTTATAGTCTTACTATTAGTTTATTTCTACTTATTCAATATTTTTTTAAAAAATTATTTTTATTTAGCAGTTTTAAAATATCAAAAAGATACTTTTTAAAATTTTATATTTAATGTTAATTTAAATTATACATCAATCAATATAATAATGATTATATTAAAAAATTTACATTAATCGATTCAAATAAATATGTAAAAGTAAACCAAGAAAATATTTCATGAACATGGAGTATTTTATTAGTACAGTAATAGCAAGTGGGTGTGACAATCAATTACAGAAGGCATCAAACCCATAAAGCGTGCGAGCACCGAAAGATTAAAAAAAGAAAAAGACAAAGCAAATAGATGCTTCCCAATGTTTGAGATACTGTCGGAAAACTCCACCACCCATTGCAGCTTCAACTTCTGTTCTTCACTTCCGGCAACGGATCTCCGATCAGGTAACCATTTTTGTCTATATAGCAAACTCTTTTTCTTTATATAACCTGTTTTCTTGAAGAAAATGACACTACATCGTAATTGTTTTTGTTAAAAAAAGAAATTTACACGACATCTCCTAGGGTTTTACATCATTTAGGAAAAAAAAGAAAAAAAGGGTAACCTTTTTTGCTTACTGTGTAACATTTTAAGGGGTTTGCCTTGTTATCTGACTGTTTTAAACAATTGGGGTTTTACTTGATTTAGTGATTCTCTTTGAAGGACATCCTTATCTCACCCATGTCCCAACTTCAAGAAGAAGAAGGGGCAGTGGCTTAGTCAAGATTTTTATTAAGAGGGTTCAAAATTTGAAGAAGTAGATGAATTGAAAGGTGTTCGATATTTACTTTATATACATAAAAAAATTATTTTAATCATATAAATATAGTATAATTTTCTACCAAAAGGGGCTCGAATGAACCCCTCGAACATAGTGCAGCTCCGCCCCTGAGAAGGGGGTCATTATGATTTTTGACCTTGTAGAAACAAATGGGCTAATGAGTGTTTTTGGTTTTTTGAAAGAATTGTGTCAGTTACTTGTTTGTATTGCTAATCGTGTAGATTAATCAAGACTGCTTAGTTATGTTTGGTATTTTTTCTGTTTTCTTTGCAGTGTTAAGGTTATTATGTATGTTGGACACATTCAGTCGTTAATGTATAGTTTCCTTAGGTAAGTTATTCAGATTGTTCTTGTTTTTTTTCCTCATTTTTGGTATAATACTAGAAGACTGTGTCCTTGTTTACTTTATTCTCACGGTAGCATTCTCATAGAGGTAATTTTACCTGCAATTTTCTTGCTTTCCTTGAATCTATATATGATTTCTGTCGCTTTGAGCCTCTTGATCTACCACAGTCTGTTCATGTAAGTTTTGCACAAGTTTGTGCTGATTTCGAGTTTATTTTGTAACCTTATTGGATCACTTTATTTTTACTTTTTAGGAATATATTTCAGTGGCAAGGTGATTCCTTTGTTCTGTATGCATTTTGTCTTCAACTTGCATCCTCTATTATCTATTCTAGGTTATCCATCATCTCTATGGTCTTTGTGGTTCAAATTAAGTGTCAAGGTTTTGATCTGCCAATTTGTTAAGAGTCAACTTTGAGAAACTGCTACCTCTTGAGAGAGAGGTGTATACAAGTGAGAAAATTTACGGAGTCTTTGATACTTCGATAAAGTATTTGTGCTTTGTGATTGTTGAATGTGAAAATTTACCCTGCCAATTCTGGACATAGAAAATTAATTGAAGACTGGTGTGGAAAGGGTGAAGTGTCTTCTATCAACTTTCAAGAAGCTCATTTGGTAAGAAGGTCTTTCAAAATTATCAAGATCCCATGAGAAGTGAAAACATTTTTTTTCAACTTAAGAGTGAAAGAACATGCATGAGATAATTTGGCAGGATCATCTTCACTGTGATATGAAGAGAACCAAATTCTAAGTAGTGGGATTAGATTTATGGAATTACAGTGAACAACATCAATTTCATGAGTGTGCCTGATCAAGAGACATAATTTTTTGTGTGTAAAAATATATATGAAAATGTCCTTTCAAAAATTGGAGTGAAGTCATGTTGATGGCAGTCGGTTGATTAATGTCTCCTAACTTGTCATGCAAAGTAATCACCTTTGCTTTTGGGGGGGGGCTGTGGTGAATCTAAAGTTTGGTTTTAAAATTTGTAGTCTGGAATGTGGAATCACCTTTATGTTCAAGATCTGGGGAAACTGACCACAATCGTGCTTTTTTTCAACGAGTCCTTAAATTAATACTCAAGTCAAGTCAAAAAAGCTACATGTTTCTGAAATTCTGAAGACCATCTAGTAACATCAAAGTTAATAGGTGATATATAAAAGTTACTCTCTGTACAGGTTGCAAGAAAAAGAGTCCTTCGCAACAGAAAGAAAGTTTTATTGTGAACTTCCCCCCAACTTTGAAATCTCAAAAACCTACAATCTTTTGGAATAAATATTGACTTGACTGAGAACAAAACATAGTAGGAGCAATCCATAAAGGCATAGCAACTGCCGGTGTTAAGGTTTAGTTGTTGATGTTGCAATCATTAGGTTAGGTATTTTCCAAGACTAGAGACAAAAGATTTGATGCTTATGAAGGGTCTTTGGTTAGAGACTGTGTGTCAATGTAGTAATGAGTGTGCGATTGTGAAAATTTTGGGTTTTAGAAATCTCTTTATATAGCCGAAAGGAGAAATTATATAGTATTGAAGTGAAATTGATCTGATTAAATTGATATATGCAAAGGCCTCAGGTAATCGACTCAGACTGATTTGGAGATGAGCTCAGCTTTTGCTCAATCTGTCGATCAGGTCAATTCCTAGAAGAATGGTAATATTATAAGTATCATCATCAACATTACCCCAATGCCGCAAAGGCTCCCGCCCATTGCGGGGTAAGGGGGGGTCGGATGTACAAAGCCTGACCCCTATGATAATATTATAAGTATCAATGTATACAATTACCATGGTGGTCGCTGACGGTGGGTGCAATCCCATCCAGGACAGAGGTAAACCAATCATGGATCAGACTGATGGGCCTCCTATTACACCTGTGGTCACATAATGTCTTCAGAGCAGTAGGTGATCTTTGTGGCGAATGGGTGAAAACAGTGGAAGAAACAAAACTTCGAAACCATCTAAAGTGGGCTAGAATACTTGTTAAAAACAATGGAAATCCCATTCCAAAGGAGGTGAAGATAGTTGTTGAGGGTTATGGGTACATTGTACAAGTGTCGAACGAGTCTCCGACGAGATTCTTTGTCGGAGAAGAAGATACGGAAGTCGCAGGGAAAAAAGGGCTTTCTGTTTCATCAGGACTGCTCAGACATAAGGATGATGCAGTAATTTCCAAGTGTTTACCAGCTGGTGACACTAATTACCATGTGGGACATAAGGATGATGTAGTAATTTCCAAGTACTTGTCAGTTGGTGACACTAATTACCATGTGGGACCTTCAAAAGATTTTGAATTAAAAAATTTCTCACATGCTCAGGAGTCTGAAAAAGGTAAAGAGATCATAATGATGGGCACAGAGATAGAGAGAGAAAAGGAATGTGTAAGTCTGGACAAAGATCCTTTGGCCCAAAATGTCGCTCCTTTTAATGAGCATCAGTTCATAAACACTGAAGTCTTTTATGAACCCTTGATTGATGAAATAGGAGCAAATTGCAAATCCTTAAGAGAGAAAACCAGTAAAGGAGCTTTAATTCGGGTAGAACAGAGAGAAGAGGCTCAGAGGACAGAATTGGAAGTTGTGGCAAGGGATGACGATGCGATGTCCATTATTCATATAGAGGATGGAGTAGAGTCAAGTCTACAAATTATGGGAAACTTGCAACTGGATCAGGTGGTAAAGGGGGACATTACTCTCGA
>JAOTQR010000001.1:24134513-24146641 GCA_025774065.1 Solanum ossicruentum | reverse complement strand
TTATATTTGTGGTGGGGGTGTTGTTTTTTTTGTTTTAATAATAAATAATTGTTTTTGTTTTTTTTGTTTGGGGGGGGGGGGGGGGGGGGGGGGGGGGGGGGGGGGGGGTGGAAAGGGATAAGAGAAGAGAAACGAAGCAATGTCAGTTGCTGGAACTGAAGATTTCGCTATAAAAGGTGGCTGGCATGTTTGAAGATTTTAAACCGTTAAAAAGGGCTTTACTGAAGAAATTGTTTTGGAGTGGAAGAGCGAGCAGTATGGAGGACCATCATTTTATTTAAATATGGAAGCCAAATATGGGAAGGATGACAAGTCAGACCACATTACTTTATGACAGCCAATGAATGAGAATAATATAAGATTGGAGGATTTCTATGCAGATAGTAGTTTCAGTTCAGTTACAGTTTTTAGGGGCAGAGGTGATGTTCTCTTATGTGAAACTTTTCCTGCTATTCAGCATGATAAACTTATAAATGACGGTGTTTTATCCAGGTATGCAAAAAGTAGGGAGTCAGGAGCCTTTGGGATGAGACAGAGTAATCCTCAAGATATGGGATGGAGGAGTTGAAGAAATTGCTTGGGCTATAATCTTGATAATCGAGAAACTGGCTGTTTTCAGTTTCGTAAATTTAGTGAATGTGTAAGTCTGCTGCTCTTCATTCTTCACTCAAAAACTCTAGGGGGACAAATTACTTGGATAATACACAACCAAAATGTATCGATTTTGAAAACATAAGTTGGATATTAGAGGGACCGAGAGATAGACTCTTCTACAATGAGTCTTTCTACCACATACTACTTACATGAAATCATAGTAAAAAATTCATGCTCTGCAATGCGGATACCTAGAGTACGGGGAAAAGTTTCTATTCATGTGAATAGCTGCATAAGAAGCCAAGACTAGCAGAAAGTTTGAGGAAAAGGCTACCCTGTCTAACATTTTCTTTGTTGCATGCCATCTAGTGCTATCAGCAGGTTTGAAGATATCAATGGGGGATTTCTTGTAGGAGTAAAACGTAAGCAAATGTAAATTTCACTTGGTATACTGTAAACATATAACAGTTCCATCTATGAGGGAAGATTGAGAATACAAAATTATCGACTTTTAATGTGTTGTTGTGTTAGTGATTGTGGAGGTTTGCATAAGAGGATAATGCTTCATCTAGAGGCTTGTCATTATAAAATATTGGAGTCACCGTACATTTGGTTCTCATTGAACTTGTCAGTGAACACTAATTTTTGCACTATTTTATTTTCTCCTGAAGCTTCACAATTTTGAGCTTAATTTTAGTTTAGTTTAATAGATTTCCATTTTGATGCACTTTTTAATTGCATCTCTTATTCATAAAATACCAAAAAAAGAGAGATGAAGAAAAGATTGTTCTTGTTTTATTTGTGCATTTTGGTATTACTTTAAAGAGTTGCCAAAAAAGAAGAGTGATATTTTTTTTTCTAAAGGACTAATAAGGGACGTTAGACAAATAAATTGAAATGGGAGGAGTAAAAGACAAAATCAGAACTCTTTTGGTTTCAAAAACCTCTTGTGAATCTTCTTTTTTATTATAATAGATGGAATCGACTATTTCGTTACGTAATGAATAATCGATGTGAGCAAGTCGTGAGAACTAAATTGTCACAATATATTTTGTCTCCTCCTGCCTTTTTCACATTAGCTTTGCTATTTCAAGAGTTTGCTGAGCTTCAAATGTTTAGTTACTAAGATCTGATTAAATGTGTAAGATGAATAAAAGTTCTTAATTGGAAGACATGTTCTAAAAGGTGTAAAATATAGCTAAAGACTGTGTGTAATTGTCACCAGAATATTCATGAACAATTAAAAACGCGTCTTTACTTTGCACCTAATTTTGTTATGCCTATGAATCAATATTTTTATGGCAAAGACAATAATAATTCTATTCTTTAGAGAGCAATAAGTTTGTTCTCCTACTCAAATTTTAGTCTTTGCAACAATATTTGATCTCTATATACGACATAATGTTTGACTGATCACCCTTTCACCATTGTAGCTACAGTACTGGTTATTCGACTCTTGTTCATTAGCTGCTTTTATTTGTTTTGTGCTAAGTGAACCCTGCTAATTTGAACTGGAACGTTTAGTCGCAATTGAGAGAAACAGAACGTTCTTAATATGAACTAAAATACTGGATTCAAGGCTGTCATAGTTAAGGGATAAAAAACATGTTTGTGGAATTTCATAAGTCCTCTTTGGTCTATGAACAAAGGTGTAGGAAGGCTGTTTAGTGGCCACTAACTGATTGTGGTTGGAATTAATTCATTTTTACTTCCAGGTTATCTGTTGACTCTTTAAGAAAATTGGACAACATGAGTCCTGAACCAATAACTTGGTAAAAACAACCTAAACCATTGAACCGATAGGCCATAGCATTCTTTTGATTAGGGTTATTGGTTACAGAATTTTTTTGAACGGACCTGTTTGGCAGGATTTTAGTTAGGGTTCAATATAATTTATTCTTGTTAGTCTTATGGTAAGTTAAACTTGGATTAAACTACAGATATGTTCGCACCTGTTTGAGGACAATCTTAGGGCTAAAACAAGCAAAATAATAGGGAAATCTGAGATTGAGCAAATTGAAATCTGAGATTCGCTGGCTTATACTTTTCCTGCTTCTTATTGGCTGATTTTGAGAAGAGGGACTGGGTTGGAATTCCCTCACCCTCAACCCCCCAAACCCTAATTCTTGAGAACCCTATAAAATATCTGTTTCTCTAGTAAATCTGGGAAGCAACTCTGAGATTTAAAAAGTAGCAAAAAAGTACCAGTGTGATGGTTCTTGTTTTTTGCTCTTCTTTCGTTGTTACTACTGTGGTGGTGCTTGTTCTTGCTGTGTTCGATAGCTGTCGAGGTTAAACAGAGATCTTCATTGCTGTTTGTTTCAATGGTAAATCTGAAAACCTTGTAATTTAAATTTTCCTAGTATCAAAGATGGGTTAAATGTTTAGCTTTGTTGGTGGGTATTGAATGCTATCTCTTTGTAGAATATTGCATTTCAGTGAGAAGATTTTATTATGTTCCTATTTTGTCTTGTCCAAGTCTTTGCCTACTATGCTAAATTTTTTTGTAATGTCTTTTTTAGTTTCTTTTATCGTGTGTCATTGACAAAATGACAAGATTAGTTAGGTTTTTGTTTGTTTGTGTTTGCATCATGTGCATTTGAGCATTCATATCCCTATTTTTCATCCCTTTAAAAAATGGAGTTGAAGAGTTTTTCCATTTGAAGTCACATTTTGTGAAGGGATTATTTATGCGGAGTCGTCACTTGGAATTGAGTTTTGATATTTCAGATCACTTTTTATTTGAATCCCTAATCAAAAGGAAAGTTTTTGACTCTTGAATTATTGGTTGCGAAAACAATACCTGGTAAGGAATTCTATTGACCTGGTAGAAGGTGTTAATCTAAGCTGTTCACACCAAATCCACAGCTCAAACGCGTGTGCACTAATTAGGTGTTCACTATTACATTAAACTTAATGAGTGCTAGATGAACAAAGGGAGTAGCAAGAGCCAGAAAAAAGTGGAGGATAATTCATTCTTATATATGGTGGACAGTCTGGAAAGAAAGAAATGGGAGATGTTCTCAAGACAAGATCAAGTCCATACATGATGTAAAATGGAGCTATTTAGTGCTACTATTCTCATGGTGCAAGAGAAATTGTTTAGAGGAAGTAGGTGAGCTGGTAGATTTCTTAGGTGCTCTGTAAAGCTTAAAGTCTAACCTTACTACCGTGTAATTTTTTTGGAGGTGGCCAACATTCCTTTATGCTGAAGAATACAATAGTACTAATTATCCAAAAAAAGGAAAAATTACGTTAAACTTGATGAAACTAGAGACTGTTGAAGCTAATTAATGAATTAAACTAATTGATTAGGTTATTAATTAATGCTAAAATGCACAAATAGGGGAAGTTTTTCGGGGTGTGTATTTTGTGAATGAGAGATGCAATTAGAAAATACACCAGAGTCTGGAAATTTGTTAAAATAAACTAAAATGAAGCTATAAGTGTCAACTTTAGGAGAAATTAAAATGGTGCTAAAATTAGGTTTTCACAATGTCAACTCCAGTGGGGTAAGTTTATGGCGAAGAATTATGAAATAAAAGGAATTCATTGAGTGAGTTGACTTAGGTGTTGGTTGTGAATGTTGTATATGATTTTGGTAGAACATGTCATATAATGGACTAATACCGAAAAATGAATATCCATGGCTATATACTTTTGTGATTAGTAAAGAAGCTATTGTGTCCAGTGTACTCAAGGAGCCCTGTGCAGGGTATCACTTGTTTATAAGCTGTCAAAAGGCCATTCAAGTGGAATGAAAGGAGCTGGACACATTCCATATCTATCTGGTGGATGGGGGAAATGCAGTAGGGTGGGGGTGGGGATGGGGGAGGATGTTTGGAGGGGGTTCAAATCTGTGTCCCTGGATTCCTTCTATAGAGAACTTGTTGGAACAGGGTAAAGGAAGGAAGTTCATGCACAGAATAAGGTTAAGTCACGATCTTCACTTGGTAGGTAACTGATCCATGCTGCACAGATTGGAGTTAGATTTTTGTGAGGTATAAGCAACACTTGTAATTGTGAGGTATAAGCAACACTTGTAATTGTGTCCTCTGCTGCTAAGACTATCTTGTTGTATACTAATGGCTTCTTGATCTATTCCCCCTGCTCGACCTTAAAAATTTGGTATACTGTATACAATTGGAGATGCAATGCCAACAATAAATTCCTAAGGAAAGGAGGGGACAGATCATGGTGAGTTGGTCCAGTTTACATGAGGATCAATGGAAAACACATGCAGTAGTATGCCATTCCATTGTAGGTCATCACAATTATGGATATTGTTTATTATTTCATGAGTTGTCCCGAATGCCAATGGCGTTGGGACAAGTGGTGGAGGAATGGAAGTACCAAAGATTGGTAATGGCAGGAGTACAGCTTGCTGGAACAGTACTGTCACGTCTCCTTTTACCTAATCTGGAAAAGAAGAATAGAAAATGTTTCAAACTGTAAATTCTATGTAAATGTCTAAGGAAGTTAATTTCGTTTCATCTATCTTTTGGGGTAAAGAAAGAATGCTTAGGTAGTTGGGCCAATAGGATATAATTTTTCCTGGGATAGCTGAGAATCTTAACTGACCCAAACCTGGTTCAGTTGGTCCTCCTTTTGTGTGTGTGGGTGAGGGCCTGGGGGTTGTGGGGGATATGAGTCATCATTTCATCTTATGCTTGCTTAAACACTAGTTGCTTTTGAAAGTTTTTTGCACTCCAAACAGTTTTGCGTGGAATTGGTGCAGAGAAGATGTCATTTGATTATCTTTCCTGTTGTTTTACATGTATTGTTTTTTGTTGGTTTGGAGAATTCAAGTGAAGAATACCTTACCTATTAACCCTACCCCCTTCCACCAATTAAAAAAAGGTGTGTTCAAGTAAAGAAAACTGTTCTTGAGTTTGGTTACAAAATATGTTTTTATGGAGGCTCAGAGGAAGTGGTATGCAACTCTTGTTGGATGGAGGATTTTGGGAGTAGACAATGATGGAGAATAACTCGTGAGTTATGACTTTACAATTGATGGGCTATCTTGCTGAAACTCGGGTGTTGATTTAGAGGTTGGATTCTTCACCACATAGATTTTAAGATTCAAGGTTATGGATCTGAGTGCATCTTTGGGTGCTCAGACACGGCCAATAAATGTGTATTTCGATTGATTAAAGTTAATAAACTTAAATTCTTTATAAACACGCAATATTTTGTTCTAAAGATGTCTCATGTAATAGCAAACCATCATAATTTGTATAAATCAATGTATATGATATAAATCCAAAGATCAAACTACCCAATCAATGTATATTTCTCGGTCATAGATGTAGTCAAGGTACCCAAAGTAAGTTGATCAAATTTGGTGTGGATCCTCCACAGATACCAAATTGTGTCAATCCAACACCAGGCTGTAGGGGATTTTGAAGGGTCGGAGAAAAAAAAAGAAAATAGGGGATCCCTGTAGTTTTGCTTTGTTTGACACCGGTGAACTGCTGCTTTGATCTGGACTGTTAGTAACATTTACATCTCTTTATGAGATCTCATAGTATTTGCTCACAATGGATGCTGATGGTACCAGCTTTTTGTTTTTTCCTTTGGTCTTGCCAAGCTTTTAATTTCTTGCTGTTTGGTTGCTTACCCAAGGGTACTCTGCTGCACTTAAAATTTTTTGGTTCCAACTTTGGTTGATTTTTCTGGACACTGCAACTGTTAGATGTTGGAAATTTATTCTCTTGCTTGGGTGATTGGTTCATGATGCATCTGTGATGGAGTTTTGGTTTTATAGGTTAATCACTACAAGCTATTAGGGGTTGGGCTTTGACTCATCTAATCTCATTACAAGTAGCTATGCAACCAAGTGGTGCAAAAGATACACAACTCCGTGAGAGCAACAGCCAGAAGGTCCATCCACAACCTATGGAGGAAGCCGCGAACCAAAACCCTGAAGCAGTTGAAGCTGTGGTATCTAGGATTTTTACAAATATCTCCTCCCTGAAGTCTGCCTACATTCAACTCCAATCTGCTCATACTCCTTATGACCCTGATAAAATCCAAGCTGCTGACAAACTTGTAATTTCGGAGCTGAAGAATCTCTCTGAACTGAAGCACTTCTACAGGGAGCATAATCCGAAACCTGTGTGTGTTTCACCTCAGGACTCGCGCTTGGCTGCAGAGATCCAAGAACAGCAGAGTTTGTTGAAAACATATGAAGTTATGGTGAAGAAGTTTCAATCTGAGATTCAGAACAAAGATGCTGAGATTCTTCAGCTGCAGCAGCAGATACTAGAGGCCAATCAGAAGCGGATCAAATTGGAGAAAAACCTTAAGCTCAGGGGCTTGTCAGCGAAAGAATCAGAGAATGCAGTTAACGAGGATGGGCATTTCTCTTTGGATCTAACTCATGAGCTTTTCAGGTCAGCTGTGGAAGGTACTTATAGGGCCATTCACGACTTCTCTAAGCCACTGATCAACATGATGAAAGCTGCTGGTTGGGATCTTGATGCGGCAGCAAACTCCATAGAGCCGGATCTAGTTTACGCAAAGAGAGCTCACAAGAAATATGCGTTTGAATCACATATCTGCCAAAGAATGTTTGCTGAATTCCAGAATGAGTTCTTCTCTGTGAAACATGAGAATTCAGCTGTCCCCAAGGATAGTTTTTACCACCAGTATCTTGCATTACGAGAATCGGATCCACTAGATGTTGTAGTACAAAGTGCAAAGTCCCTCTTTGGGAACTTTTGCCGGAAGAAGTATTTGGAGGTGGTTCATCCGAAGATGGAGTCTGCATTTTTTGGAAACTTGGATCAGCGTAACTATGTTATGAGTGGTGGACACCCAAGAACAGCTTTCTACCAGGCTTTTCTGAAACTAGCCAAGTCAATTTGGCTTTTACATAGGTTGGCTTATTCATTTGATCCTCCAGTCAGGGTTTTCCAAGTCAAGAGGGGAACCGACTTCTCAGAGGTTTATATGGAAAGCGTTCTGGAAAATTTCATTGTAGACGAAAACGAGAAGCCTAAGGTTGGTCTGATGGTAATGCCTGGTTTCTATGTCGGGGGCAGCGCGATCAAGTGCCAAGTCTACCTAACAGGCGTGAAGGTTACAGAATGATATTATGTCGTGTTTTCTGGTTTATCAAATGCCTTATGTTTCGTGTTGCATGCTGGTTAGTTCTGATGTAAAATGTGTCTTCAGCTAAAACTTTCATGTTTTCATGGACACGAATTTGGGACGTAGGTGGCTTGTATTCCAACTATAAGTTTTGTGTTTATTAATGAAATTCGTTTTGGTTCCAAAACTGTATTTTTGCCAGTATAACCATGATAGCACTTTATTTATGCAAGTTTTATGATATGAAAATGAATCTTAGTAGCTATAAGTCTATGATTTCGTATATATGTTTTTCTAGAATGAACATTTCGTGTCCATAATAGATTATTTTCTCGAGATGTTATCATGGAAGTTGACTATGTTGTAGATGCGTTATGCATGGACCGTTATCTTAGCTGCTTCAAGTTTTTATTTTTAGCACATGCATACTGCCAACATAGTTAAATATTAATTTGACTATCTTCATAATTTTTGGACGGTTTAAGAAAACCTTTTCCTTAAACTCTACCTACATTGATGTCGTGCCTCACTTCGATCTTGGTTTTTTGTAAAACAAAATTCTCCAACCTAAATTAACGAAAGAGTAAAGTATTTTTTCTGGAAATGACAATATTAATTTGTGAAAAAAGCTACCAACTCAGCAATTTCCAACTTTTTATGTCTATTATCTTGAATAGCAAATTTCCTTCAACCTATGTAAAGGAGGTAAAACACATCTTTATTCTTACGTCTATTTGTTAACTTAGTTGACCCAGTGGATCTAAAATATATTAGAGAAGGAGATATCACACTTATAGTTTATCGAGGACATCGAGGACATGACTCTAAAAAAGATGATTTGTAGGTTAAGGCTTAGGATGAGCATTGCTAACTTTCATCTGTGAATCGTTCTTTAGACCAATTACAACCTTCTAAACTAGATGGATAATAGACCCGTCCATTTATCCTTCTCCTTCTTTTACCCTTGTCCACTTAATACCAGACTTAAAAGGATAATTCGCCCGTCCTTTTATCTTTCTCCACTTAATACCAGGCTTAGCTTTACACGGTGTGGGATTTGAACCTGTGACTTCAATCACAAATCCTCCGGCCTTTGCCACAAATCCTCAATTTTGTTGTCTCTTTGTTTTTGATTATTATATTATTTGTTGTTATTTAGTGTTCTTCCCCTTTATTTCGGTATAGATTCTTCGCTGGTGCATTTGATATGTTTTATTTGAGTCAAAGGTCTATCAGAAACAATCTATCTTTTTCTTGAGGTAGAGCAAGACTGCATACACACCGCTGGCTCTCCAAACTCCTTTTGTGAGATTACATTGAATATGTTTATATGTTTTTCTTTTTTTCTTTTTTAGTGTTTATTGACTTAACAAGTTGTTGCTAATTTTTTAAATTTTAAGACTCAAATTGGCTGGAAGGATTCTCAAATGGTAAGCTCCAGCTGCCGTGTGATGAGTGCATTTGATCTTCAAAATAAAAGTGACAATCTGAATTATGAGATCTCAGATCTCTACATTATACTTTAAAATATTATTTAAGATAGATAACATGATACAATGGAATAAAATAATTTAGCTTAATACAAGCATTATACTGGTCATCAGCAATTTACACTATGTTAATTAATTTGTCTGAGACAAGTTGCGTATTCATAGACAAGAAAGCCTGCTCTGCACAAGTTAATCAAACCGTTGGCATCATTTAACTGACTATTGTCGATTAATCACGTTATGTGACACACATTTCTTTTTTATTCTCTTCATTCATTTTTACTTGTCTATTATATTATTTCAGGATGTTCAACAATATTTATGTAATTTATAAAATCAAGAGATAATTTTATACTTAGATCCTAATTTGTCCTTATCATTAATTAAAGTCATTTTTCTATTATATTTTTCAAGATATTGTACTCCCTCTAGTCCCTTTTATATGTCACCTTTTGTGATTACACTTGCATTAAGAACAAAAGTGATTTTACTAGTTTACCCTTATTTAATGTACATTAATTATTTTTTTTAATTCTTCTAGTTGGCCGAATGTATCTTTTCAAAGCTCATTAACTATCAAGGGCAAAATAGGAAGAACAGTGTCATTTATGCATTGATTTTGTGAAATGACATATATTAAGGACCATCTATTTATAGTAAAAACGACATATAAAAGGGACTCGAGGAAGTATTTATTATATTTAAAGGGTGATTTGGTAAATTACTCCTATTATTTACTATTTCTTGATCTCCGTATGGGGACAAAAAAGAACATAGAGAGAAAAATATTGTTAATATTGACAAAATAAGTAAGCAACTATTCAGTAAATCTGAAGAAAATAAACCTATTGAGACGATAGAGTTAATAACAAACTTTGCAGCTAGTTCTTTGAAGGTTCTTGCACGTGTAAGATCATTAAATTAACTCTTATGTGATTAACACTTCTTATATAAACCACAATTCTCCCTTGACATTTCCACAATACAAATCAACACAATTTACAAGCATTTTCTTTTCACAAACTAAACTACTTATAGGTTTTGCTTCATTCTATTTCCACAATATAATGGAAAAAATCACCCTTTCCCTAATTCTGATTCTCTTCAATATCTCTATGATCTTCACATTTGTTGGAGCAGTTGAGGGCGCTAGCGCACAACCTCGTGCTAACAAATTTGTGGAGTCGCAATGTAGGCGCACGCGTTATCCAAAGTTGTGTGTAACTTCTTTGTCAAACTATGTCACTACCGCGTCAGAACCCCAAGAGCTAGCTCATGCAGCATTGAAAGTGAGCTTAGCTAAAGCTATCTACACGAGAGCCTACGTGAAGAACGTTTGCAAACAACTCGAAAAGACTAAGGCTAAAGATTATCAAGCCGTGAAAGATTGTTTAGGTCAAATCTCAGATGGTGTTTCGTTGCTTTCAAACTCAGTGCAAGAGCTACACAATTTGAATCTAGACAAGGAAAGTGAATTTGTATGGCATAGAAGTAATGTTCAAACTTGGCTTAGCACAGTGTTAACTGATGCTTTCACTTGCATGGATGGAATATCTAGTTACAAATTTGGTGGTTATAAAGTAAAGGCTACAATTAAGGTTAAAGTTCTAAATGTTGCACAAGTCACTAGCAATGCTTTAGCTTTGTTCAATGGATATGCTGTTAGGCATAAGGCTTCCCATCATTCAAACTCTGGCAAAATTAACAAGCCTAGAATTTGATTGGGACTTTCAGGGAAGCCATTTGAATTCAAACTCACTGTATTTGATTTTTTTGTTATGTATGTCAAAACGTATGTAACTACATTAATTCTATCTGTAAAAATTGATTTTGATATTTTTTGCTAATTCTTGTTTTCTTTTCCTTTTATTACTAGATTATTTGAAACACGTCATAACTCATAATACAAGTCGTTCTGTAACACGATATGAGAATTGAAATCTGGACAAAGGGATAAGTGATCTAAAGCGAACTAAGCTGTATATAATTGGTTAATTTAGTACGATTAGTTTCAGATATAAACAATAAAGTAATTATTAGTTTACAATATAAAATAGCCAAAAATTATATATATATATATATAAAGAAGTATATATCGATCATATAACATAGCTTGTCTAAAGTCACAAATGCAATATATTGAATGCAAAAAGTGATATGCGATTTTCCGTAATTAATATTAAGCAATAAAGTGTTTTGAGTCCAAAAGTATATTATAACCTTATAAGTCCAAAAGAATAATTACAGTATTTAGGCAATCTAAATGAAACACAAAGCTTTTAGGAATTATGCTCAAAATAACATGAATATATGTATTCTAAACTCTAATTTATGCATATATAAAGGGTATTATATATCTAGTTTAAGAAAATAAAAATTTGCACGAAATCCTTTCATGGAGATTAAGTCTATATTAACAGAAGAATCAAGGAGGAATAGATTTGTACCCACATTGTTTATCAAAAAATTTATGTTTCTTCATATTTTATTTGTAATTGCAATTTATATTCTATCACATTAAAATTTGTTGTAAACAAACTAACACACCCTGGGACCAAATTTGCTATTCATCTCTTCTCAAGTCTTGAAACAGGGGTCATTTGTAAATATCGAAATTTTATAAGACTCTACAAAATGTGTCATACTCTATCCTAGACCCTTGCTTATGCATCTATATAAAGGGTATCATATTTTATTAAAGAGGTATCTCAAAAATCCCATAAACGGATATTTATAAAAAGATCAAAATAATGATCAAATACTTTAAGAAGATTTGTACAAATTCTTTCATGAAAATATAGTTCAAATCATTTTAATTAGTGAAATACACCACTAACAACTCTCAAATCATGAGAAACTTAACATATTCACATGATATTGAAATAGACGGAGATTCTATATACCTAGGTTCAAGTTTCACTGCCACATTCTTAGTCTATGATAAAGAAT
>JAOTQR010000001.1:24122763-24133633 GCA_025774065.1 Solanum ossicruentum | reverse complement strand
TGATATTGAAATAGACGGAGATTCTATATACCTAGGTTCAAGTTTCACTGCCACATTCTTAGTCTATGATAAAGAATCTGGCCTGGGCATAAGTTCGATGCATATTAGACACATACTATATAATTTAATTAATTAAAAAATTAAAAACAATACGTCGTCCTACACTTTTAGTTTTAGATGTATTTTATTAACTTTAACATTTGTAGTTTGTCAATGTAGTTTTCAAATCAAAAAGGTGAAAAACTGCTGGTAAGTTTCTCAAATAGTAAGCATCCATTAACCTATATATTTCATTGGCAAAATGAAAACGACAATCTGAAGTAAGAACTAAGACGTAAGACGACCTTACATCATACGTGTATACTTGTTAGTACTTCTATTATTTTAAGATTTATATTATGGAATAGTAAATAATATCCTTCATTATTTACTGTCTTTATTTTGCTTTGTTCAATTTTAGTTCAATTCATCTATTTGATACTTCTAATTAAACGTTTTGGGCAGAGTCAATTATGAGTTCTAGGGATGGCAATGGGGCGGGACAGGGTAGGTTGAACTTAACCTATAAATTTTTTAAATCGTCCCGTCCCGAATTATGATTTTTTTCATTTTCAACCCGTTCCGCGTAAATTCGTCCCACTTAAATTTCTAAGTTCTGCTATTTTTTAATTGAATTTAATATGAAAAATGAAAATTCGTATTTTAAAAAAAATATCTCTAATTAACATCTCAACAACTAATTAACTATTTCTAGTTGACATTTCAACAATTTGTTTCTTAATCATTACTTAAAAGTTTCTAATTTAACATTTCAGCAACTAACAAATTACCGAAACTTTCTAGTTTAAATTTTAGAAAAAAATAAAAATAAAATCAATGTTTAATATAAAAAATTTATATCTTTGATTTTTACTAATTACAAAGGTTTAATTTTCTTCGAATTCCTATTTGGTTCTTTAAACTCGCAACACAACTTGCCTGCATTAGTTTTTAAAATAATTATTTTAACCCACACTCCCTACCCGCCCATCTCACATAATTTTAAACTTACCCCGCACCATTACATTGCCATCCGATTATTCCATTCCGGGTGGTCTGTGGGTGGAAATACTAGTGGGCTACTTGGTTATATGAATTTTTAAGAAATATATGTAAAGAAGCTAAATTAAATAATAAAAAGAAAATAGGGTTATTTTATGTCACATATTCAGTCGAATGGCCATGTGGTTCTATTTTTTTTAGCACGAGTAGAGAATTTTCTAGAAGGTCACTCAAATTGCAATTCGACTTATTTTTTGGCCAATCTAAGGTTGTAATATAAAATTTACCATCATCTTAGCACAACGTTGGTCAAACAATCTCCAGCATGATTTTGTCTGTTTAATATTTGTCCATACAAGTGGGCACATGCATCATCAAACTGTTGGCACCACTCACCAAACAACCTGACACTAGCTAGTAGCTTTTCTTGGACTTTCTAGGTGAAAAGAAATTTTATAAAACAAAATAAAAGAAGAAGATATTCATCCACATAAATTAATTGGGAACAATTCTTAGGTATGTATAATCATTTAGCTATACCAACGAGGATTGCGGTTAAGTGGTAAGTATTTTATTATTATTAATCAGAAGTTTTGAGTTTGTGTCCTTTTAGGTACAAAGTCATTCTTGTTAGAAAGTGTTATATCTTTAATGTGAAACTACTCGACGTGAATCTAAATTTAATTAGGTTGTAATATAATACAAATACTCGACACTGAAAGAAAAAAAAACAAACAAACATTTAGGTCTTAGTTAACATTCGCAACTTGACCTTAGCTTCTTGTGTTATCGAGTCTACTCTTTCTATTATACAAATATCTTCTTTGTTGAGTAATAGATCTTCACTTCTTTATATCCAGCTATCTTTACCTTCAATCCACCTTCAAATTGGGATACATCTTCTGTTACTTTTATTAATTGTTTTAAAGTTATTAGCTGGACATAATGTTGTAAATAAACAGGTATATCGATTCTTATACAATTCGAGTTTTGAAAACATAATTGAATAAATAGAAATATCATTTGCAATAATTCAATTTTCCCTTAATTAAATTGGATGCATGCATTGTATCGACATGATATTAGAGTAGAAATAGATTACATCATGCAATTGGTCTATGAAAAATTAGTTGAGTTTCCTTAGTCTACGGAAAAAAATCAAGCTTGCACATTAGACTAATTATAAGTATAATTGAACAAATAAGCACTATATGGTAGATGTAGTTTTAATTTTGACAGTTGTAATTTTTTAACTTATTTTTTAAACTATAACTCGGCCGGAAGTTAAGCACGACAATCTGAAGGAATTAAGATCGAAAACCTCTGCTTTATACTTTATTGTTTAAGATATATATGATAGAAACAAATAATAATGTAGCTTGATATAGTTGCATAATATGGTCAAATGCTTCGTCCATGTTTGATTTATTTTGTTTTGTGTGAGACAAGTTGCGGTATGCACGGATAATGCACAAGCTAATAGAACGTTGAATAATGAGCCTGTTCAGCTATATATGTTACATTTCGTTCCGTCGTAAGGTATAAAGTATAATAATTTTTTTATAAAATATGAGATTATTTTATCTTATTTGATTGAAATTATTAAGTACTTATTATTATTAATTATTTATATCGCCATTTATATCATAATAATAGATAGCAAAATAATTTATATTAATTTTAAAATAAATTATTCCTATCCAAATGACCGTCCTAAGTTTGTAGTTACGACCTACTCCAACACGAAGTAATTGCACGTGCAGGACCAGTTAAATTAGAATTGCGAATACTATGGTCTTATGGATCTGTGTGCATATGGGACAACGCTAGATAAATAAAAGTCAACTTCTTATTCACGTGGACATAACTTAAGGCCCTAGCTATTTAGAATAGTACATCACACGGATTTTTATTTGGGGCATTAATGTTGCATGTAGTTTTATTAATCTCTTTTTCAATTACTTCTTTGGAAAAAATTCCTCGAGACAATAATATAGTAGTTTAGGAAACAGTCTCTCTATTTCTATGAGGTAACGATAAGGTCAGTCTACAATTTACCCTTTCCAAACTTCACTTATCGAATATCACTGATATGTTATTGTTATTATTTAATAATATAGTAGTTTCAGTTTCGTTAGTGTAATTGGTTTTTTTTTCAAGGATAGGCATTGAAATTTAAGTTCTGTTTCTAGTACGCTCTAATAATTGGTACGTTGGGATTTAATATATAGAGGACATTGACTGTCACATAACGACGAAAATTAACTGATGTGTATACTAAACGACAAATTATAATTCTATTTGAATTGATTGAATTTTAAGAAAAGATCCCTTCGTCCTAGGCCCTAGTTGTGTGTTTTATTAATCGAAAATAATGAGTCGATAAGTAATTTGAAGTTGCTTTAAATCAACTAAAGGAACATATAGGCTTCAAATGCAAATTGCTCCCTCCGTTTCAGTTTAAACTTTGAGATATCTTATAATCTTAAGTTAAAGGTATATAGAATATATAAAAAATATTTTTATTTTTGTGATTTTATATGTGTCACTCGAAAAGTTAAAACTAAAAAGTTACAAAAATGGAACAAACATTCTTTTTAAAACAGAATAAAATGAAAAATAAGACAAATAAATTAAAACATCGAAAGTATTATATGACTTTGTCCAGAACTGATATTAAGAAAAATAATATTATGTAAATAATAAATTATGAAATATATAGAAAAAAATTAAACTACTTGTAAAATGTATATGTTAAATTTTGATCATCCTTAATGAATTTTTTGATTTTGGGTTGAATATACTTGGAGATCTACCTTTATAATTGTATATTATAGAATGGAATGCCCAAAATCCCAGTATTATGTTGGTCAATCAATCTCCAAAACATTTTTCACCACCTGATCGTAGTAATAATTCTTCTTAATTTTACCGTCAGTTCATTGGTTTATCAAACATGCATATAGATATAAACCAGGTGATTAAGAGATAATCTTTTCCTACTTTTTGGGTGTCAAAGCAACAACTCTCTAATAAGTTACGTACATAGGAAATTGCCCAAACAAGAATTAAGGTTTGTGTTTGTTAGAACCCCAGCATCGACTCCCTTCCCAAAAAATTGACCAAAATAAAATAATTATGCATTTTTACTTTCTCCGTTTCATTTCACTTGACTCCTATACTAAAAATAGATGTTTTATTTTGCTCGTATATTTTTAATAAATAAATGAAAAAAGTTCAATTACTTTTATCTTTTCATACTATTCTTAATATTAAATAGCAAAACAACATTAATAAATAATACAACAACATACCCAGTGAAATCCCACAAGTAGAATGTACGCAGACTTTACCACTATCTCATAGAAGTAGAGATACTGTTTTATGGGGACCCTTATCTCAAAACCTATAAGCAGAAAGAACTACATATGACAAAAAGTAAAGGGAAGAGGAAGAGAACAGAAAGAGCGACTAATAATAAATATCACGTGGCAGTATATGAAATGGAGTATTAAAGAAGATTGAGTCATGTGTAGTAAACTTCTGATAGCCCCTCTATATAAACCTTAGCACTTTCTTGCCAATTTTCCCATCAAACCAATCCATCCTCTCTTCATATAATTACATATACTCTTAGCTTGTTGTAAAAAAGCAAATGGAAAAACTTGCCCTTTCCCTAATTTTACTTGTGATTTTCTCCGTCTTTGTAGTCGAATCGGATGCAATCGTGCCTAAATTCGTAGAGTTACAATGCAAGCACACGCGCTATCCAGGCCTATGCGTGAGTTCTTTAGCAACACATTTAAATCCAAAGTCACAAGATCCTCGAGAAATAGCTCAAGCTGCTTTAAAAGTGAGTATAGTTAAGGCAGTATACACAAAAAATTACTTGAAAATGGTGTCCGAAGAACTCCAACAAAAAAAGGCTAAGGAATATCAAGCTGTGAAAGATTGTTTAGATCAAATGTCAGATAGTGTTTCTCAGCTTACAAATTCATTCAAAGAGTTTGAACGTATGAATAGTGCAGAATATAGTGAAGGGGATTTTGCTTGGTGTCAAAGTAATGTTCAAACATGGCTAAGTACTGTGTTGACTGATACATATATTTGTATGGATGGGTTTTATGGGTACCCAATGGGTGGTAAAATGATGGCTATGATTAAAGCTAGGGTACTTAATGTTGCACAAGTTACTAGCAATACTTTGGCTTTGTTTAATGGATTTGCAGCTTGGCATAGGGCTAATTCTAATGGTGGATATGGGAAAAATAAACCTTAAACATGCAACAAATATTTATTTTAACTAGCTAGTTGTGATGGCAAGTCTTGGTGGTGTATACATTAGCATATGTTTGTAAACTTGAATAATATCATGGTGATCAATCAATGTGAATATGATCTTGTAAGAAAGGAAAAGACTTTTGTAAATGATGTCAACGTATCCAAAATAATTGAATAAACTATAAAGTCACCTTTTTAAAAAAATTATTTTTCTGAAAACATGTCACTTATTTTGTGCTATTTCATTCGAAAGATTACTCGAGTTTAAATAAAAAAATATAAATATTTAATCAGATTTATTTTAATCAACAATAACAATATATCTAGTATAATTACGCAAGTAAAATATGGAAAAGGTCATTGATGTATACGCAACTTAATCAAATCACTGTATTTTGAGGAAGCAAAGTTTCTGGCGTCGAATGCTTCTTTAGATTTGGGCTGTATTTTTGTATTTTGAATTAGAAATTTTCCGGCAAATCACGGAGTTTGATTTGCCTTAATTGTACCATATGCACCTTTTGTTGTTTGTATTATTGTATACAGCCATGTATTTCTATATTTCACGTTGATTTTGCACCATGTTAACTTTTTTAGGTGTGAGATATAATTTTGTTGTTTGTACATTACAGAATTTTTCCACATTCCCACTCTTAACATCATGGAGGTGAGGTTCTCAAATTCTGAGGTGTCGGTATCAATTTTTGTCGGATTGCTCCATATATAGTCTTTCGAAACACATTTTCTAAACGAATCAGGGAATAATTTCAAATATATATAATAAATTAATTAATTTACAATAAATATGATCATATTGAATTTACATAAAAAATAATTAAAAATCATAGAAAATGTACAGTAACTACACAATATAGCTTGTCAAAAGTCATAAAATTTATACGCCGATTATACAATATAGATTACTTATATATAAGTTATACACTGATTATATATTATTATACACTCAAAAACTGAGTATAACTTGACTATACATGAAATATACATTGACTAACATGTATAACTTATGCTATATAGCTTGTCAAATGTCATAGAAAGCATACACCGATTATATAATATAAATTACTTATATATGAGTTATACACTAATTATACATTATGATACACTCAAAAATTAAGTATAACTTGACTATACATGAAATATAAATTGACTATACATGTCTACATAAAGCCTTTTTATAATTTCTTTGGCCTAATAGCCATCTATTAGAATTTTTCATATATAGCCACTCAAAAATACCTTTATTATACTTCAAAGTTTAAGTAATTACATTTCGTTATTATAGTTATAGTATTTTTGTTAAATCTTTGTATATGTTTTTATAATTTGCTATATAATTCTTAGTTTTTGTATAAAGTTTTGTATATTTATCTATACAATTCATGCGCAGTATTTGTATAATTCAATATATAATTTGCAGCGTTTGTAAATTTCACTATACAATTTGATTCGCGCATAACTTTTGTATAATCGCGCGAATTATACAAAACTCAAACTTTAATTAGAGCTATATATTTGACGTGAGTCATAAGTAATTCACACTATAACTTGGAGTCCAGAGGATTTAAATTGAGCAGGACCAAAACTGAATACTTGGAGTGCAAATTCAGCATAGAGAGGGGGGAAGAAAACTCTGAGGTGAGGCTTGCCACCCAACATATCCCCAAGAGGGATAAGTTTAAGTATCTGGGGTCCATCATCTAGAGTAGTGGCGATATAGATGATGATGTCACACAACGTATTCAGCATGGACTAAATGGAGGCTGGCTTCCGGAGTATTATGTGACAAAAAGATACCACCCAAAATTAAAGGTCAGTTTTACAGAGTGGTGGTTAGACCAGCGTTGTTGTATGGGATGGAGTGCTGACCGATTAAAATATACATGTTCAGAAGATGCATGTCGCAGAGATGAGGATGCTGAGATGGATGTGCAGTCACACCAGAAGTGACAAGGTTAGGAATGAGGCGATTCGAGAGAAACTGGAGGTGGCACCGGTGGAGAACAAAATGAGGGAAGCGAGACTGCGGTGGTTCAGACATGTGCAGAGACGGAGCATCGACGCTCCTGTTAGGAGGTGCGAGAGGTTGGTTGTGGGAGCTACTCGGAGAGGTAGAGGTAGACCAAAGAAGTATTGGGGGAGGTGATCAGACACGACTTGGCGGATCTCGACCTCACTGGACCTTACATAGAAAGATGTGGAGGTTGCGAATTAGAGTAGCAGGCTAAGTTCTCCTTCTCCTTTTTCTTCCTAGTCTTCTGCTTTATCTTCTTCCTTTTCTTTTCATTATTAGCATGTGCATCATTTTTACTACTTTTAGTCTTTTTTCTTTTCATTATCTGGCATATATGTGTTAGTTTTAGTATAGTTAATTACTGTCATGTGATATGTATGGCTAGTCGCACCTGTTCTTTTTATCATATCTGGTCTTTCTGCTTCTGAGTTTTGAGCTGAGGGTTTTAGAAAATAACCTCTCTACTTCTATGAGGTAGCGGCAAGGTCTGCGTACAATCTACCCTCCCCATACCCCACTTGTGAGATATCACTGGATATGTTGTTATTGTTGTTGTATAACTTGTTAGCTAATTAACTAGTATATGCTTACTTATCCCTATAATTTTTCCAAAAAATATTCTGTAGATTTGACTTCATGAGACGGCTCAATACATAAGCCCATAAACTGATGGGTTGGGCATAGCAAAATCAATTGTGGGCTGCAGAGAAATTCAATTTGGGCTCATCAGCTAACCCGAACGTTGATACTTGCTTTGAGCAGATGAATCACCGTCCGGCAATTGCAGCGGCAAAATCAAATCAAATAAAAAGAAAATTTTGAGGCAAATCGTTGGAGTGTTTCTCGGTGTCTCTGTAAGCGTCTAGCGGAGTAGAAGAAAGCTCAAAGATGGAGGAGCAATCGAAAATGGTTGTAAGAGAAGTTGAAGAAGACGATGAACACGATTCTAAAGAGAGTGTTCTGCAGAGATATTTCCTACAGGAATGGAAGCTTGTTAAATCACTCCTCGACGATATCATTTCCAATGGCCGTGTCTCTGACATCTCTTCTGTGCATAAGATCCGATCTATCGTACTCTCTCTTTCTCTGCTTAATTATTAGTTCAATGCCATGTTTATAGTTGAAATACCTGTAAAATGGCTTTTTAATTTTTTATTTTTTGGTTGTTTTCTAACAGTATAAGTGCAAAATAATTCAGATATTTTGTTTCATCGTGTTAAAAGAATGACATGATAGATGAAGATAACATATAGAGCTAGAGTTGGATGGCTGAAATGGAGAAGTGTTAGGTGATAATAGCATAGCTACCGAAAGGAAATGCCATTTATATAGATTGGTTGGGGGTCAAAATAAACTTAAACTTTGACCTCTAAGGTCTTAGTACCTAATGTATCCAAGATCAATAATGAAATATGCGAGTGTTAAGATGGCGTCTGATCATAAAGTGCAGCCTGGTGTACTAAAGCTTCCGCCATGTGCAGGGTCCAGGAAAGGGCTCGACCACAAGGATTCCCTTCTGGCGTTTGATCATACAAGATTAGAAAAGATTAAAATGATGTAAAATAGCACATATAGAGCAAAAAGTGGGCGATACTATGAGATGCTTTAAGTGTGTCTTACATAGACTTCTAAGGACATTGACTCGTAGGTGTGATACTGTGATGATTAAAGGTGTTAAAAAGGAACATGTGTACATGACAGATCACATGATGAAAGTAAGTTGTTTTATAGCACATTTGCATTAGTCTGATGTTTGATGGAGTGTTTTAAGTTTGGTTAAAGATTGTATTACTGTGTAAGAGAAGGCATCATATTTAGAGATTCCTTTGGTCTTAAGTACTTCCAATTTGTGCCATGTGACAAACAATTAAGTAGTTGAACGGAAAAACTTAATTGGAGCATATTAGATATACAGGATTTGTATTGCCAACTGCAACTAGTTTCAGATTGAGGCATAATTCTGGATGTATTTCAACTAAAGATTTGAACTTTGGGGTGATTTGGATAGAAACTAAGCTTCTAAGGGAACTGTAAACTACATCTGTGACTGAAGAATGTTATTGAACTTCAAGCTTGATAATTATGCTCTCTTTTCTATTCTATATGACAGTCATGCATCCTCGATCTTTCCTGAAAAGATGTACTCGTATCTATATTTGGAAGTTCATTGTATCAACATTTCTACTTTGCCCTTAATGACATGCTCTCAAACAAATTGATATGGTATGTTGAGGACAACTACTTTATTTCTTAAATTCCAAGTTCAGAAAAACACCACCTTCTGTATTTAATAGCAGGAAGTATTTTTATTTTGTGTTTTAAGGACAACTTGTCGTGTACAGTAGTATGTTTAACTGATGTGATGGTTCATTAGTGAGTAAAGATCTGAATTTTGCTGGTTTTGATAAGTAAAAGAGTGAGCTTGTTGAGGAACTGTGAAGAGATTTAGTTTTTTGAGATGGGACTGTGGAGAGATGTATGTGTGGAGAAGAAATTCAAAGAATGTACTGTTCCAAATTTCTGTTCACCTTTTACACATGTTGATGTAGGACACTATACTGTTGATGATTCCGAGTCCAAACTCTTAAAATTACTTAATGATTGAGTACTTTGCTTTCAGAATTCGTGCTCTTGATGATGCCAAGTCCAAACTCTTAGAAGTACTTAAACATTGAGTAGTTTGCTTTCAGAATTCCTAAAACATCAGTTGCTTAGAGCTAATGCAAATTTTATAAAAGTTATTTTTTTTCCCTTGGCAGTACATTAATTATTTGTTTAAATATGATTTGCAGATGGACAAATATCAGGAGCAAGGTCAATTACTGGAGCCATACCTTGAGAGTATGGTGTCACCCCTCATGACCATTGTCCGTTCAAAAGCTGTCGAACTTGCTGCTTCCTCGGAAGAGATTCTTGAAGTAATTAAGCTCGTGTCTATCATAATATATTCTCTGGTGACAGTTTGTGGCTACAAGGCTGTTGTCAAGTTCTTCCCTCACCAGGTTTCTGACCTGGAGCTTGCAGTATCCCTCCTGGAGAAATGCCATAATACGCAAGCTGGAACATCATTACGGCAAGAAAGTACTGGAGAGATGGAGACAAAGTGTGTGATACTGTTGTGGCTCTACATTCTTGTATTGATCCCTTTTGATATAGCTTCTATGGATACTAGTGCTGGGTATAATAACTATGCTGGAGGTGATGAACCACCTCCACTTGTTCTAAAAATTCTGGAGATCTCTAAAGACTACCTTTCAAATGCGGGTCCTATGCGAACCATATCTAGTTTGCTTCTCTCAAGGCTTCTAACACGCCCAGATATGACAAAGGCTTTTACCAGGTCCAACTGCCAAAACTCTTGCCATTTCTAAAAGTTCATGATTTGAAATCTCGCAATCAAGCAGATGAAAATTATCAAAAAGAAAAAAAGAAAGGAAATATGTAAAAGTAGGTGAAAATGTCTGTTCATTTCATGCATGCACATTATGTTTGTGAATGCAAATGACATGATACTCA
>JAOTQR010000001.1:24103940-24114334 GCA_025774065.1 Solanum ossicruentum | reverse complement strand
ATAATAATACATTCATATTTTCCTTCTACAAAACTGAAAATCAGGGCTTTGCCCTAATCCCAAAAATCCACCGTCTTTAATGACGGCGACCTCGTGGAAATTGTTCAGACATACCGACCTTAAGAATTGTTTCTTTTTTGGGAGGCAGACCTTTCTCCACATCAGACTTCAGCCTCCTAAGTAGAAATGGACGTAGGACCTGAAACAAGCAACCAAAATTGAAAAGTTTATGTTTACAGGGCTTCTCTCTTAAAGTTCAAAGCAAGTGAATGCTGAAATAAAAAAGAAAGAAGAGAGATCATAGAGTAACTACTGTTCTCTTTTTATCCTTTCAACCATAACCTTTAAACTACCATTAAAGAAACGACCTCCTACTAGTCATTCGCACCAAAAATCTGGAACCACTTATCAAAGGTCTCAGCTGAGCTAAAGATCTCTGGCGGCAGAAAATTCAGTAGTGCCCAGAGCTCAATAGAGTACCAAACGAACTCTAAGTGCTTACCTTGCAATAGAGTACCAATCTAACATAAGGATAGCGACATACAATAGACTGACCCAAGTCCCTTTCAACATAAGTACAGAGGAAAACTAAAACTCCACAAAACATTGTTGGTTTCTAATACAAAACTACGTCAGTTTCTGATATACAAAACAATATGTAACACTGTTGATTTCTACGCCAGTTGTACACAAAAACATGTCACTGAGGATTCTCAAAAACCTTTCCAGGGGAGTTCTTGGCTTCAGTCTTTGTTACCCTTTGCTTTTCTCTTTTTGTCATTTTGGTAAAGATAGTGACTCCCCGAAAATTAATGATAAAATTTCTAATTATTGAACTAAAAAATAGTAGTAGTTACATTAAAAAAATAGAAACTTTAAAAGTACCAGTCCACAACGCTCAGGAAAAATCGTACGCTTCTCATTCACTGATGGTTCACCACCTTTGCTTTCATTCTCCACTTCATCGCTGGAATCATCCAACTTACTACCTTCTATATCAATGTTGGAGGTCTCTAAATTGTTAATAGCATCAGGGAAGTCAACGGATATTGGCAACTGGCGAGGTAAAGTTTGGAGCGTTTTTAGAAAGTCCAGGACGATAACCACCAAATACATTCTCAAGTGGCAAAAGACTTGGATCCCTTGAGATTTCTGGCAAAATGTAGGGAACAATTTCAATATTGATTGGTTGATGTGTCATACCTAAGGGTGGCAGTGGACCGATTTTTCTCCGGTCTAGTTCCTGGTCTAGTTCGATCTGATTCTGGTTGAACCGGTAAGGAATCGATAATACATTTTACCGAAACGGATGGGTATTTTTTACCCGTAGAACCGGTTCTGATAAACCCAGTTCTGGATCGGTTCAATAGTCTAATTTTGGACCAGCACTCTAGCAGCTTGTTCCAACGGCTATATAGCCGTTTCGGCCAACATGAACATTGGGGGTTGGGGGGGGGGCTAATGGCTATGTGGCCTCCCCTCACCCCTTTTACACCCCCCCTAATACTGAAAATATAACTCATTTTTTTCAATTTTTCCCACAAATTCAATCTCCTCTCTTATAATTTCTCTTAACTCTCAACAATTCTCAATCTCTCTTATTCATTATAAATTTTATTTTTGTGATATTGATTAGTTGGATTTTGGAGGTGTTTTTGAAGTAATTGGCAAGCTTCAATTGGCATCTCTTAATTCCGACTTTTGGTTATACATCTGCTTTTACGCAGACGTTTAGTATAATCTTTCCAACTTTATTATTGTTATTTATTTATTTACTAAGTTACTATTTTTTTTATATTATCTTGCTTGTTTTCATTATATTTTTATTATTTTAAATTTTAAATATGGATTCACAAGGAAATCTTGGAAAACACCAATGTCAAAAAAAATAGGGGTGGAAGTAGTTCTACTAGAAAATTGCCGCCTAGATTTAGAATTAATACTAATGAATTTATTCATGTTGATGATTCTTCTTTTATGTCATGTCCTAATGTTATAGAATTTATTCTCAAAATCAAATAGACCATGAAACATTAAATAGATGTTTTAATTTTGAGGAAGATTTGGATGAAGAAGTAGCTAGAAATAGAAAATTATGAAGAAGATGACACCCCTACTAGTCCTGCAATAGAATTACCCCTGAACAAGATGATGCCCTCTCCCACCTACTGTCACGCCCTGGGAAGATACCCTCCTGAGGCGTGAAAAATTTGATATCAGAGCATAGATTTCAAGTATCCTAGGGAGTCTATGAAGTCGTGTCTAATATAGTCCTCATTATTGGTGTGAAGCACGCCACATCCATAATAGGGAGGCTACGGGACATTCGAAAAAGTTTCCCTTCTTTCAAATTCTGAATCGTGCGATAGAGTTATTTCTTAAGAAATCTACGATGATTCATGCGATGCTCCAAACCTTTCGACTATCCCTCATCCATGAGGTGATAGAGACAGTAATGGTCACATCTTAAGGATGAGATCCTCTGCGATAAAGTAATCAGAATAGTAGAGAGACTACACCAGGCTTGAGAGAAACTGACTAGTATGCTTTGTTGTGTGACTAGAAAGAGTGCACCATTACTCATATGAATCATGCATTTGAGTTAGCTCTAGTGGTACCCAGACCCTTTTTCTTCAAAACTTGCTTTTGATGTTACCCACGAGAGAGAAACTTATGTCTCTAAAGAATTTAATGTTACTACCCAAGAGTGAGATGTGAGGTCTTATAAACCCTTAGTAGAATTGAATCATCTTAGAGTTAAAAGGATGATAATGGAAAGAAAGGGACAAGATAGCAAGAGTCATGGCTGATTAAGGCTTGTAGTTAGCATTATGTACCTATTAGGTAAGTAAAGGTGATAAATGTTGATGTATTTTGATATTCTTTTAGTGAGGGTGAAGTATATATGTTAAATAGGGGAAACAGAATACTTCTGAGGTAATAGACCTAAACTAGGCTTATGATTTCGACGTGAGAGTATCATAACATTCATATAGTAATGATCTTAGCCAGATAATAAGGTGAGGTAAACTAGATGGGTAAATGGTACATGAGTTGTGAAGAGAGGATATGGATTGAGTATTCGCTATGAGACTTTAGTAGGCCTATATTCCTAAATTGTTACCTAATAGTTATAGGTTTGTATAATACGAGGGAAGTGTGCGATACAGATGGTACAAATAATCCCTAAGCTTGGAATTTTGGGAGTGATGTGAAGAGGGAGATAGCATGATGATAGTGATAGTCTTTGTTGGAGATTTAACCTAAGAGTCTTGCTGTAGTGCGTGTTCAGTGGTTAAGATATTGACTGGCAAGGAACATGGTGTTAAGAGTAGAGTAGAGGTAACCCTTAGATGGAGATAGTAAATTAAGAGAGAAGCACTAGAAAAGATGAGACTTAAGGGGTTTGAGATATGTACCCGTGATTGTGTACAGATGTGTGAAGCTCTAAGTTATGACTAGTATGAGAAATCTAGATAGTATATTTGAGTTGTCGATGTGGAGTAGGTTGATGTAAGCATTCCTTGTCATCCCAGGTAACTAAGTCAATTGGGGCTTTTGGATAGATGATGATGAGTTTTTTATTATAGTCTAAGTCTTATACAAATAGAATTTATAGGACCACCAAAGTTGAGAGTCTGCAGGCAAAAAGAGGAGGTTAGATTGTAAGAGTTGTGGGAAGTGGTTATGTATGCCATAAGAACAGAAAATATAGAGAGATTTTCACAGAGATAGGAAGGAGCTAAGAGTGATATCATTGAAAAGAGTCTGAGTGGCTAGTCGTATATACATGCGACTATCAGTGTAATAGAAGAGTTTAAAATATTCTTGTGAATATTGATTCCCTGTCCATGTAGAGATATGTGCTTATAGCCTAATACAAAGAATTGATTCATAAACTTAGAGAGATGACCCTTGATCTAAGGGGGATATGACCTGAGAAATCAAAGTAGATCTTAAGTTTTCGGTTGTGATGGGCTGATCAAGATGAGATACTAATTCTTTTTCCATATCATATAATCTTTACACTTCAGTTGAGATGATACTCTATACCTGTATAGTGTATGAATGTCATGCCTATGACCTAGTCTCTTGCACATCATGTTGATTCTCGTTCACGTCGAGTTTCGAGGATAAGCAATGACTTCATTCGATGATTCTGATCTTAACTAATGAACCCAAGAGCTTTCAGTCCTATGTTGAATGAGATGTGACCTAAGTTTTACACTACGTATAGTTCTGTGAACTCAAAGTGAGTCTTGACAGATGAGGGAGATTGTATTTCATTTCGAATGTCCTCGGATAAGATTTTTTGATTGAGTCGTGCTAATGATTTTGCATTCCAATCCTTTTGAGTGATCCTTCTTTCCAGTCTTGATAGGAACTTTGATGATAGTAGACGAGTTCTAGGTGATGGGAGAGTATGAATGCTCCTGAATTGTGATAATGGAGTTGAGTTTGTATCTTTGAGTTGATGTTCCTTTTGAGCCTTTACGTACTTGAGTATGCAAGTCCTTGATAGTATTTGTGCCTAATAATGATGTTATAGATAAGGTTTTAATTCTAGATATTGAGCTCGAAGTCTATTCTTGAGAATGAGTATTCAGGTATCAAAGTATTTGAGTTCTTGATGGTATTCGTGCTGATTTTTCATGGAGAGCTAGTAGTTTGAGGTTTCGCCAAAGGGGGAGATGATGAGTTCCTCTAGGTCCAAATGGTGATTGCTGAGAAGATCCTTGATGTTATTCGTGCCTTGATGTCTATCTTCACTCATCATTCGAGGTCGAATGATTCCAAGGGGGAGATAATGTAACACCCCAATTTTTTTTAGCTAAGATTGAATCATCTTTCATATGATATAGGATTTTAATTGATAATTTTTAATTGAACATAGATGTTAAAGTCAATTTCTTAGTGTGGGAATAGAATTGGAGATGATATAAAGTCGTAGTTCTAATGTAAGATTTTATAAAAGTTAGATAGACCAATGACTTTTAGATTGTATATACATACTAGGATTAAGACCTAAGTATTTAAAGTACAATAGATGTGATTTAGAGTCATAAGAGATTTTTTACATCAAGCTAAGTCCAAAGAATTTCTACCAACTAAGTTTTCATTTGAGTTGATAGAAGGGTCAACTTCAAATGACCATATCTCCTAAAGTATGACGTGTTAGGTGACCCATAATATATCAAATCGAAGATCTTTGAATTCTCTTTCCAACACATCTAATTTCGCCTTAATTGGAGTTCGGAGTAAAATGTTATGACCATTTTAGTGAAAGAATGCAGAGTTGTTTTAAGGTCCACGACGCGGAAATGCAGAGTTCTGTCGTGGACCTAATGGGATTCCTTAGTAGATAAGATAATGACGTTTTTTCCTTTTATTTTGAGGTTACGTTCATCCTAAAACCTTTGGGGGTCTATTTAAAGTCCCAAAACGCATAAAACGTTAGTTTTCATAATTAAAAATCCTCTCCTTTACTCCTAAACATAAACACTCAAAAATCATCAAGAAAGTCATCAAGTTAGGATTAACTTTCAAGATTCATCCTCAAAGTAAGTTATTCTTCATAAATTTTAATCTACCCAACCCAAATTTCTAGGGTTTCAAGAAGATGAATTCAAGAATCCCAAGAAAGGATTTCTCGATACTTCTTTTTCAAGAATGTAGGGTTCTTCATCAAGAACTCTAAAACTTTTAAGCCAAGAATTCAAGAATCAAGGAGAAGCCCTTCAAACAATGTCTTTCCAAGTTCTTCCACTCTAAATGAACTACCGAGATTGAGGATTTTCTCCAAGAAAGCTAGTACTAATCAAATTTTGATTGTAATATCAATTTTCTAGGTATGCAAAGCTAAACTAAAAGCATGGGATTGTTCTCCCATGTGCCCCATAGATGGTCATAGATGAGTTGATTGTCTATGAGTCCCCATACATGATTCTTGAAGTATTATCTTGATTAAATTCTTGAATACTATATTACTTACATGTATTTTCATATGTTGATGATCATCATAAACTTATTTTCTTGAATTGAATACTTTTTATGAGTTACTTTATAAACCCTATATGTTAACTTTTGAAAGCATGCAACAATGAGCTTAGGAGATGAGTGTAGAGCCTTGATGATATAAATGTGCTTATTGTTGTGGTTCCGGTCCTAATTGAGTGTGTAGATAATCATGTTCATGAGATTGATATCCTTAGAGTCTTAAAGAAGTTGAAATTAATCTTAAAATAATGTTCCTAATTCTTTGAGTTGATGGCTAATGAGATGAGTTAATGTTCTTTGTCCCAGAGAGAGTAAATGATGAGAAATCTTGATGTTTGATGTATATGAGCATATTGAGTCCTGGGAGGAGTATCAAGCACCAAAATGAGTCAAAGTGAGTCTCACTTGCACTAATAACTACATAGCCAACATATGAGAGGATTGGACCATGAAAAACAGATGTTTCCTTAGTCCCAAAAGAGGACTTGATGTTATTATGGATCTACAGATGCCATGTCATTTCACCCTGACAGGTACTGGGCGGATGCGGCGACGACATTGCTTCGTTGTGTCATCACCGACTCGTAGGTGATGGTAGTAAGTCCGAGAAACTCCTAGATAGGTCCCACACTGATAGTACTCTGATGTTGAGTTGAGTTAAGTTGAGCTAAGTCTCATTGAGTTGAGTTTAGTTGGTTGATGGGTCACTTGTCTCTCTTTATTCTTGCTTTAAATAGATATTTGACAGTTTGATTGGTTATCTTTCTGAGTTGATGTTGCTCCATATTATTTTACCTATTTTTGTTTTCTTCAGCTATTTTACATACCATACATTCCATGTACTGATGTCACTCGGTGCTGCATCATTTCATGATGCAGATATATGAATTAGGGATCCTCAATAGGTGTATCTTTGAGGTTCTAAGACGTTCAGTTGACTGGTGAGCCTCCCCTACTTCAGAAGAATCATTACGTTTATTTTCATCTTGCTTTTAGAGTTAGATTTGATCAGGTTTACTTTATTTTGAGTAGTCATGGGCCTGTCATTGGCACCACTTAATAGTGATAGTGGCTTCATAGACTAGAGTCGAATGTTGATGTTACGACTTATTGAGCTAGTTCCTTCTACCAGCCCTTTTATTTATTGATATTGTTATTTTTTAGACTAGATGAGATGTGCCCATTACTTTCATTAGTCTTCCGCTACTTTTCTTGAATTTATTGATCGAATGAATGTGATGAGGCCAAGTGGTTCGCTTGGGGATTACCAATAGTCTCCGAGTGCCAGTTACGTCTAGGATACCCTCCCCTGGTGTGACACCTATATTTACTAAAACTAGTAGAGCCGAACGTCCTAAAAGATCTTTAGGTTGGCAATTTTTAGTACAAAATAAGGAAAAAACTATTTTTCGATATACAAAATGTTGAATCATTTGACTACGTACTGGGTGACATGGAGGGATGGGATAGCTAACTACACATTTGAGAAAATGTAATCCAGAATTTGTTCATCTAGAAACTGAGAATAGAGCTAAAAAAAAGGTGAACCAATAATTGAAGAATATGTAGGAGGTTCAAATACGGTTCAAAGTACTTTAAATATGTTTAATCCTGCTGAGCCAAGCAAACCCTGCACGTATAGTAAAGAAAAAGATCTTGAGGAATTAGCGAAAATGGTTACTGTTTGTGGTTTGCCTTATAGATTTTCTTCACATCCCGATTTTATCATTATATTCGAGAAGTGTATAATCCATCTTTTGAAGGTTTTTCAAGGAATATAATTAAAAATGCTATTTTCTAATATCAAGCTGAACGTTGTCATTGTCTTCATTGCTTATTTTGATGGTAAATGTTCTAGTATGTCTGATATGGGTCGTAGTATTAATGGTAAAGATTATTTTACTGTTAATGTTCGTTAAATTGATCATGATTGGAACATGCAAAAAAGAATAATAGGCTATAAATCTGTTGAAGAGACTAAAATTGGTTCTTATATAGCCTCAGTTATAAGTTCTATTTTGAATTATTTTGGATTATGTGATAAAATATTGAGTTGCACTTTAGACAACGCTTCTAATAATTTGAGAGCAGTTGATTTTTTAAAATCGAGAATTTGTCCAATTGATAATGATGCTTGTCATATTAAATGTGTGACATATATTTATAATTTGGTAGTAAAAGATGGTGTTCTTAATTTTGGAAATTCTTGTGAAACAATTAGACTTGCTTGTAATTGGATTTTTATATCTGAAATAAAATCTAGACTTCAAAATTTAAAAACCATTGTAAAGAAGATCAATTTAAATATAGAAAAGTTCCAAGAGAAGTTTCTACTCAGGGGCGGATCTATATGTATGTCGAGGGGTGCCAAGGCACCCGGTGACTTCGATAAAATCTATATATATATATACACACACACATACTAGTCTTACTCCACGTGCGTTGCACGTGTATGGCTATTCTTAAGAGTCATATAACCCTAGAATAGCGTCCATGCTATATTTTATCAATCTATTGGAAATGCAACAACATTTTCATTTAAGCAATGTTTCTTGCAAATGTAAATGTTCAGTTGTATCGAATGATACTGATCACAAAATTTATGTTTTTAAAGTACTTTATAGTTTTATATCACTCTAGTTATGATTTTTTGGATCTAGAGGAGAAGTGATTAACAATGTAAAGACCTGGCGTTAACATGTATTAGTAAATGGCATATGAAACAATAAGTCGATTGTAGTATTTTAAAAACACGTGAACCATGACTTGGTAGTCGCTCATTTAAATAGTTGTCATACATGGAATATGTAACAATAAAGAGAGTTTGAGTATTAGCAATGTCACATGTTTTAATAACCAGTTACAAGAGGCCAAAGTTAGTCTCGCTGCAAATATGAGGATAGACGACAGATATAGAAGTAAAACAATATGATTATAAACTATGAGATGCAATATATACCCGGTACAAATCCAACACTAACACCTCTCACATACTGTAGTACTGGACTCTCTTCTTGCAGTCATTCTCGAGTTAGTTATGCATTTTATAATGCTATCCGTCCCATACTATAGTGGTTTGGAGGGGCTTCTGTCCTCCATATTTTTTGCCTAGCCAGTGCTTCATTCATAGAATTTGAAACTTCCAGCAATCTATTTAACAGAGAATCAATCTGACTTGGCTGCCCATCGAGAATCTGTCATGTCATCAAGCTGTGCTATACAGTTTAAATAGAAGTGAGCTACTGATTGAAGTATGTAATACCCAGAAGTGATTATGAGAAGAGCAATGAAGTGTTCTTTCAGTTCCAGAAATGTGCTTTAGCAGGAAAGGCAAGATGTACTGGACATTGAATTTAGGAAAGAGGATTATATTCTGAGACAAAACAGTTCGCGTTTTTCATAGTTTTTGTGCCATGTATTTAATTGTCTTTCCATCACATACAATGGAGTACCGAATTTTTATGACGTTACTATTACCATGTGAGTGCCGTTTCAAATTCTAATTGCCACATTCTTGTTTAAATTAATAAAATGAGAAAATCATCTGGTTAAGGGTTATGGATTTCTATGTTTATTATGCAGTGCTAATTGTGATCCCTCTATTTTTCCGTCGCAGCTCTGCAGAATCAAGTTGCTGGTGTGGTTCTTGCAATTGAGAAAGCACGACTGTATCATGGAAAGGGTGGGGGAGAAATAATGCGTTCTGCTGTTTCCCGTTTCATTGAATGCATTTCATCAGCTCATGTCCAATTGCAGACAAAATAAAACAGAGTCTGCTTGATATGCTCCATGAGAATTTGAGACTTCCTAATCCTCAGATACAGGTTTATCTTATGACTATGTCAATTACCTGCTTATTAGCTTCAATGCCATTTCATTAAGATACCTTGAGCAATTGACTGATCCTGATGTGGCTGTAAGAAGAGGAATCAAACAAATGAAAATAGGCATACGGATATACTCGGAAATCAATGGCCATATTGTAATTATTTATACTACCTGATTGTGTTTAAATCTATATATATTCCAAAGTGCAATTGTATTGACTCTCTTTTTGAGAATTAGTTACTTATTGTTGTTTTAAATAACAATTTCAAGTTTTCTAATTAGCACTTCATAGACTACCTTTAAAACAGAGCGTGCAAAAGCTATACACATCAATAGGAAGACATACAAAATTGATCAAGCCTGATAAGGTCATTATTTCAATCATATGAAAAGGTGTACAAATATGCAAATGAACCTGAAAATGTACACTTACTTTCAATATTTCTCCGCTACTGCCTTATTAGTGCACAATGTCGCCCCAAATCCCTGCGTACCATCCAATTATGATACTTTACAACTATGCAAAACATCAAATTGGTGGTTCTGGGAAGGAGGAGCTGAATTAGATG
>JAOTQR010000001.1:24073511-24087296 GCA_025774065.1 Solanum ossicruentum | reverse complement strand
TCTAGCTTTTCCCGGATGGTCTCATTCCTAACCTTGTCACTCCTAGTGTGACCACACATCCATCTCAGCATCCTCATATCCTAACAGAAAATACTCTATTACGTCCAAACATCATCAGCATAGTCGATCATTCAGCTTTAAACCAAAATAGAACCTATACTTTTTTCTTTAAATAACTGAGAAATCTGCTGGTTTCAGCTTCAGGAAACCAGAGGATAATGGGCCTGCCCCCTAATCTTTACCACTTAGATACTAGGCTTTCTTTTATCAGCAACACTAGATACTAAACTTGCTTCACCAGCTAGGATTCGAACTCAGGAGTTGATCTTGCATCGTACTGCCTTTGCCAACAATACAACATATACTCAAACTGAAAAAATGAATTTAACCTATCACCACTAAATAAAGGGCACAAAAATCCCAAATTACAAGATAGATCAATTTTATTTGTATTCCGGTGTATTAGCTAATGGCAATCCCTCTATTCCATCTCAACTCTGAATAGCAACCCCTCCATTTCATCCCAAGTCATAAAACTAAAAGTACTATTTTCTACCTACGAGAATTAGAACATCCTCTTTCATCTTGAAATTCTCTCTTTTAAGTCTTAAATCTTAACACAGTAAGCAATTCGCATAGCTAAAATATTTGTATCCAAGCATTCAAATTCAACAAAAGAAATTACAAAACTATTACTTTTTTTTTAATAAGTGCAACAACGCTTAAAATTCATATAGGTCAGAAAAAAATACAAAAATCACAAAGAGTGGACACATACTGAAGATGAGCAGGCTTTCCACATTTAGCACAAGATAAAGCAGCTTCAGCCACTTCTGATCCTCCTGCCATGGATTCTTTCTTTCTATATCTCTACACAGTATAAATCTTTATTAATCATCCCAAATTCCCAATATACATAAAACTAAAAAAAAACATAAACAAATGAAAAATAAATAAATCTATGTGTTAAAAGGATAAATCTTTGAAGCTGGATAAAGCTGACCTTTGAATGTGGTTATGGGTGTTTCTTGCAAGGAGAGGAAAAAAGCAATGGGTTTTTTTCCAGTTTAGGGTTTTCAGAGGAAAAAAGGATTAATAAATAAACACGAAAAATATTCTTTGAGGTGCTGACGTGTTGTATTGTGAATAAAATATGGTCAAATATATGGAGGGCTACGAAACAAATATTGTTGTGAAATATAAATTTAGAATTAATTAGAATAAATTTAAGAAAGAATAAAAAGTGAAAACTAACAGAGAAGATAAAAGAGGGAAAATGTATCTATATGTTCCTTTTTCTCTTAAGTTGTTCTCTTTTCAAATGAATACATAAGACCTATTTATAGCAAGTATGAAGAGCCAAAGCATGTTAAGGTGAGGCCCAAGAGACAAAGCATGTTAAGGTGAGACAGAGACAAAGTATGCTAAGGTGGGGCCAATAGTTGAAACCTTTGACAAAATTATTCCCTTTCTACAATACACAATTGTTTATATAAAAGGAATGTTCTAGGTGACCTTGTATGCATCATTAGCTGCCTCGTTAGAAACCTTGCCAGGAAAATCTAGTGGGATAAAACTTTGGCTAAGAAAAAAAGAGTACAACCAGCATTTTCTTCCCCTGATGAAAACTTCATTTTTGATGTTTTGGAGATGGTGCATTCCAATCTTGTACCTTAGTTTCTCGAATGTTAACGTTGGTAATGCCTTAGTAAATAAATCTGCAAGGTTATCACTTGAACATATTTGTTGTACATCAATTTCACCATTCTTCTGAAGATCATATGTAAAAAATAATCTTTGTGAAATGTATTTCATTTTGTCTCCTTTATGAAGTCACCTTTCAACTGAGTTATACATGCGGCTCTGTCTTCAAATATGATTGTGGGTACTTTGACATCACTTTTCAGTCGACACTTCTCCTGGATGGAATGTTATCACTCGATCTCAACCACACACATTCTCTACTCGCTTCATGAATTGTTATTATTTTGACATGATTTGAAGAAGTAGCAACGACGGACTGCTTTGTACATCGCCATGATATAGCGGTTCCTCCGGACGTAAACATAGCCTGCTTGAGATCGAGTTTTGTGTGGATCTGATAAATAGCTTGTATCTGCATAATCAACTAGGTCTGCACAGCCTTTGTTAGTATAAACAAACTCATATCAATTGTACCTTTCAGGTATCGAAAAATATGCTTGATACGTTCCAATGTGTTCGTGTTGGAGAAGAATTGTATCTTGCTAGCAAAATAACAGGAAATGTTATATCAGGTCTAGTTGAGTTAGCAAGATACATAAGTGCTCCAATGGCACTGAGATATGGTATTTCAGAGCCAAGAAGCTCTTCACCCTCCTCAAGAGGACGTAATGGATCTTTATGTGCTTTAAGGGATCTAACAACTATTGGAGTACTTAACGGATATATTTTGTCCATATAGAATCGTTTTAAGACTTTCTCAGTATAGGCAGATTGATGAACAAAAATTTCATCTGCTAAATGTTCAATTTGCATACCCAGACAAATTTTTGTCTTTCCGAGATCTTTCATTTCGAATTCTCTATTTAAATATTAAATTGTCTTTTTGACCTCTTTAGGGGTTCCAATGAGACTAATATCATCAATATAAACAGTGAGTATTACAAAATCTGATCCTGATTTATTAGTGAAACACATGGACAAATGTCATTATTTTATATATTCTTCATTTATCAAGTACTCACTAAGGCGATTGACGCCTCTTAGTGCTTTGAATTGCCTCGGGTTAAACTTCACCAACACCAAATCTCCGACCTTGTAATTTGTGGGACGTCGCGTGCGGTCTGCGAACTTCTTCATCCTCCCTTCTTGGCGGCAAGTGTCTACCTTCGATGAGGCTATCACGCAGGCAGAAAGTCTGCCTGACCTTCGGCAAGATTGCCAAGACAAGGGCAAGGGCAAGGATACGAGGAGTAATCCTGCCAAAGGTGGGGGAGAGCGCAGCAGGGGCAGAGAAGGCCACCCACCCAGGCGGTCATTCCGCCAAACAGTTGCCGAAAGGTCCAACGAGTCGCAGCCGCCTAAGGGGAGGGGCTGTTATATTTGCGGAGGCCCACACGGCCCTGATTGTTTTAGACCGTATAATGATCTTTGCAATTTGGTTGATGATATTTCTCGAGACTTATTACATGCTTCAGGTAATTTAAATCCTTATGGGATTTTCATGTAAATTTCAATATCAAGTGAACCATATAGGTAAGCTGCAACTACGTCCATTAAATGTATTTCAAGATTTTTATGTACCGCTAAACTGATGAGATCGAAAAGTTATTCCATCCATATCAGGTGAATACGTTTCTTCATAATTAACATTGGGTCTTTGAGAAAAGCCTTATGCGACAAGGCGTGCTTTATATCTTACAATTTCATTTCTCTCATTTCGTTTCTGCAAAAAACCCATTTATAACCAACTATTTTTACGCCATTAGGTGTTTGGACTACAGGCCCAAATACCTCGCGCTTAGAGAGAAAACTCAACTCAAATCGAATTGCTTCTTTCCATTTAGGCCAATCTTCTCTACGTCGACATTTTTCAACAGATTTAGGCTCAATATCCTTATTCTTTTGCATAAGGTTAAGTGTAATATTATATGCAAAAATATTATCCATTATAACTTTCGGTCGATCTAAATTTATCCCATTATCAGCAGAACTCATTGGAAGTTCTTTATTCATTTGAGTCTCGAGTTCACTGATTTCTTCAAGAATATCAGGATTTCTCAAGTCTTGACCTTCTTCAGGAGGTTCATTTGTAGTATCATCTTTATTATTCTTTACGATACTTTTTATAGGATTTTTATCCTTCGAACCCAATGGTCTACCACCTTCAGGCGTGATTTGGATTCAAAAGCTGTGATACTAGCAGATGGTTCCTTTGAAATATCAATTCGGATAGGCACATTTACTATAGGGATATGTGACTTAGTTATCCGCTTCAAATCAGTAAATGCATCTGGCATTTGATTTTCTATTGTCTGCAAGTGGATGATCTTCTGGACCTCCTATTCACATAAGGGTGTACGTGGATCAAAATGAACTAGAGATGAGACTTTGCACGCAATTTCTCCAAATTCTTTTTGGGGTTCTTTTCTCTCTCCCCCTAATTACGAGAAAATTGTTTCATCAAACCGACAATCTGCAAATCTGACAGTAAATAAATTTCCTGTCAACGATTCAAGGTATCGAATTATAGAGGATGAGTCAAACCCAACATATATACCTAACCTCTGTTGAGGGCCTATCTTAGTATGTTGCAATGGTGCTACAGGCACATATACCGCACAACTAAAAATTCGTAGATGGACTATATTCGATTCATAACCAAATACTAATTGTGATGGAGAATATTTATTAGGACTAGTCGGTCTGAGACGTACAAGTGCTGTTGCATGTAAGATAACATGACCCCACATGATAGCGGATAATTTTGATTCCATAAGCAGTGATCTCGCTATCAATTAGCGATTAATAAATGACGCTACAAGGCCATTTTGAGTATGAACATAAGCTAACGAATATTCAACTGTTATCTCAATTGATACGTAATGATCATCAAAAGATGTAAATTCTCCAACATTATTTAGACGAATAGATTTAATTGGATAATCTGGGAATTGCGCCCTTAATCTTATTATATGTATCAGTAGCCGCGCAAATGCCAAGTTGTGGGATGAGAAAAGGCACACATGAGACCATTTTCGATAATGCATTTATTAGGACTATAAAATATGTAAACACTCCACTAGGTGGGTGAACAGGTCCGCATCTCATGTATACATTCCAAAAATCTCAGGGATATGATACCAACCTTCAGGGTCGATGGTATGGCAATTAACTTGCCTTGGTAGCAAGAAGCATATGAAAATTCATCATTAGTAAGAATCTTTAGGTTCTTTAATGGATGCCTAGTTTAATTTTCAAGAATTCGTCTCATCATTATTGATTCAGGATGACCTACTCGGTCATGTCATAGCACAAAAGTTTTTGGATCGATAAACTCTGGTTTACGATCGAATGTATTGCACTGACATAAATTTTTCCATAATATATGCTAGGTGATAAGGTCGGTAATTTTTCAAAATATATTTTCGCCCCGAGACACTTTTGGTTATACCAAGGTATTCAACATTTATTTCATTTAGTATCTCAATATGGTATCCATTTCTGCGGATATCTTTAAAACTTAGTAAATTTCTAGGGGATTTAGAAAAGAATAATGCATTTTCTATAATAATTTTTATCTCCTTAGGCAGAAATATAGTAAATCTTCCGAAGTCTTCAATTATATTTGCATTGCCAGATATTATAGTAACATTTGTCTTTCTTTTAAGTAAGGTAGAAAAATATTTCTCATCCTTAAAGATTCCATGAGTTGTACCGCTGTCAATTATACAGATATTCTCGCGATTGATTATTGATCCAAATAAAATTTGAGGCATATTCATTTTTCTTCTTCAAAGAAAAAATAAAGTAAATATTACTATTGAATAAAACCATTACATACTTAATAGATAGACACAACAACATACGTCAACAAATACAAACAAATAGAAAAAGAGTTATCTAGATCATGGGAGACTCATCACTGATCATATTTTTTGCTGTGAGATTGAGGAAGCATCCAACTGCATGGGCTTAACATTATCTTCAGACATAAATTTCAGTTCTGTGCTATCACACATTTTATTTGTGGGTTCAACATTATTTTCAAAGATAAATTTTGTCTCTGGATTATCATCTTTCCTTTTCAAGGATGCCTGATAGAGCTGAACCAGATGCTTGGATGATCGACATGTCTGGGACCAGTGCCCTATTCCTCCGGATCTATGGCATACATCTTCCGAACTTTTCTTTTGCATCGCCTCCTGCTTTTCACCTTTTCTTTTATATTGCTGATTATTCCTAGGTGCAACACAATCGTCATGATTATAATTTCTTCCACGGTCACGACCTCGACTGAGCGATGACCTCTCTCTCGTTGGTGGTGATTTTCTTGATTCACTTCAGGGAGCGGCATCAAACCAATGGGTCGACTTTTATGATTTTTTTATTAATAAGTCGTCGTGTTGTTTAGCAATAAGCAGGTGCGAAAGTAAATCACAATATCTTTTAAAACCCATTTTTCGATATTGCTGCTGCAGGAGCATATTTACGGGAGAGAATGTTGAAAATATTTTTTCAAGTCTACCATTTTCCATCACCTTTTCTCTGCATAAAGTTAACTGTGATATTATTTTGAACATAGCGGAGTTATGTTCAATAATACTTTTAAAATCCATTAATCTTAAATGAAGCCAATCATGGCATGTCTGTGGGAGAATAACCAACTTCAGGTAGTCAAATCTCACTTTTAAATTATTCCACAGTGTGAGGGAGTCTTTCAACGTAAGATATTGCATTTTTAGTCCCTCATCCAGGTGATGATGGAGAAATATTAAGGCTTTGGCACTGTCCTGACTGGAAGCTTTATTGTCATCTTTTATGGTGTCTTCCAGACCCATTAATACTAAATAAAGTTCAGCATCAAGAGACCATGATGCATAACTTTTACCAGAAATGCTAAGAACGGTAAATTCAACTTTTGAAATATTAGACGTTTTAATAAAATTCTTACTCTTTTACCTCTTTAAAATAACCTCGATTGGGTAGAACCTCGTGCTGATATCGTGTTGTGAAATATAAATCTATAATTAATTAGAATAAATTTAAGGAGGAATAAAAACTGAAAATTAACGAAGAAGATAAAAGAGGGAAAATGTATCTGTGTGTTCCTTTTATTCTTAAGTTGTTCTCTTTTCATATGAATATATAAGATCTATTTATAGCAAAGTATGAAGAGTAAAAACATGCTAAGGTGGGGGCCAAGAGACAAAGCATACTAAGGTGAGGTAGAGACAAAATATGCTAAGGTGGGGCAACAGTTGAAACATTTGACAAAACTATTCCCTTTCTACAATACACAATTCACGCCTAACAAATATACATATTACTCGTAAAGTACTTTTATTTCCTTCCATGAGCAATAATTATTTTCCAACAAATTGTACTAACTTCCTTTAAATAATTTTAAATAATGATATTAATTTCTCCTTATAATAATAAAGTTAACTACAACATTTATTAATGTCTATATCACAAATTACTGTGCCACAACTCTTTTATATTATTACTTTTTTAAGAAAATAAAATTGTGCAATATTATTAGAGATTATATGCTTGTTTATATTCAAGATTCAAATCTAAAATTTCTGATCAAGAAAGAAATAACTTTATCTATTATATCACATCTTTTAATAATATTTAATACTCAATTCATTTTAATTTATTGATATTATTCAACGAATATAATAAAATAAAGAGTTATTGACATATTTACCCCCACCTATGTGTTGGAAGGAGCAGTTGAAACTCCACAAGAGTTTTGGTCTATACTAACTACTAGAGAATAATAAATAAATGCAACAAAGGATTACATGGAGAAGGTTGGTAGAGTGCCTTGATTATTTATAACTACTATTAACTAATGAGAACATTAATTATACACTTTATTTGATATAAAAATATACATAACAAAAATCCATGATCTTAATGATACAAAAAATTATAATACATACATAAACATAGTCAAATAATTACTTCTCAAAATCTTTTCCACACGAAGGATATTTTTATATACAAAAAAAATTGTGCAATACACATTATTTTTAGTGTGCACAAACTTAAATATCTAACATAACAAAATACTAGTATCACAAATGTCACTATTGCTAATACACCCTATCAAACAACCTCTAAATTCTATAAATACAACTGTAGTAGTAATATGCTAATTTAGTAGGTTGATATATTTGAGGCTCTTGACAAATAACATATCATATGTCAGCCCAATAAGGTACTCCGCTTGCTGGGATCCAAGATTCACCTTGTATGAAAATTTTCACTGTAAATGGGGTTGCTTCATTGGCATCATGTAGCACATGAAAACCAGGCCAATTTACTCTCTTCTCAATATTAGCTCCACTCCCTGTATTCATATACTCACCATAATATAATGTTGAAAGTGCAAAATCACCACTCCATTCTTTCCACCCTCTTGGATCAATCAACCCGTCCAAATCCGTTTTAATATACACCGTCCTTGAATATTTTTTCCACGGTCTGCCTAGGTAATTCTTGAAACTCCCTTTAACAGCAGTGAACTCTGACGATGAAGAGACTCGCGAATTTAGTATAACAATCCCTGTATTTTCATTCGCGTCATCCCTCCCTTGTGCTGTTATCATGTTGGATTGGTGATCCATTGGTCTCTTAACAAAAATGTCGCAATTTTGAAACACAGCAGATGCATCACCAAATATGAAGTCGATGGTACCATATACATGACAATCGCGATAAAATTGTCTTAGAGAGTGTACTAAGAGAGTGTCTTGGTAACCTTTAAAGCTGCAACGATAGAAAATCGAGAGATCTGAGCCTACTCGTAGTGCCACTGCTTGATGTTTGTGTGGTCCTGCTGTGTTCTCAAATGTCATGTCCCTGGCCCAAAATCCATCAGCAGATACACCTATACTAAAAAGAACATTAGATGAAATATATATTGGAAGTTCTCGTCTGACTAGAACTTGGTTGTACTAGTGAAAAACAACATATATATTGGAATTGTCAATGTATCCAAGTCGTTGTGCTTTATTTTCTAGTATAGGGAGGACTTACCAAATGTGGCTGAACCCAAGGTGCTAGCTCCATCTGGGACATTTTTATTACCAGTAACAATAGTTTTGTCAATGCCATCACCAACAAACATCAAATTATTGAGTCCCTTTCCAATTTCAACATTTTCGCGGTATGTACCAGATTTGACATACACAACTGTTCTTTCTGATCGTGTCATACTAGATAGGGCAGCCACGGCGTCGTTGATGGTCTTGTAATTGCCAGAACCATCTAGTGCAACTACTATATCAGCTTTGGATGTTGCTGCATCCCATGATGCCAAAAGCCCCTTGCCTTCTTCACTGGAGCTAATTGGTCTAACTTGTGCCCCTGTCACCAAAAATACATATATGAATGAAAGGTTGGTTTGTTAGAATTCCTGGGGTTATTTATTCAATAATTCTGGTCAGTTTTATATCACTTCCTATCTCTGTGTGAGAAAACAAATTCCTGGATCAGTAACAAAGCCACTAGCTTGTTACTGAATGACAATCTCTCTTCTCTAAAAGGGAAAAGGAAAAACCACTAGCTTGCAATTAAAAAATTCTCACAATTTCAAATATACAACAAATATAGCCATGTTTTTCACATAAAAAATAGTTAAAACTCATAGGAAATATACAATGACTATACAATAAATATGACATGTTTTATTCACATGAAAAATAGTTAAAACTCATATAAAATATACAATAACTATATAATATAGCTTATCAAAAGTCATAGAAAATATACATCCGTCTATACAATATAATTTTTTTATACATGAACTATACACCAAATATACATTATGATACACTAAAAAATTGAATATAGCTTCACAGTAAATTTCTATACAATGAGTGGCACATTCATATGAAAAGTTAATTACTTATAAAAGATAAGATAAATATCTTTTCACATCAGATCTCAATATACTTATCGTGTTTCTTTAATCAAAGTAAAATTAAATTATATAAATTTTGAACAACATTTTTACACCACATCTGAGATCAACTTATTCTACTTTTCATATAATTTTTTCAAATATCGAACTTTTAATTTAAAAATGATAAATTTATCTAATTCAATCTAATTTTGAAAATTAACTACCTATCAAAAACAAAAACACGATAAATATTGTGGGACATGAGGAATACGAACATTATAAACACTACATCATACAACTAGTAGTGTATATATGTAAAACTCTTTCATGCATGATTGATTATCACCGATAAAAATTATAATTGAGTGATAAGTACTGTTTCATTTCTAACTGCTCACCCCTTGTAGTTTCAGCGCTTGTGAGTGTAGTCATTTGTTGTCGATGATGAAACAAGGCATCCTTAAGCAACATAGTCAAGTTTCGAGCCTCTTCATTTCTACTTACAAAAGTAGCCAAACCTCTCTCTTCCAAACCATCTAAACAACTCCTATGACTTGCTAGTGCTGCACTTAACCAAGTAACAACATCATCATGGCTGTAATAATACTTGTCATGACCCCCAGACACCAATAATCTTGCTAGCCTTGATTCACTATCTTCATAAAGCTTCACACACTCATCACTAATGCTTACAAAATTACTACTATCATTTATTATCGAACTATTTTGGTACTCCTCTGCCGCTTTATCAATTCGTCCTTTTATACCTTTAACCCATTTCATGGCACTTAACAACCTTACCACCTCATTATTAATTACTACATCTTGGTTGCTAGTGACATTAACATTATTAGCAACAACAATTGCTAAAACAAGAACAAGAAAGGTGGTGAGAGTGGACATTTTGTTTTGGGAATTAATTATTTCTTTGAGGAATTTTGAAGACTATAATGAATATTGGAAAGACATACATGTTTTTTTATATATTAAGGTACTTGCAGACGGTTACTCATAGATAATGGCTTGGAATCGTAGACATGTGTCCATGCTTTTGCTAGTTGCTGAGTGAAGCTTAAAATTTGTTTGTTTCTATCAAAACGGTGCATATTAATTAAATCTTTAGTAGAGACGACATCCAGCTTTGTCACTATGTTCTTTAATTAGCTATCACTTTTTAACAGATTCATGATTGATTATCATACCTAGTTGACTCAGATTTTCTTATAACAAAGGTTGGAAAGCTACCTAATCCATGCATGCTATCTTCAATACATTTTTATTACAGAAAATTGATACAAATAGTCGTCTATTAAATAAAATAATCATCAACAATTATATTTTTATATATTTAATAGATAAATATAATTATTTTTAGCTGATTGACCAAATGCATGTGTAATTTGATTGTTTGGTGTATTAACATTAAAAATAATATCGTGTGGGTATATATATTAAATAGAGGAATAACCTGTGACTATATATACACACCATACTTGTACCTATCATCCTTTGATTTTAACTTAGGAATTAAGTTGCATACGCTAAAAATTATGTACTATGTTTTACCTATCTTATATATGTTTGACCGATTAAATATGGTATGTTAAAATTATTTACTCCCTAGTCCCTCCATATTGTTAATTGTGATTTAGTACGAAATTTAAAAAGAAAAGGGCAAATTTAAAATTATTAATATATATTTATACTATATTAAAAGCAAGTATGAAAGTCTAAGTATTGTTTGATCATTTTTTAAGATATATTTTATTAATTTGAGTGAAAAAAATTTCTATATTAGCAGGTAATTCCAAATTTTTATAAATTTGGCGGTACTTAGTAGTAGAGGTATGCAGCCAACTCGCAAGAGACAGCTACTTCACGAGGTTTTGAACTGCTGATTAGATCGACCTCTACAAAATACTGAAATACTCACATCAATACTATGTTTATTTTCAGTCCTTCACTTAATTAAAAAATAATATTTATTTTTTATTTGTAACGTCTATAAATATTAATTATTATTATTTTCTAGAAACATGTAAGAGTATTTAAAATTATGTATTTATCGTTGAAAAGTAGTTATAACAAGAAACAGCTCCAAGAAGTAATATTAATATTATTAAACTTAGTGCTGCTTGGATTAATGTATTTTAGGTATTTTAAAGTTAAAATAGTTTTTAAATATTTTTAAAGTATTTGGATAAAGTTTAGAAGTGCAATATAAGCAGTTACTCTTTTTTTTTTCTAGTTATCATAATTTTCATTTTTAGAGTCAAACTACATAAATTTGACTAATATTTTAAGAAGTATTTTTTCACCGTATTGATATGAAAAGGAATTGCAATCAATAAGATTTTTCACATAATTTTAGAATATCGAAATTTTATTTTAAAATGTCAAATTAATTTAATCTAATTTAGCTTTGGTAATTAGTTAAATTGACTTTTGAAAAGTACAATATAATAACTAAAAGGTGACGAAAGAAGTATTGTAAGGCAAATTAGCAAAAATAAGCCCAAAGACTAAATTAGAAATCCTAACTTATAACTTTGGGCTTATATGTCGTAAGCCCAAAATCAATACAAATAAGCTTTTCAACAAAGGAGTAATTCTCTATTTTTTTGTTAGAGTAAATTACATAATTAGGAAAATATATGATATGTATTTACATTATACCACTATAGTTTAAAAAAATTACAATTTATAGTTTAGATCATTGTTATTTTCTCTCCCCCCCTCTCTCTCTCTCTCTCTCTCTCTCTCTCTCTCTATCTCTCTCTGTAATTTATTACCAGATATACAAATACATATTTATACTAGTTGCATATAAATAATTATTTGACAGATGTACATATTTAATTTGATAGATATACATATACAATTTACCTTAGTCCACTCTCTGCCTTTCTCTTCCCTCTCTCAATATCACTCGCCTCTCTCCTCTCTCTCTCAATCTTGTTGGCCAGATGTACAAATATATCTATATATATATATATATATATATATATATATATAAGTTACACATATACAATTAATTGACAGATATACATATACAATTCGTCTCTCTCTACTCTCTGTCCTCTCTCCCTCTCGCCTCTCTCCTTCCTCTCTTGATATCTCTCTCCTTTGTCCTATAATATATAACTACAAATCATAATTTTAGTAAATTATAGCTATTTTTTTAGCCTTGTTATTTCAAATATTTGTTCTTTTTAAAAAATCTTTTGTTTGTTATAGCAGCTGACTTTAACTAGCATTGGCCCAAGACCCAGGTTTTCTGGACTACAGTGGGCTGTAAAAGCCCAAAGACTGAAGGGGACGACTTTTTGGTTCACATCCTTAAGGGTCCGTTTGGTATGAATGAAAATGTTTTTTTAACAATATCTTTCTAAAAAGGAAAAGGTGAAGATGTTATTTTATTTGCAGAATTCGTTGTGTTTTGCATTCTTAACATATGTTCTCACTTATTATTTACATTTTGCTCTACCTTTTCTTTAAAGAAAAACTAAAAATGATTATAATAAGAATGCATGTACGTCACAAAAAAAGGGTATACGTCATGAATAGAAAACTCAACGGACTCTCAATTTGCACTATAAATTTTTGGAAATGGAAATATATTAAGCTATTCAAAACATTTTTTACTCTTAACAAGTGAATGTATATGAATATTTTATGGCATTCGAAGGCGGTGGTCTGGAGTCGATATTTTTTTAACAAAGAGCTAACATTTATATATTTTATAATTTATCAGCGCATGAAATTAATAATAAATTTTAGTCGTTAAAGGGCTGGTCTGGTTATTGGAGAGATAGACTAATAATTTTAGAAGTCCATCCTACACTAATTAATTAACCCGTTCCTTTATAAGTTTCCCTGTTTTTTTTCTTGGGCAAAAATATGTTCATTATTGTTCAATAACAAATCATTTTCAAAGGGAACAACTCAAGCTTAGGCATTACACTATTAAAGGACAAACTAACAACTAGAGAAATATGCTCATTTGGATAGAAGAAAATTAAATAGTTAGACGAGGTGGGGGGGGGGGGGAGAAGACAAACAAGGGTCAAAAAAATAATTTCACCAATTCCTACTTTTTTTCGAAAATTTGTGGGGAAAAAACACAAGTGACCGACCACACCCCCCCCCCCCCCCCCCAAAAC
>JAOTQR010000001.1:24051354-24069134 GCA_025774065.1 Solanum ossicruentum | reverse complement strand
TTTCTATACCTTGTATTTGGATTAGTTTAACAATTCCACCACTAATCCATTAGCACGACCGTTGAAATCCATATATACAAACTAGTTGAATCAAACCACTAACCCGATCTTGAAACAAATCCAAGAGCCAATATATGGCTATGGCTCTGATACAATGTAGAGAAATATAACAGAAGAAAAGTATTATCAGGAGACCTTCTGCTTGCCCAAGATCGTTAACTAAGATCGAAAGATTCAACTAAAGAAGAGGAAGCTAGAAAGAAGAAGAAATATTTTGGTAAGGAGAACTTTGTAATATGAGAAGAGTCTTTATTTTGGTTTTTTTGCTTTTTTTACAAATGCCTAAGGCCACCCCTATTTATACTTGTCTAGGGATGGTTCTAGATATTACTACACGAAATATCTAGATGTTATTCTCTAAATTTCTAGCTATTAACAAAACACTAGATTGTTCTACACATATCTTTTTTAAATATCTAATATAAGACTATCCAAATTTTTCTTCTTAAGCACAAATAACAAAGATATTATTTTCATAAGATTCTAGAAAGTTTTACTAAATATCTAGGATATTTTTGCATCTCCAAAATATCATCTTTATTCTTCACAAACTAATTTGTAATATTTTTCTATTTTACGTTTTTTTTTTAAAATACTAATTCAAAGACATAAATCAATCCTCATTTATATCTTAATATATAATCTCTTTTCATTAAATATTTATTCTGTTAAAATATTTAAATTTTTCAAGATTAATTACCGCTAAAATAAATAAGAAGGAAATAATTAATTTTTATTTTTAAATTTATAAAATAATAAGTAATTTGGGATAATTAATTTCATAAATCAATCCGAATAATTTGAGGAAAAGGCCCAGTTTCTGTTAAAGTCAAATTTTTGACCTCCCAAAAGGCGAAAAAAAAAAAAGAAAAAGGAAAAAGCTCTCTCTGTCTTGTTTGGCCCATTGACAAATTAAAATAGTTAACATCATGTCATCAATCCTAATCGCTTGAATAGGCTCATGATTTTCTTTTACCAAATATTATACGGACAAGTAAATAAAATATATACTATTTAATTAATTAATATTATTATTATAATTAAAATTAATTATAGTTTGTTATAAACTTTTAGTTGTAATTATAGATTGAGTTTTGTACAATTCGCGCAATTTATACAAATACTATGCACAAATCAAATTGTATAGCAAAATATGCGAACAATGTAAATTTGATAGCGAATTATACAAACATTGTTCACTAACTGTATAATAAATATATAAACACTATATAAAAACTTCTAATTTTATCGAGTTGTACAAATATATACAAATACTACTCGAAGTATACAAATATTGTTGTAGCTATAGTTATGAAATGTAATTATCCAAAGTATAGTTATGAAACATAATTAAAGTATTTTAACGTGGTTATATACAAAAATTCCTCTTTCGTTTATGATCAATTAGTAGTAAAATAAAAAATTGCGATCCGTTTTTGCTGCAAATAGAATTATGGTGCGATAACTTTATAGTAGCTCCTAATCAATGATGTATATCCAGTTGAATATGATACAATAACCTTTATTTATATGCATTGAAACCTTTAATTATGGGTTAATCAGATTCCTCTATTATGTCACTTATTATTGTGCCATTATTATCCGTGTTTGTTGCAAAGTGAATTATGGCAATTCATGCTAGAATAACATAATAGAGAGTTGAAAAAGAATTATAATAAGTTCTTCGTCAAAAGTTAATCAAATGAAAATATCAAAATATTATGCCGCTCTCTTGCTTCAATGACTTAATTAAATATCAAATAATTGTCAATATTTATAAAACGAGCTGTACTATGTTGAAAAATAATACATTATGATCATTAAATTAATCTGGAGATTAGAGGGAAAAAAGAAGCAGGATTTTAGCACCGGCCTACCAAAGTAATAATTTAGTGGATAACATACATATTTCCTCCATTCACTTTTATTATTTAATATTTCAAAAATAATTTTTTTAATTTTTATTTGTCATTTTTAACATTTCAAAAAATTAAAATTCATATATTTTAAAATTTTATTATCAATATTAACTACTCATTCTTCAAATTACTTTTTAAGAACAAAAACTATACACCAATCAAATATTAATGTGCATATTATAATAAATTAATCATATTAATCATTATTTATTAAGGAGCATCCAAAATTCAAAATGGATAAATAATATCTCATACATTCCATTTGGATTGGATCAAGCCTGAATTAACTAGTCAACCATGATAATAATTACACTAATAATTATAAACAACTTATTTGATATTTCTGTTCATTTGCAACTGGCTATGTTGGATCATTTTAGAACATTTATATATATAACAAAGAAATCTTTGTTAATGATCTAATTATATATATACAATCAAGGTGTCAAATTTATTCCCTTTTATTTGGTTATATATATAAAAACTTGTTTATTAGTTAAAAACATTTTTTTCTCTTTCCTTGTTGCCATCATATTCTTTAATTTCTTTCCTTATTGGCATGATCCTAGATATTATTCTTACAACATATCTTTAATTAATTTCTTGATAACAGGGTAGCAAAACACCTTATAGAATATATTTACGATCTTCATTTTTAGTTGTAATATTTTTTTATTCCACACCTTCTAAAAGAATTATAAAGAATGTATCTTATTTTTTTTTAAAAAAATTACTTTTATTTCTATTCTGTTCAAAACTTGACTAAGATTGTGTTGAAAACGGAAGAACGCATTTTACAAAGAATGTTTTTTATTTTCTTTTAATGTTTGATTGATCAAAATACTTGAAAACTTCCCCACTCTCTAATACACTTCATCTTCGCCCTATCGCCGTACCCCTATCCCGGATACCACATATTCCCATCCCACCACCCTAATATTTGTCCAAATTTTATAAAAGTGCTTTTGCGATAATTTTTTTTTACTCATATACCAAACATAAGAACATAAATTAGAAAAAATTCCTATTTGCCTAGTATATTTTTCGCTAAAAATACTTTTCTTCATATCGAACACACCCTAGTAAGAATCGTTTGCTATAAAGGAAAATAAATAATAATCTCAAGATATAACACAAGATTTATTTACCTCCACCATTTATATTATAATAATGAAACAAATCATCTAATATGTACAATTAGATAACTAATTTCATGAAACAACTATATGTTTATCTTTATCTCCTACCAAAGGACCCCAGATGTTTTAAAAGAACAAAATTGAGTAGGTGGTATCGAACCAGGAGCAAATCCAACCTTCTGATATCAAGTTCATCCAAAATATAAATTTATAAGAATTCAATAAAATCATAATAAATAGCATATATGAATTCATAAGAATAAAATTATAACAAATAAAATACACATGAAAAACTTAAATGATGGACCAATATAGCTCAAATTCTGAATCCTTTAATTTGAACAATCATAATAATTATTTGTATAAAGTCTTTAAATTTATAATTTCTATGTAATTAATATATGATTTATATGTTTGTAATTTTTATATAAAGCCTATAGGACTTATATGAATAGGATATAACGATAGGTGTACCACACACGCAACCGAAAGATTAGATGAAATTGATGTGCGTTTTTACGTGATGATAAAGAAGGAAAACAAAACAAGTCTATCCATTCAATAATTCAGTTATAATGATTTGACTTAATTTTTCTATAATTCATAATGGAAGCACCCAATAATTTCAATTCCCAGCAACTGAAGCAGCCCCCCTTGCAACTTACAGATCACAAACCGTTAAATTGTTGCAGCCCATTTATTATTTAAATTGTCATTTTCAAGTTAGGTAATGTCAAAATTTAAATTACTACGTGGGTTCAACGATTGTATGTGTGTACTCGAAACAGTACTAAAAGTTATCCGTGCATATATTATGACACAACAAATTAAACAAGTTTTCATATGACACTGAAAATTATTCGTTCCGTCTCATTTTAATTTAATTTGTGAGACAATTTACACAATATTTAAAAGAAACATTCAAAGATAGAATTTTGTACTATACTTTTCACTATTGACGGTTATGAAATCATAAATATGTGGTGTAATTTATTTCATTAAAAATATAAACTTCAATAAAATAAATCTATCTGTAATGTCAGTACATATTCATGATCTAACATGTACATAATGAAAACTTTATTCTTGATTGTATAAATTTTCTTTTTACAAATCGTTCACCAATAAATTTAATAATGAGCATAACGAAATGATATTGAGTTGGAATTTGTTGTAACCCGATGTGACACGCTTCCTGTGTGAGGAAATCAATTTACCATAAATTGTGGGGGTAGGTGGCTGCAGGTTTGTTGTGTTGGTCAATATAGAATTCCATTTTCCTTAAAAGTACATACGTATAGTACGTTACTACGTTATTCATGGTTTCCTTTATGAAAGACGAACGTCCATGTATTTTTCTAAGAGTTCCTCAACTCAAAGGAACTTCCTCTTCTTCTTTTCCAAGTTCGATATTCGATGTTCGATATTTGATATTAGAGTCTGATCAATTCAAATTTATACTCATAAAATTTATTGAAAAAAGCATTTCCTATCAAGATTTTTTTCATACTCATGAGTTGAAATCGAGATATCTAAAACTCGCTCATCTAATTCAATGCATTATATTGTTTTATGGTAAATAAAACTTCCTAAATTGTCTAAAAGTGCTTCAATAAACACGAAATAGAATATATACCACACGTTCGTCGTCATGTATTGTTAGTAAATTCGTACAAGAACGTTTTGGCATATAAGTACTAGAAAAGTAAACGTGCGGTGCTAGACATTGTTACTTTTGGTGTAAATAAAGGCACTGGGACCTTCTATATATGACAAGCTGAACTTTTGTAATTTTGTACTCCATTTCTACTAATTCAATTTGGACTTTACAAGTTCTTGTAAGAACTAAGAATATTGATTGAAATGAATATTTTATCATACTATTAATTGATATGTAATTTTATGTCTTAAAAATAATTGGAGAATAAGTAATAAACTAATGATAAAGATAAAATATAAAAAATAAGTTTTTATCTTGATATGTTAAAATTAACAAGTAAAAGTGAAATTGAAAATGTTTTTTAATATATCGGACAAGTAAAAGTGAATGGAGGTTGAAGTTAAAAAAAAAAAAGGAAACCCCCCACCCCCAACACAACAAAGAAATTTATCACTCTTCCGTCCCATTTTATTTGACTTACTATCTTTTTTCAGTCCCAAAATGAATAACACATTTTTATATTTAGTAATAATTTAATTTTAAAATATCAATTTTACCCTTCATGAAATGATTTACAACCATACAAAATCTACCATTTATTTTATAACATATATTTCAAAATTATTTCTTTCTTTCTTAAATTTCGTACCAAGTCAAATTAACTCATGTAAAATACGACCAAATGGGTGTTTTCTTCAGATGTTATCCATGTAAATGTCTTTAATAACTATATAAATAGTAGTAGAAACCAAATTTAGATTTTGAGAATATGATTAATTAGGATAATTTAGTAATCGCTAATAAATGTCACTAATTTTTTTTAAAGAGAATTATCAAGTCAATACGAGCCAAGTCAAATGGGATAAATATTTTTATACTCAGTTGAAATAAGCTTTTTTGTTTTGTTTTTTAGAAAATATGAACAGTAATTTATCTAGTGGAATTCAAATAAATGGAAAAAATAAAATGTACACAAATGTTTTATAAAGATAGGGAGAACGTTTATGAAAAATCTTTATTTAAAAGGGAAAATTGATTAGGACTGAAATGCAGTAACCATCACACAACGCTCCCATAGAAAAACCTGCCATATAGGGGCAGCTACAGATTTGCCACATTTCCAACTGTCGGTCCAGAAACTATAATTTTAGCACTTCCTCACTAAATTTCAATCAGGAATATGGATTACTACTTGAAAGAATTATTAAAATGACTTATTCAAACAATTTTTGCAAATTTTATCGGAATTAAAACACAAAAAAAGGGAAATAAATTATTACATTTTTATATCCACCTCTTAGAAATGAAGGAAATCTGGAGTGGAACAACCTTTAGAAAACTTATTAATTCGACTATGTCCTCCGTTTCAATTCTTTTAATCCGTTTAAAAGTATATTTCTTTTCTTTTTTGAGTATTCTTTTGTTCTAACTTTCTGCGTATATATTTAAAACTATATACCATTTGATATATTTTTAGCTTAAATCTGTCACATTTAAAAGTTTTTTTTAAAAAATTATGATAAATTAAATTTAGACAAATAAATTAAAACAAAGTAAATACATATAACGATATAAATCTTGAAATGTTCAAGTTGGTTACTAGAAGCTGACATGTTGAAATGACTTGCTACAAAATTGATCGTGCGTTGGACCGTAAGTAGACAGCAAAGCATTAAAAGATTTTTCTAAAATTTTTTGTAGCTAGCAGAAATTTGTTTATCGTTTTTCGATATGATTAAAAGCTTAAAAAAATAAATATACCATCCAATCATATCTATTCATAAATGCGAAGGAACAGCAAGTTCGTGGAGCACCTTATCTAGTATAGGAAGAAACTAAGAGAAGACTTTAACAAATATTATATATATAAACTGAATTCTATCCAGTATTTTAATTTATTATGAGAAGTTGTCTGTATTTTTGTTATATAAATATAGTAAACTTACTAAATCTCCGCGGTTGCGTGTTCTTCTAAGTAGTTGATTTAATTTTAAGGTAAATATATGAATAGTTTGTTAAATTTATCGATAAATTTCATTTTAGATAGTCAAACTAACATATAATTGAATACTCGAACATATGATAAGAAATTTCTAATAGACATTTTTAATTTAAATTTGGAAAACTTTTATATGCATGTTCTCGAATATTCATTAAATAGATAAATTAATCACTTAATTAAAATATCAAAAGTTTTTCTAACTATACCTATTATAGTAAAATTTTACATTCTTTCAAGTAAACGTCGATGCATATAATTAGAAGAGATGACATGATTTATGTATTAATTAACTCAACTATCTAATAGACGTTTGAAAACGAACACCAAAATTTTTATCAGAATATAAATCGAAAGTATTCAATAAAAATATTTTATCTTGCTTTTTGATTCCAAGTAGGATATATTATAGTTTGCATATCTAAATAAAATTTACTAGCAAACTATTATGAATGCATGTATTTAACCTTTGATTTAATATAAGTTAAAATCTAATTAACATGAATAGTTTACGAATACACAAGGAATGACGCTTGCTGTTTTTCATGTTAAGTTGGTACCTTGTTTCATCATTTTAATTTCTGTCAAGTCAATAAACATACATTACCCGCTGAATATTTTTATTTTATTTTAAAGATTAGATTGTTATTTTCTTTTTTTGGATAATAGCACCTAACAGATGGCCACACTAATTGTTCTCACGATTCTTGACTTAATCCAAATTTAACAAGGGAAAATAATTAAAAAAAGATGGTGCGTCCCCATCACTTAGTTTTTGACATTCCTTTGTACCCTTTCTATTCAAATATCTATATAAAGAAGCCAAAAGGCACCACATACAATCACACTTGCCTCTCAAAAAAAAAAAAAACATATTAGAAATTTATAAACTTGTTATTATACGATGGCCAATATTCATTTGATTTTCCCACTTTTATTTGTATCTTGTTTCTTTTTTCCATCCACTACTAATGGCTACTCTAAGGAAGCCATAAAAGCTTGGTGCTTCCAAACACCTTATCCACAACCTTGTGAATATTTCTTGTCACAAAATCCCAAATATACATCTCCCATCACCAAAAAATCTGATTTTCTAAAAGTGTCACTTGAATTAGCCCTAGACCGTGCGTTACGTGCCCAAATGAACACATATTCACTAGGTTCAAAATGTCGCAACGAGCGCGAAAAAAACGCATGGGCTGATTGTGTTGAACTCTATGAACACACAATCAACAAAATTAAAAGCACAATTGATCCAAACACTAAATGCACAGCTAATGATGCTCAAACATGGCTAAGTACAGCCTTAACAAATCTCGAAACATGTAGAGCTGGTTTCCAAGAATTGGGTGTTACGGATTATGTTATGCCACTAATGGAAAATAATGTGTCATCTTTAATTAGTAACACGTTAGCTTTGAACCATGGTTATTATAACGTGCCAACTGCAACTACTGCTAGTCAAGTTGATGGATTTCCAACTTGGATATCTCCAGGTGATAGAAAATTGTTGCAATCGTCGTCGTCGCCAGCTTCTCAGGCTAATATAGTGGTGGCTAAAGATGGTTCTGGGAATTTCAAGACAGTGAAAGAAGCTGTGGATGCTGCTGGAAAGAGGAAAGGTGGTGGTAGATTTGTGATATATGTGAAGGCTGGGATTTATAGTGAAAATGTGGAGATTGGAACAAAGGTGAAAAATGTTATGTTGATTGGAGATGGCATAGGAAAAACAATTATTACAGGAAGCAAAAGTGTTGGAGGAGGATCCACCACCTTTAAATCAGCCACAGTTGGTAAGTATTTAGCTATAGTGAATTCGAGCATGAAGCCTTTCGTTTATACATGTAAAACTACGATAAAAATAGTCTTATAAATCACAATAATTGATAATATCAAGATATATGAAAAATTACGATTAAAAAAAGATTTTTTATTACCTAATTAAATCATCCTGTCGTATCTAAATTCGACAAAAACTGAAAAAGTAGATTGAATTTTGAGTTTAGGTTTACCTTTTTACGTGCGCAAGAAACTTTTATACACTTCCATTATATGATTAACTTAAATAATTGAATAGTTATTGACTTCATAATAAGGAGGCAAAGAGCCATAACTCAGGTAGTACTTGTACTCCTCATTTTTCAATGCATCTAGCATTATTTGATTGAGACTAAGTTTAAAAAAGGAAAAAAAATTCTTTTTAAAAAATTATGGTCTCAAATAAGTATTTGAATATTTGTATAGTTATAAATAATTCTCATTACGTATGAAATGATTAAATTCTTGCTAAATATTATACGAAGGAAGGAATAATTTTTATCTCTCTCAAAAGTTAAAAACACATATATAGTAGTATTTGACATGCGAAGAGTACTGTTTTTCCTCTATTTTAATCTACTATTTGAACAGTCATACAATATTCTTTGATTATATTTTTTTTCAAGTAATTCTTTTATTATTTTAAATTATTAATTATTATTATTTACCATATTTTTTTCACATCAATCATTAGTTAATTTAACTTTTAGTATTCCTAATCAAACGAAACAATGATGGTCAATGCTAGTCGTTGTTTCTTCTATGGTTCAACTGCCCTAAGTATTAGACCTTATAAAAGTATGATTTTGACAGTCAACTATATACTATTTTTAGTTCATACTTTCAAAAAAGAAAAATATTAATTAATAATATTATCCTTTCCTTTTTTCTTTTTGTGAATGTCAGCTGCTGTCGGAGATGGATTTATTGCTCGAGGCATAACCATTAGGAACACTGCTGGCCCCCAAAATCACCAAGCTGTAGCCCTTCGATCTGGCTCTGATCTTTCAGTATTCTACCAATGTAGCTTTGAGGGTTACCAAGACACTCTTTATGTTCATTCCGAGAGGCAATTTTACAGAGAATGTGATATTTACGGAACTGTAGATTTCATTTTTGGTAACGCAGCAGTTGTGTTTCAGAATTGTAATATTTTCGCTCGGGACCCTCCGAATAACACCAACACTGTCACAGCTCAAGGCCGAACCGACCCGAACCAAAACACGGGAATTTCGATTCACAACTGTAGAATCACTGCAGCTCCTGATTTGAAATCTTCTAAGAATTCAGTTAAGACATATTTAGGAAGGCCATGGAAACAGTACTCGCGGACAGTTGTGATGAAGACATTTCTTGACGGATTGATTGATCCTCAAGGATGGCTGCCGTGGAGTGGTAATTTCGCGCTTAAAACGTTGTACTATGGAGAGTATTTGAACACAGGACCAGGTTCATCCACTGCAAATCGCGTTAAATGGGGGGGTTATCACGTTATTACCAGTGCTGCAGAGGCATCTAAATTCACCCCTGCTAATTTCATTGCCGGAAATTCTTGGATTCCAGCTACAAATGTGCCATTCACTTCTGGTCTTTAATTTGAATTCATTTTTATCTTATAATTTCTTGTTGTGGTCTACCATATGTATTGAATTGAATTGTCAATTTGTAAGTAGTATGACATAATAATTAATGTTGCTCAAAATAGAAATGTGTAATTGAGCAACTGGTTTGTATTTGTTGTATCCTCCATTTGATTTGTTGTATTCCCAACCTAGTTCTTGTTTAGCAAGAAAATTGTTGCTAAAATGAGAAATATTCATTTTATACTAAAGTTCAAAGTTCATGACAATTTTGATTATAATGTCATTCTCCTAGACCATATGATGCTACAAGTGTTTTTCTTTCCCAACAAAATATCTTAGAAACAAATATCTACTATTTGCGACCGAGTTGAAGTTATATATAATAACTGGTTATTATTAAAAAAATGTATACCATCCTAGTACTTTTATTTGTTGTAACAGGCTCTTAATGTTTGCATAATTTTACATAATAATAGATTATATTGTTTACACTTATTAAAAAAGAGTTAATTCGAACTAAATAGTGATAGGGACGAGTAGTTAAGAGATCAACTCCGCAAAAAGCATACTTAAGGAGAGTCATTTTTAGTATATAATGCTCCTTAATTATTTCATAAGATGTGGGGTGCATGAGTATGAAGATGAACATTTGTCAAGGAAATAATTTTGTTTTTCAAGTATTTGTTTTCTTCAGTTCGATATGCAAATAAAAAAATATTATCTTTAAATTACTTATTTATATATAATTAAGAAAAATATAATATGAGGTGGGGGTCAGGCAAAGGGTAGGGGTGACTTAGGTGGGGGTATGGTGATGAGTTGAAAATGAAGTGTGTTTGAAGATACGACTTAAGCAAACAACCAATTTGAATTATTTAAACTTTATATTCTTACTTTCGTTCTCATATAAATATAAATAAATTAAAAATATTTTCTTCCGTACAAACAACCCCATAAAGTAAAATTACTTCAAACGTATAAATCATAACCACTTGGATTTTGATGCGAAATGATCTTAATTCATTGGGTCCATCACCATCCATGATGCCTCAACAGCTTTCTGGTACGGTAATGTGATTAGAAACATAATAATCCGCAAACATTTTAGAAAGAAACATTTAATATATAATATAGTATATGTATTGATCAGCTTAGGTACATGTAGCTTTAAACACTAAAATAATTGAACAAGAAAAAGTGTGATAAGCGTTTTCAAATCTTTCAATTGTAATTTTCGAAAAAGAATTAATTAAAATGTGGTAATTAATTTAAGTTTGTAAATTAAGTCAAGAACACCACGTTTAAGTGGACATTATCATGTTATCGTACCACACAACATACATTACATAGGCGACCAACCAAAATAGTTACTTGATGGGAATTGGGATTAATGAAAATCTCTCTTAAAGATTTCAAATATTTTATTATTGGCTAATTAGGCCAATTAGTTTTTTGCAATATTCATGATCATGATATTATTTAAATTTAATTTAATTTAATTTTTCTTGTTCTATCATTCTGCACATGGTATGAACCAAGTTCACCTTAATATGAAATATTTAGATACACAAATAGTTATTGAGATGACACGAGTTATTGGGCTGAGATCAAGGAGTAAGACTGGGTTAATTTGGAATCGGAGTTGAGTTGTGAGCATGGGAATGGATCTATCAAAGGGGATAGTGATATGTGATTTAGAGATTTTGTAAATTGTTGATTAAAACGTCTGATTTCTCTTATCTTCATTCTTAGTATGAGCTTCTCATCTCATTCTATCTATCTCTGTGTTTTTTGATCTTCTTTTCCTTCTAATAACATTCTCAGTTTTGTTATATCTAAAATACTAAATTTTCATACTAGTTTGGAGGAAAATGTAAAAAAAAAAATCGAAGAAAAAATGATGAAGAGGCTTACAAGGTGAGATATCAGATCTTCATCAACAAAATAAAATTTTAAATAGTTAATTAACTCTTCTTCAAGAAATATAAATTGAAGGCATAAAGGTTATTTATTTTTATAATTGACTTATCCAAACCATCTTGTATATCTTGAAAGATTGCGTTTTAAAAAAACTAGTAAATCAAACAAACACGCACAAAACTATGGCTTTTGTGTTTTCAGCCTTAAAAATTATGTTTTGTTAGACTTGAGTTCATTTTTTAAGAGCAAAAATTAAAAAATCAATTTATATAAAGGTAAAAATTAAAGATAAAATCATTAGAAGAGCAAATTGTACAATTAAATGCACAGCACACTATTAAATCTGATTCACAACCAAAGTGGATTAGATCATAAACTGATTTTTTCTAACACTCGATAAAGCCCAATATTAACATGGTGTAAGAAGGGCAAATTATGCAAGCAAATTTATACTAGTAAATAACATAATATAGTTATAGTTTAATAATATCATATTTTAAACTTAAAGTTTATTGAATTTGATTATCAAATTTTGTGAGCCCCACTCATAATATATACATGACCCTTCAGCTTCCTCCTTTTACTTTCTCTCTCTTATATACAATTTTTAAAATTTTATTTCTATTAAAACTCCCTTAAATTGTCTCCTAAAATCACTAGATCAAATCATCCACATCTCAAATTTTTATTTTTCAATATAAGTTTTATTAATTTGATTTATAAAGTTAAAAATCCAATATAAACAATTCAATTTAATATCTAAAATAATTATCAACTCAATTCTTATACACCCCTAATTAAACATACCACAGAAGACATAAAACGTAGTCACTCAAGAAATATTATAGAAGAATCTAACAGTATATATGCTGGATTGCACATTCGATAAGAAAAGTTCTAAATAATTCCAACTAAACTTTTCTCTTTGAAATGTAATTGGCTCACAAAGGATGACGATTCGTTATGCCAAAGTTGGTCGTTGCTTTAAAATATATGCCAAAAGATAAAATTGAACTTTTTTGGGCATATCAAAAGTCTGTTTCTAATATAAATTAATAAAAACTAAAGTGGAACTCATGATGATAGCTCCTAATAAACAAATAAAAGTCATGCAACCTAACAATTTGCATTTAATAAACTAAAAAAAAAAAGTGGAACTCATAATTTCTCCTAAGAAATTAAACCACAGAAGTCAAACTTCCACCTAGCTCCTTGACCATGGTTAATCTTCCTTCCTCTCTTTCACCCTATAAAGGATAAAGAAAAATACAAATTTATAACATGGTAATAAGATGATAAACAACTAAAATTTTTAAGTCTAATTCAATCTTAAAAATTAATTCAAATTATGAGAACTTTTTAAAAAGAGCAAATACATAAAATAAAATAAAACAAAAAATACTTATAATTTGCTAAATTTACGATTTATAGCTACATATTATAGGATAAAGGTGAGCGAGATCGAGAGAAAGAGGAGAGAGGCGAGTGAGAGATGATGACAAGTAGAGAAAGACGAATTGTATATATATATATCAAATTGTATGTGTATATCTGTGAAATAATTGTATGTAACGAATGTACGTATACATTTGTACATCTGACAAGCGAGATTGGGAGAGGAAGGAGAGAGGACAGAGAGTGGAGAGAGACGAATTGTATATGTATATATGTCGAATTGAAGATGTATATCTATCAAATAATTATATATATGCAACTGGTATACATATATATTTAGATATCTGACAGGAGATTACAGAAAGGCGAAAGAGACGAAGAAGAGAGAGAAAATAACAACAAAACCATAACTAAAAGTATAAATTATAATTTTTTCAAACTATAGTGATATAACATAGATATACACATATTATTGAAGATTCCCACATGCCTTGGGCTGGTAACTACAGAATGAAAGAGATAATATGGGGCTAATATCAAGTAAAATAAGCTGAATATGCCTAGCTACTTCGATATGCTAAACGTAATCAACCTTAAAATTAGTTGAAGAAATAAGAATAATCTAAAAACTATAATTGTCATTTCAACCCACAGACGTAGGATAATTATTAAGTATTTAAGAGTCTCGTTGCATTCAACTTGCACACATGAAATAATATATATTCGGATATGTCTTGCTGTAATGTTTTGTGATAAATTAATTTAGTATAGAAATTTAACCTATAGATTTGCGGCAAACGGAGAGGAGAACGATGAATACAGCAACACCAGCTAATACTCCAACGATAATTGCAACTGTTTTCCCTACCTCGTCATCGTTGGATTGATCTGTTCACAAATTTGGTAAACATGTTTAATCAAAATTTATTTCAAAATAATAATGTTAACAAGTCCCAAATCATCATTTAATAAAATAAATGGGACAAAAAGGTTATTAATATAGTTACAACATAAAAATTACTTTGAATGCAGACATTTTGATATGATATAAAGAAACTTTATGTACGATATAGGAACAAAGTGGAAGGTGAAGCTTAAAAGAAAAAGGGAATATCAACTTTAAAAACAAAAAAGATATCTCAGTGGACAAATTCCCCTGAGATTTCAATTAAAGTGAATTATTCCTAACTTTATGACATGGGAAAATAATAAGTTTTGGTATAATATAATCTGTTTTTGGAAAATGTGATTGATTCGTTTGCTTTTCTATCTTTTCTTATATAAATCAGAGGAGAAGTAAAAAGAGGAGGCTTGAAATGTCCCTAACGGATTCATTAGGAAGAATTTTTAATAAAAAACATAAATAATCACAAAAGAAAAATAAGTTGAAGTAATTGGGAAAAAAGATCAATGCAAGGAAATTCACGCAAAGTTACTATTCCTTTCATCTCATTTAACTGTTGTTTGATTTTTATGACATTCATTACAAAAATAATAAATATTAGGTATAATTTATTAACTATCTTATTTTTTTAGATGTTTTATTTAGCATTGAGCAATATTGAGAAGAATTATAAAGCTATAATTGGAAAAATTATTGACTTTAATCTAAATATTTTAAGGTGACGTGCCTATTCATTTGAGATGAAAGAAATAATTTCTAATAAACAGTTGTGACGACAATTTGGTCTTATATCAACTTTATGCAATAGTATAATTTTCTTATAACTCACATAATGAAAGCTTTAGTATCATAGATTGATTACTTAATTTTTTTTTTATTATTTATTTTTGTATAAAACACATGATCATTCATAAAATCGCAAGAAATTAAACTATGTGTTTTACACTTTAATATCATGCATGTGTTTCAAGTTTAATTTTCTTATTGATTAAACCATTTAAAAACTCTTTAATTATCTTTATATTAACTTACATACTAATAGTATAAAGAACTTTTAAATTATGCATTTACAAATAGGTGAGGAACGGAATTAATTACTCTTATAAAGTAAAATTTCTTCAGTATATTATCAGCTTATAAAAGTTAAACTCTTACCAGAGAAGTGATAGTATCCCGATGTCCAATATCTAGCATAACACTGAGCCAAATAAACATCAGCAGCCTCAGCATCACCACACATGTTCTTCAACTTCATAACAGCCTCAGAAACACAAGCAGAACAATCTTCTGGACTCAAATCACCCAAACACTGTGCAAATCCATCGATTGAACCCGACCCGCTAACCTTAAAACCCGTTACCCCACCACCACCTTGCATTAATTCCGCAAGAACCTCATCCCTACGCCTAATGAACTCTCCGTCTCCTCGTAGTTGATTCTTGCTACACTTATTATATCTGTTGAAAATATAATTAAGTATATGAACGTGCATGCACTTGTATCAACAACAATAACATACTCAGTGGAATCCCATAAGTGGGGAATGGGGAAGGTAGAATGTACGCAAATCTTACTACCACCTCATAGAGGTAGAGATGTTATTTCCTGAGAAATCTCATCTCAAAAACTCTTAACCAGAATAAACTAGATATGAAAAAAAAGGAAAAAGAAATAAAAAGAATGACTAATAACGAAAAATACATATATAATAGTATGTGGATACAATAAAATTAACATATATAAGATAGGATAATGACAATACAGGATATAAAGACATGACTAATACTACCATCCTACTATACCTTACGGTCAGACATCAACCTAACCCTACTAACATATTAGCCTACTACTCTAATTTACGACCTCCACTCTTTTCTATCTAAGGTCATGTCCTTAGTGAGATCAAGTTTCACCATATCTTGCTTGTCTGATCATCTCCCTCTAATACTCCTTTGAGCTATCTCTACTCTTCTGTGTAACTCCTAAATCCGATCTCTCCCACTTGTGCGTGCACTCGTATGACAAATTTAAATTTTTAGATGATGAGTATAATACCTTAAACTCGTGTCGGGTTTTCCAATAAAATCTTCGTGTTCGTATCTCACGTAACAACTATCTAGTTGCAAAATCGCACCAAAATTGTAAGGACAAACTATGTTCATTTGACCAACTGCACTTGCCACACATGTTGAGCAGTCTTTTATTTGTAGGTCACCGTTACATTGATACAAACCGTAAATAGAGGATTCTTGAGGGGCTGAAGTGTCATTTCCAAAAGCATAGTTATTGTAAAGAGATTGAGAAGAAGAAGTAACTAATGAGGAGAGTAGAGAATTTAAGCTTGGAACAAAAGGAGAATTTGGTTGATACTTTTCTTGTGAACAACCTGCATAAATAAAAATGTGACCTTTAACAAGTAGGAAACGGTAGAAGAAGTAAAGGAAAAAAATTGAAAGACAAGAAGAGAGTTTGAATAGTTGAGGAAGATTTGTGATGATCAACATTTCTCTTGTTTCTTTTTTCTTTACCTTTCTGGGATTTTATGAAATTTCTCTTCCATTTATATTCTTCTTTGGATGGTCTAATTTGATTTTGTGGACTTCGAGGGAAATAGTTAAATCAATGAAACTAAAGTATGTGTTTTTTAGCTTTAGTTATGTGCCCATTTGGACCTCTTTGTAAGCCAATCCGTACACTGGAGACTACCACTAATATGCTTTTTACTGTTTCAATTTATTTATCTCCGACGCTTCACACGAAAATAAATCAAGAAACTCATCAAATATTTAATTTGCAGAATCATTATATAGTTAATCCTATGTAATCACACTGTGTTTGGGCCTCTTTGTAAGCCAATTAATCCTAGACTCTAGAGACTAATGCAGATACGCTATTTTGTACTTTCATTTTATCGTTTCAATTTATTTGTTTATTTTGATTTAATAAAAAATTTTAAAAAGTGAAAGAAAATTATGGTTTTAATTAAAAATATATTAAATATATCAAAATATCATTTAATTATATGATCTTAAATATAATTACATAAAAAATTAGAATTAAATAATTATTGAAAAAATATTTCTTTAAAAAAGGATTAAAATGTAAAATAAGATTTAAAAAATTAAAATAGGGAGTACTATATATATTATACAAAGCACCTTAGCTAATTAATTGTTTCCTATACAGGAACCTTTGGCAGTTGTTTTATTGATGCTATGTAGGGGTGTACATGGTTCGAATTGGTGCGGATTTTTTAAAAACCAAACCAAACCATTAAATGCGGTTTTTTTAATATATAAACCAAATCAAACCAATAAATGCGGTTTTTTCAACGTCGGTTTTTTTCGGTTTGGTGCGGATTGGTGCGGTTTGCGGTTTTTCCT
>JAOTQR010000001.1:24006559-24023262 GCA_025774065.1 Solanum ossicruentum | reverse complement strand
TTATTAGTCATTTTTTGTTGTTCCCTTTCTTTTACTTTTTGTCATATCTAGTTTATTCTGCTTATGGGTTTTTGAGATTAGGGTTCCAGTAAACAGCCTCTCTACTTCTATGAGGTAGTGGTAAGGTCTGCGTACATTCTACCCTCCCCAGACCCTACTTGTGGGATTCCACTGGGTATGTTGTTGTTGTTTCTATAAATAATTAAACTTTAAAAGCAATGAAGATAAAAAATCTTTCCTCAAGATATCCATGGTTCGTTTCTGTTCATCTGTCCAAAGTTAAAAGTGGAATGCTTATCCATCACTGTCATTTCTCCGTATTCTGTCTGTTCCAACTAGTAATTGCACCTAACAAGTTCCCTTGCATCACCCACTCTCTCCAAATAGGCTGCGAACATTTACCAGATATCCCATTTCCCATATGAACCTGAAGATGTCTGTCCGATTTGCAAAAGTAACATATGCTGCATAATTCGGTACTCCTCCTCTGGAGATCATCAAGTGTGAGATGGGCCTCATAGAGTGCTATCCATCCAAATCCAGCCAATCTATATTTGGAGCAGAAGTTTTCCATATCAGCTTACAAGGCCACATTGGCTCCTCCTTGTGCTGCTTTGCTTGATTCAACTAAGAAAATTCATCATTCTTTGTCATTCATTTCAGAGAATCTGACTTCCTTACCAATACCAGGCCATTCAGTCAGTAATAGGTATGCTAAAGTAAAGGTTCCAGTTGCTGCCTTTGAAGCAGTCAGCTATGCTTGGCTCTGTATGAATTAGCAGTTTTGATCCTTCTGATCCTGTTGTTACATTCTTGATGCATCCTTGACTGTCCATTTTACATTGCCAATTTCCTTTTTGACATTTTCCATAGTTCCTTCATTTCAACATAGAATTACCTCAAACTGTTTGAACCCATGGCTTTTATTGTGAAACCCTTAAGTTCTCTACCAAATACCCGTTCATTTTAGTTTAATAACAGCGAACCATTTAGTTAGATCTTTTTTCTATTGGCATTACTTTTCTGACAAAAAATTGCTAAAGATTGTCCAGCTGCTTCACAACCTTTACTAAGAAGCAATAAGAGGGACATCGTGCATGTGAAGTATCCATCACTGTTTGAGTGTAAACATTCCAGCCGAAAAGATATTGTGATATTGTTTCATACATTGGAATTTCTCACATTTGTCCAGGAAACTCCACTTATTTGTAAGTCTGAAGAATAAATTGTGAGAGCGATCTGTATACTTTGTTAGTATTAGACTGAGAATCCAAGTATGTTCGCATTAGAATAAAACCTGCTTTCGATAAAAGAAGCTTAAATTAAAATTTCAGACATAACCAGGTTGTTACTAGTGTCATCAATTTTATCTCAATCTATCAAAATGAATTTGTTTAGAGAGATAAAAATGTTGCAAACTCCTAAATTTTCCATTATTTCTTTGTTAAAGGAGATATAGTACAAGATATTTTTACACAGCTAACCTGAAGAACTTTATAGGTTGATTCTAAAGTATTTTCACTAGTCACTGCATATTCTTTCCTTATATTGTTCTCGTTGTTAACCCTTCTATTTTGAATGCTCTTTCTTGATTGCCTCATTAATCCTTTTGTAGAGGGGTACTAGTCCTCCATACGTTTCTTCCACACTTTATCTTCAAACATTTTAGTCTGAACAAATCATGTCATTTCTATTTATTATTACACATTGTTTAAAAGAAAAAACCAACTGTGCATGTCAAATTGCGTCTAGTTTATTAGAACAGAGGTAGTATCTGATCTATAACCTAGAAAATGATGTTTACCACCTTGTTATAATTCAAAGAACTTTTACAGTTTAATGGATACTTTGCTGTGGAGATGTTTCGGTCTTCTTCGCATATAAGTTTTGGTTGTCCATTTTTTGATCTGGTCATATTCCACATTTTTATTCATCATCTTTTTTAGTAATACATATTCAATAGATGATCACAATTACTTATCCATGAAGCTGCTAATAAAAAAGAAGAGTTTTATCCTACTCATTAATTGCTGGAAATTGTTACCTAGGAATAATTTAAACTTACAACGTTTAGAAATCCTGCAACCACATAGCTGAGTTAACAGTACGATATAACCAAATCTAATTCAAAAAGACAACTACTATAAATTGTAATTGGAGAAATTGTTACTCTAAATACTGATCAGGACTCATCAATAGTCTAATTATGATACAGACCAGGAGTAAACTTCTGTAGATATTTGTAAGTTGCTTGTTGTTCATGAAGACTTAAAGTGTCAACACTACTGATTACCCACCTAAGCTTAGGTGGCTTATCATGATTCATGGGTTTGTTTTGGATTTGAGCTTCGCCTAATAAACATGAGTAGATATTTTTATCAAGAACCGAACAAGAACAAATTTACCTATCATGGCAAAAGCATAAAAGTCAACAACTAAACCTCCCTCCGAACTAGCTGGGGTCGGCACTTGTATACTGACTATCTTTCTCGCTCTGTTTGGAACCGTTTAATTCCAACCTTTTATAATTTGCAGTCGCTAAAAGCTAGAAATTTTCTACATTCCTGCTGACATGAAAATCTCTAAGCAATTCTAATGGACTCCTGGCAACATATGACCTAATGCAAGCATAGAATCGTTACTAAGACTTAACACTTATTTCTATTACACAATCGACGAAAAAACCTATTATTTAGAAAGTTAATTCTCTGTTTTTTTCATGGTATGCAGTTAAACTTGTACTTTTGACAAGATCCTTGAAGAATGAAGCAAATATGGCCTGTTTCTGATTTTTTGGAACTTGCTGAACAACTTGGCTTGTGGTGTGGTTTCTGATTTTTGTTTTTATTGAATTCAGGTTATGTCGAAGCTGGTTCCCCAACTTTAGGATCCAGCAGGTCGTGGAAATCCACTGAAATGGAGATTCAGTCATTACTTGAGAAGCTACTGGATGTAAATGATTCTATGAGTAGATGTGCAGCATCTGCAGCATCTACCACTTCTGTTACCCAGAAACTGGCCAGGCACAGGGACATACTTCATGAATTTACCCAGGTTACTAACCATGTGATAGTATGTTAAATATAGTCACTGATACTCGATAAAATAATTTGACATGGTAACATGTGTAACTTTCTGAAGTGGGAAAAAGAAAGTATATAATCAACAGCTATGGTGACAATGGCGATATGTTCTCCTGCCTTGTTGATATCCAGCTAATATGAATTCTGTTCGTCTGACTACTCATGTGCAGTTTCTAAAAGTAACTGCACTGCTCTGATTGCATATGCTAATCCCGTTGACTGCAGACCCTTTTTGGAACTAATAACTAGCAACATGTATTTGGAGTGTAACATTTTAAATAACGCACGAACTAGAATGAATATTTTATCCATTTCCCTGGCCTGGCTGCAGACTTAACTGGTGGCCATGTTAACTGACTTAATTCATCTGAACTCTTGGAAATTCTGACGAGTTTAGAAAGCAAAGTCTTCTGATGATTATCAGATTAGCTATCTTGTTCCCTACTAGTTAAAAGGGTAAATGGTTTGGGTTTGTTAATTGATCAAGTCTCAGTTTCTTTGTGGGAATAATTGGAACTAACTATCAGTTTCTTTGTTGGGATAATTGGAACTGTGGCTGAACTCTTTAACCGGTAACCTCTATTATTGTGATTTAACATATAAAGAAAAAGAATACTTAAGTAGAGCCCAAGGGAAGTCTGATATCCTCAAAATTGAACTATCAAAGTTTTGGTTATGCGAGAATGTTGAACTGCTATCATTCAGAGTGCATGCCATCTTGGAGTAGTTTGACTTGCTTGTTGGCTATGCCAGTCACTGTTTTTACGATTGACACATCATTTGTCTTCAGGAATTTAGGCGTATTAAGGGAAATATAAATTCAATGAGGGAACATGCTGAACTTCTTAGTTCTGTGAGAGATGATATCAGTGAGTATAAGGTAAGAGAACTTGATTGTTGAAATTCTATTTTAGATGCTATAGCTTCAATTGCCTCTTAAGCTATTATTTGTATTGATTCAGGCATCAGGGAGCATGTCACCCAAAATGCATATACTGAGGGAGAGGGCTGCTATACATGGAAGCATATCTCATGTAAGACTAAGTGCTCTTTTTAGTTTTTAGGGACATCAATATCTTTGTACAGAGTTCGCTGTCTTTCATCCTCAATGATGGTCTTGGTGTGGAGTATTCTAGTCACAACTAAACCTCAAAAGACATCCTTCTGAACAGTGTTATCAAAGGTGAAATGAGAAAGCATCCCCTGAAGTCTATTAGACTTTAAGCGCAAAAAAGGTGCATATTTTAATGTAGAAATTCGCCATTGACAACAAAAACAGGAAGCCCAGTGTAATCCCATTCCACAAGTGTGCTTTGGGGTGGGTTGAGCAAACACAGACCTTACCCCCTACTTTTGAGAAGGTTGACAGGCTGTTTCTATATTAACTATAGACCATAACAATCATTATAGTCAAAAGTTTGGAATAATTATAATCAGGTGAAATATTTATTGTCCAGTGTTGCTCTCTTTGAGACACTGCACATGAACAATTAGACACACACCTTATATTGAATCGCCGGTTAAGTGAGGTGAAGCGTACAACCTATTTTTAAGCTAACTTCAGGGTGCATCTCAAGCTAGATTTTGACAGCAATAATTCTGAAATTCATGGCCCTTAACATAATACTACCTTGTGAAATGTATAGGAGCTCCATCAAATGATAATTTCCAATGGCAAAAAAGTTGGCGGTCATGTCGACTGCTTGTCCTTCAGCTAATAGTTGTGTTATTCTGAAGAAATTTTATTTGAAAACCGTTGGTTGCTCTACATATCTGAATGTGAATTAAGATTTAACTTAGTTTTGTTTCCCCTCTCAACCAGTTTTAGTTCAAGTTTCATTCTGTGTTTCTGTCTTGAGTTAATTTTCCTTCTTGGTGAACTTGATGCATGATACCTTTGCACTTTCTTCATCATTTTACCATGGAAATACTACACTAAAAATCAAAGAAGAGAGTTCAGCTTAGTTCTGTTGCTGGCCTTGATATGGGCAGAATAGCCACTTTGGCTCTGTTGCTGGTGTAGATTGAGCAGGACAGTTTTATTTAGAAGTTCTAATTCAAGCTTTTTCAAGTAATATTTTATTATGACTTTGTCTGTTTTTTTTTTTTTTGAAAATTGGTGATGTTGTATTCCTCAGCATTAAGGACATGTTGAAGACCTCCAAGAATTTTCAGTTCCAAAGAAAAGGATAACAGAGAGTATTTATAACAAATCAACTTACTGTTCTACATCCTCTGGACTATTTTCTTTACACCAAAAGTAATAGGATACTATTATGACTATGCTTTTAACGGATGAATCTGAAGAATGTTGCCTTTTATAATGAAAAAACACTTATTAAGCTGGATTGCTAGTGCACAACCAAAACTTTTTGAGGAACATGCAGCAAAATGAAAGGTTCTGTAAATGTGTTTTTCTATGAGTTCTTTTACAACCTGAAACCATCAAGCTAGTAGCATGTTAGTTTAATGAAGTACTTATTCGTTATTATTTACTTTGTAGTTTTTAAAATAATAATAATAATTAAATTTGTAGTTCTGGAAAAATGAGTTATAAATTAAAGATAAAGCTACAAGTCATGACATTCGAGAGAGAATTAGGGACTCACTCATCTTTGTTGTTTAAGTTCTAAGTTACGGTAGTGAAGTAGAGGTCCAAACACTACTGGCTTTGTCTACTGGTTAAAATATATTACTGATATTTGCTTTTGGCGTATCTTGTATTATAATCTGGTCAAAGATTGTGTTGATATTCACTAATCATGGGTCCCCAAGGAGATGACTGAGTTGTTGAGATGTAGGACCAATAATTTGGAAACTCCTGGTTCGAACTGCAGCTAAACCACTCAGTTTTAGCCCATCTGTTCTAACCTTGTTGAGTGGGTTTATCTAACAACAGCGGTGCTTGTGGACTTCAGTAGGCTTCCTGGTGCATTAGTTGAAGTACGAATAAGTCGCAGATGACCTGATCACCACCATCGTAAAAGAAAACTTTATTAATCATGGAATGAGCTTTTCGGCATTACTTGGTAGGTGTTGTCACTTGAGAGTTAGGAGATAGTCTTGTGGTCTTGGAGTTAAATTTTCAGGATTGGAATTAGATCCTATCAATCTAATGACATGATGAGGAAGGGTGGTTGTTGGGTTCAAGGTGAGATTCTGAGGGTCACCTATATGCTCTTTCAGCATAATTACTGATTCTTGAATTACGGATGGGCTAGTAACTAAAATGTGGATACATCTACTATCTGGATACAGATGAGAGTGTAACAACCATTCTGCAACATACATTAACTAGATACCTTGTTTAGGAATTTCAAGTCATTTCCCCTTGCAATTGCTCCTTGTCATTTGCATCTGCTTTTCCATGGAACTTTTAAGAGTTTTCCTTGAATATCCAATCCTCATAAAACTGTTTGATCATATTGGTTGACGACAATCATGATTCATGACTCTATATAAAACCAGAGCTAGGGCATTGTCTTTGAAGCTAGGACTTCATGTACCCAAAGGAGACGCTAGTACTGCTTCTCAAACATGGTGATCCTTCTGTGCAGATTGATGACGTGATTAGCCAAGCTCAAACAACTAGGGCTGCCTTGGGTTCTCAAAGAGCTTTGTTTGGTGATGTTCAAGGAAAAGTGAAACAATTGGGTGACAAGTTTCCTGTCATCCGTGGGCTAATTGGTACTACTACTTTTGGGACCATCTCTGCAACCAAAATACCTTGGCTAAATGTATGTCTTGCTGACATCATTGCTGATCCATGCAGGTTCAATCAGACGGAAGAAATCAAGGGATACACTCATTCTATCAGCAGTCATTGCAGCTTGCACTTTGTTTCTTATTATCTATTGGCTCTCCAAGTAATAGGTATATCTGTCGATACAACAAAATTCAGAAGATAATGATTTCTAAGGAATTTTGCACTTGTAGTCGCTGCCATAAGAGAAAATCTTGAGTTCATTACTATATTTTCTTCTGACTTGCTTTTAAGCAACATTAGACAATTCGACTTTCTACCTCTACGAGGTAGCGGTAAGGTCTGCGTACGATCTACCCTCCCCCCCACCTGTGGGATAATACTGGGTATGTTGTTGTTGTTGTTGTAGACAATTCGACTTTCAGCATCTCAGAGGAAACAAAATATAAGTTACAGCTTAACCTAGTTTCCTGCTTCTTGTTGGCCACGAATCCTACTTATCTTTGTAGCAAATCATTATAGCTGAAGCAAGAATGAGATCAAGTCACTTATGGCTGTTGTATACAACCATTGATCTTAGGTTTGTTGGTTGAGGGGAAATAGAATTTTAGTACAGTGGTTGAATTTTTGGTGTCCAAAGTGATCCATTAGTTTCCTAAATCTATCCGTTTAGGTAGATTAACCTTAAGATGCACAGATTAAATTGAAAATGTATATCATTTAAGCTTGGTTAAACTAAAAAGGCTATATGCAAGATAGATCATATGGCTGGTGTAAACTGTGGCGCGTGGCGCTAAAGACGATGAATCAACAAGAGGCATGGTGCGATGGTGGGATTTTTTTTCATCTTTAATTAGAGTTTTCGTGTTAGACCCTTGAAAACAAGAATCTTTTAGAATATGGTATTTCAATCCCTCTGATTAATATAGTCTTATCCCTAGTTAGTTAACCAAGTGGACTTCTGGTTGATTAATCTTGTATAAACCATAAATATGTACCACTACTTTATACTGACAAGTAACACCACTACTATTGTACTTCTGTGTTTCATGTGCATCAGTTAAAAGATATATGGCGGATTTCTAAACAAATTCCAAGAGTCGTGAAAACTATTCCCAATTCATGAATAAATCATAGATTATTAACATAACATCTAAGGTACAACTTGATAAATCATATATCTCCATGTTCCTTTTATAAATAAATGTTAATAATTATAAACTTTTAAATACATATAATTTAACAAAGATTAACTAGTTTACAGTGGTACTCATTCGATCTTATTTTAGATAGATATTTTTTATTTTGTACGGTGATTAAGAAATTAGTACTAGCTTGCCCCTTGATCACATTAATTAGCTTGTTGAAAACTAAAATTTTGAATCTTCAAAATTAGTTTAAACTTCCAAAGACTATATTAATAATATTTAATTAATTATATTCTAATTTAGTAAGTGATCAAGTAATATGGGATAAATACTTTTAGTAAAATGACATCTAAAATGAGATGGAGGAAGTAGTTACTAGTTATTCTTCAACGTAATTCTTTCACATGATACATAAAATCTCTTTGCACCTAGCATGAGTTTTAATTGTAAAATTTAAAAGGATGAGCCCTTTTTCTTTTTCTAACAAAACAAAAACTTATGGGTCAAGTTTTACATTTTAAAGAAAAATTGAAATTCGTAATTTGGAATCCCAAATCATCCTTTTCTTTGAGGGGTGGGGGAGAGTTTGGGATTTCATGATCCCACGTGACATCCCCAATGCTGATTTGAAATCTCACATCGCATGTCCAAATGCAACAAAATTAATTTCTCGTATGATTACTCAATCAAATTACACTATTAATAGCAATCAATTCTCAAACGTCACGATGAATTAATTCTAAACTATTCATAATTGAAGAAAAGAATACATTTTTCCAAGGTAACTAAGAATTGAATTAGTGGGGTAGTAGTTGAGGATGTTGCCTAGTCACATGCAATGAAAATAGGAAGCAGACAATAATAGCACACAGAAAGGCAATGTGCTGCACACACTGCACAGTCTTTATCTCACCAAAGTACATACATTTTTCTTGCTACAATTTTAGCAAAACATAAAAGTATGGCCAATTAGTCATTGCTAAAACATTAACATGTAAAAAGGTATGGCTTGGCCCCCTCCCCCTCCTTTATTATTATTATTAGTACAATAAGCCATATACAATACAATGTTGTCTTGCCCTACAATTTATTGTTCACACTACTCTATGCATGCATGCTTTTTTTTCTGTCATAAATTAAAGAGAGTGGCATCTATATATACACATAGCCTTATACCTACTCAAAATTTGTTTTTCTGTTCGTACGTACTTTTTTTTTTTTTGTTTAAAAGATGCTAAAGAATGGGTGTTGTTTTATTAGATTCCAAAACATTTAGGCAGTCTTTGACAGGTTATTAAATAAACTTAGTTAACTTTATTGGTTTCCATTCCCACCATGTAATTTAATTTGTTTTCACACGTTTGGAGGCTTCTTTAATTTCTGCTACCATATTGTATATTTTCAAAACAAGTTTTTCGAAATTAGTACACTTCTTTTTTCATATAGAGTGTAGACTGCTCTATGAATGTACTAAGATTTGTTTTGAGCGTAGGATGCCACGGAAAAACTAGAAAATTAAACAGCAAAGTATAAGTCAAAATTAAAGTGGGACGTGCGGATTTAATGCAATAGGGGTAACGTAACTATGACTTTTTTTAAGAGTACAAGGGCAAATATAATTCTAACGTTAAATGAAAAATAAAAAATATGTTAAAAAAGTATAACGAATATGACCCTTTTCTGTTAAAACAAGCCACAGAAGAATCACAAGAAGTAATACAACTTTAATCAACTTTCTATGGGGGCATGAACTGAAATTGCAAAATGATCAACTTTTGAAGTTGCGTATTTGTAAGAAAAAGTCAACCATTCAAATTATTTCAATTAAAGTATATAGTAACATCTTTTTACCTCAACCCTATCCCACTCTTAGAGTTGCTCTTTGCTGTCAACTCCAACTTGCCCTAATTTTATCGTCCAGAGAATAATAATTAAACAAATTACAAGTTTGTGTAAAATAATCTAAAATGCAAAAGTATTACACCATGAATATTGATGTCAGATTACACTATGGAGTTTTAGACATTTTCTGCGTCGACAGAGGTCGAATATCAATCTTGAGACTATTAAACTTTAATTATAAATCAATCTTACCTTAGAATTTATTCTCCCATATATGCCTCCATATGTATTAAGGGTTTAGCTAAATTAACCTTATAGATTATGCTTTGAAAATCTAACTTTGATTTATTAGTACTGTATGCTGTTATTTGATAATAAAGATATTAGTGGAAGAAAATGATAAATTTATTTTATTTTTTTACAATGGAAAAATAAAAATATATTTTTAATTTAAGCATCAAATATATAAAATAAAACAAAGGGAGTAGATTATAGGTGTTGACACTAAAACATAAAATCTCTTAGTTCAGCTTAATTAATCCAATCTAAGATGTCTTGGCATGCATATCTTGGTTTACTACTTAATTGTCAATCATTAGATGAGTACTTTGCTAGATAAAGATCAATTACTTGTTTCAAAATTGAAAGTTAATTAAATAATTAATGTGCCGAACAAAGCGTTGAATAAAAGGTCTCTAAACTATTGAAAATACATTCATATATATTTTTTTTATATCATAAAAGTCACTCAAACCTGAAGATGATATCTCATGTTACCTGATGTTTTACGCCAAATTAAACACAATTCATTTAAATCAAATTCCTATCCAATTAGTTAAGTAAACTAAATGTCAAAAAAGGTCTAAAATTACAGCATGTACAAGAAATTCAGTTTTTGACCACTTAAATTCATATAGCTACAGGTAGCCTATTTCTAGTACTCCCTCCATCCCATTTTATGTGTCATCTTTTTCTTTTTAGTCCGTCCAAAAAAGACTCACCTTACTTTAATTGAAAATAATTTAACTTTAAAATTTTATTTTTACCCTTAATGAACTGATTCTCAATCACACAAATATCTAAAAATGATTTTAGACCATAAATTTTAAAAGTCGTCATTTTTTTCTTAAACACCATGTCAAGTAAAAAGAATGATATACTTCAAAAATTTGGAGTGACTACAGAATTAAGGCATACTCTAGTCTAATCAAATTATTGAGTCCAGTGATCCATGGAAGCTGTCATTGTGATGAATATAATGAAAACCACATAAGTGTAACATGGATAAGGAACATAAGAATATGGAAGAATTGGTGATAGAGATTACGGCGGAGTCAAAATTTTTATTAAAATATATATAAACATATGAAAATTCGGCATGTATAATATATAATTAAGACGTATTTTTTTATGTTTGATATACTATTATATTTTGATAAAGAAAGTTCAGATGAATTCTCTCGCGGAAGCATGGCTTGACTCCTGATTGGGGAATGGACCACAAATATTTGTTACCTAAAGTCTGAACAACTTTACCTTAAAGGGCAATCTTTGGAATGACAAGACTTTGTTTAATTTCTGTTTACAATGTCATGATGAAAATATGATGGAGAGATGTGATAGTTCTCATCTATACTTTGACAGCCATCTTTTTCAGCAACCATACTTTTTCTTTAAAGTGTTTGTTTTGTGCTTTGAGAACATCATATCCATGAGTCATGATTAATAATGCAAGAAATTAAATTAAAAGGGCCTTTTCTTTTCAACTAGTAAAGATTAAAACCTTTAAGTGGAAAATGCTAAAGAAAGATTAGGGTGAGGACAAAAGAGGTGCATGCATAAATAGGGATCAAAGATTTCTGTCTTTCTGCTTCACTGACAGCTACGTATCTCTGTATTTCTGCGTGTGTGAGTGTGAGAGAAATAGCCCGTTTTTTAAACATTTGGAATTATTAATTATTGAAGCGTATATTTCTAATTAAAGTGTATGATCATCTCATCTAAAAATTAATTTTTTTTATCTTAGCTTTCACAGTTATGATAATTCAAGATATAAATTCACACTAAATACTAGTTAATTTGAAAATGATATTTCAAATCAATCTTATGATTTGGGTATAGAACTAATGATTCAGGGCTACGATTTTGATTCTGTTATTATATGGTTGTGCTCTCCTTTTTGTTAGTTTTATCTTGAACGATTTTTGCTATTAATGAAAAATGAATTTCAACATAAGAGTGTATTTATATTTATAGAAGCTTTCATTTTCCGTTTAGAGTATATCTTAATTATTAGTTTAGTTTAAGCATGGCAAAAGGAGGAATGGTCTTAATTCTTGAATACTCGGACAATAAAAAAAGTTTTAAAAAAATATGATTGAGACAGTTACCAATTCCACTAGGCCTTGAGCCTAATTCATATCTCTAAAAACTAATTCAAAGAGAGGAGGATTGTCTTTTTTCAACACTCCACCTCATGCCCAGTGATACCATATAAAATTAGGTCTTGAGCCTAACTTATATCTCAAAAGTTAGCTCAAAGGGAAGAGAATTGCTTAAACCTTATAAGGAGTCCACTCATGTCATTAACAATCAACATGAGACTTTTATCTTTCTTCAACAATATCGCTCAATGACCTATTCCTACCCATCTACAATTAATCTCTTCCCTTATAAAAGAAAAAGAACCCCAAGTCAATCCTCAAAGGATAGAATTTCCAGCGAAGTAAATTCTCTGCCCTATCAAACAAGTTTTTTATTAGTGAGTATAGAGTTAATTCGACTGTCAGATGCAATATTTCCCATTCTACATCTCTTTCCGTCTAATTAATCAAGGATATACGTGAATCCAATTTTCATTTTGTTGCTCAAACAAATGACAATCATGGTGAGGACATCTTTGGTATTATAATTAATAGTTGCTGGCCTATTTATGGCTCCTGCTTTGTATAGCTTGTGCCAGCTGCATGACTTATACATGCCTAGCTAGCTGGAAGCTCCTTCTTGACCTAGATATATTCCATATCTATTGACCTTCAGCCTATGTTGTGGGCTACTCCTAACATCCAATTGGATTACATATAATATTTATTTTATTAGACTCTATCGACTATCAATATCTAAAGAATTAGCCTGCTTATTGAGATAAATATTAATTGTAACAATCCATATTAAGATAAAAAATGTAGGTCTAAAGTGAACAATATCACTAGCGGGCTGAGCCGTTGTAGATGGTATCAATGCCAATCCTGTGTCAACCTTGTCGATGTGGGCTAGAGTTCAACTGAGTTTAGATAAATCTTGGTGAGACGGGAAAACATTAGTGCTGAGTCTAGGCACGTGGGGCAAACCTCAGCAGTAGACATGTCTTACCTAGTATTGACATATTTTAAAGTCATACGGGCCTAGATCCAAAGTGGACAATATCACTAGCGGGTTGGGTTGTTAGTAAGTTCCTATTTATTGAATTTAACAAAGAGAAATTTGAGCAAGAATGAGAAAAACTCATGAAGCTATCAAATTCTTATTCAGGTTTTGCCAAACAAGATAATATATAGCAAATATATTACATGAAATAAGTTAGGGAATCATAGTGTATCCAAAGGGTATTTTGTCGGATCCCTTGCAAGTCTTCCACTTGGATTACACAACTGGTCTTTTGAAAGTGGTCCAACACTAACTAGGAAACAAAGATAAAAACGTTAGCAGTATAATATTTGACTTTTGTTGAATGTTTAAATCAGACGTACGACTTGTCATCTATATGTATATAATAATAATGTAGAAAAATTAGTGTGGGGCGCGCAAAATTTTCACCCATTGATATTTTTCCATGTACGTAGAACGAAATATACATTTGGGTCGTATATAAAAATTAGTAAGAAGCCCATGCCAGGCACGAGTCTAATACGTATTTTAATTTTTTTTAAAAATAATATTGATTAAATAGGTTTAAAGTTGTGATGTAAAATAATCTGATAAAAACACGAAATTTCCTACATAGTATCCAAACGGTTGGTTTAAAAAAAATTATAATCTAAAATAATTTCGTTACTTCCACGATAAATAAATATGTTAACGAAGAATTGCCTGCTTTAACGGTTATCTGACAATTCTTATATGGGAGAACGAATTGAGTCACATGTGAATCCTTGTATATTATATGAAACATGTGTTTTGGGGGCTTTTATGAAACATTTGTTTTGGGGGCTTTAACAAAATCCTACCTACCAAATCTCCTCAATTGAGCCAAAGTCGCTCATAGAATTAAATTATACCCTTTAGTTTCAAATATTGGTCGTATTGGCGAATTGAATTACTTCCAAAATATTTGACCTTGCAAGAAAAACAAAGAGAAACATTTTTTAAATGTCATAAATTAGTTATCCTTAGTTTATGAAGTAACAATTTATATGCATTTTTAGTTTGATCAAATTATTTATTCTTTTTCCCTTCACATCTTTTGATCCCCAAATTATCCTTTGTCACGCGTCCTTTTCTTCCATATGTTTTGGATCAAATTTTCTGAAGTATGGAAAATATATTGCACTCAAAGATAAACAAAAAAAATGATTTTATTTATCAAGATTACAAATACAAATTTACATATTTGTTGAGACAAAAAGTCCCACATTGGTGGTTAATGAGATGGGAGGAGTCCTTATAAGGCTTACACAATCCTCCTTCCTTTGAGTTAGCTTTTGAGGTATGAGTTACGCCTAAAACCTAATTCATCATGGTATCAGAGTAGGGCCGGTCTCAGCCAATGTTGGGCCCTCGTTAATTAAGAAGTTTTAGCATTAAAGGTTTGTCCATGAGATCCGCAAAAGGTTAAAAATTTTAAATCAGACATTTAATTTTTAAAGTAATTTTCAATCACAAGCTTTTGATAAAAAATGAGTAGTTCTAATAAAATTTGTAATATGAAATATCTCTTAATCAGTTTAAAATAGTGAAAATGGTATTTTGGTGTAGAGAAAAAGATACGTACCCGTCATTTAAGGCTTTATTAATCCAAAACAAGTGAGTGTAGTACTAGCAATATTTAAAAAAGAAGAAGAATTGGTAAGTGAAAATGCAAATAAATGAAGATATGGGAAGCAAGAAAAGACCAAAAGAGAAAAGGTAGCACCTTCCTATCCTCTAATAACTATGAAAACTACAAGTGAATGAGGGAAAGCTAATGAGCCCATGCAAACGTCCCTTTCTCACTCCTTTCTCCCACCTCTGCCGCCTCTGATTCTATTGGGAATGCCAATCATACAATTTTTATTTTTACTCGATTGAAAATATAATTAAATAATAAAAGCGTGTTCTTTTTACTATAAAGTATAAATCTTTAGATAAAACGATCACACACTTCAACATAATATCATAGTCAATTCAGTTTCTGTTATCAAAGAATTAAGCTCGTATGTGAGGAGGCGTGTTGAGAATATACAATTAAATAATAAAACTTTTTTGATGAGATAGACACACACTTCAACAGACATTAATATAAGCAAGATGTCAAGAGGGAGTCAATAACGGTCTATTCTGCAACGCTTATTTCAACAACAAACTCAATAGTCGCGGTTATGGATGTTATTGCTAAAAGGAGATAATTAAAGTTGAGTTTGTAAAGAGTCTCATGTTGTTCCTTTAAGGGATTGATCGATGATCTTTTTAATATGACTTGAATAATTCTTAGATAGGGTTGAATATAAACACAATTAGATTCATTTTCTATAACATGGCCCATTATAGTTCTCGTTTCCAATGGTGAGCCATTGGTCAAATGTGAAAGCTTAAAACGAACTTCATAAAGGTCATATATTTAGTTAATTGACGTATATAAATGGAATAATTATAATATAATCAAATAATTTTATAAATGAGGTATGGAGAGGTATGATAGACGTGGACGTAAAATAAGGATGTAAACAGTATAAATTTTTTAATAAAAATATATAATAGACGTTAGAATTATAAAATCTAACTCAACAATTTGAAAAGTTTTTATAATGATATCAACATAGTGTTATGCTAAATTTGATAAGTTGATATAATAATATTAAATATAGTATTAGTTAGTTTTGATGCTTGAAATTTGAAGAAGACACCAAAATATAAATTTGATCTTTTTATAAACACTTAACAATAGATTCTGCATAATGTAAAAAGTTTGACCGTTTGAGAGACTTTATAATATTCAATGATGAGATAATAAAATAGTGAAAGGATAATTAAAAAAATAAATATAAGAATAATAATGTTGGTTCATGATAATCATCATAATATAAACAAGGCAACAAAATAGATAATCACATAAGAAAGAATGCTACATGAATTAATTAAAGATTATTTTATCTCTTAGTTATTATAATGGTCTTCATATTAGTTAAGGTAAAAACTAATTATATCTCCATAGAAAAAATACTTTTCAAACTAATCAAAACATGAGTTTTTTAAAGCAATATGGAGACACACATATATACACACACACATCTTTGAGAGCAAGTGGGCCGGGGTTCCAAAAAAACTAGGGGCTCACGCGATTTCTTTTGTGACCTTATGGTCGAGACATTCTGATCAGATGTCTAGTCTTGAGCGTGAGGAGAGGTATAAAGAATCCCTCTTCATTGTTTTAAAGGATATATCTCTTTAACGACTTGGACAATTCTCATACCTTAAATTAAAAATTTGAGACGAAGTTCCAATTTTCATTTCTTTACAAAGATGACTATACGATAGTGAAATTCCTCCTTGGAAACACTCCTACAAACGATATGATTGGGCAAAACATTTCACATCATCACTGTATAGTAGTTAGACAATGAAAATCACCTAAATAGGAAACGACAAGTACAGTATGTTGGAAGAGGATTGATATTAATATGTAGGAGGGAGGTTTTTAGGCTAAGGAAATTTTGGAAGATTAGAAAGATT
>JAOTQR010000001.1:23987617-24006459 GCA_025774065.1 Solanum ossicruentum | reverse complement strand
TGGGCTCACATTCTAGAAAAATACATTCTAAATATTTTCTTAAACCCAAATTATTATTACAAATCAAGTTTATTTTATTTTCAACACAGTATCAATTACAATAATAATATACCTAATATAATTTAATAAGTGAAAATTAAAAAGAATAGAATATATACAGAATTTATCTATCTCATAAAGATAAAAAAATTTTGATAGACCCCTTCTTAGATAAAGAATTTCAAAAAAGAAATACAAAGATAAAAGCAGGAAAAAAAATGAAATAATGTAAAAAAGGATGACAATACACAACATATAGTAGGAAGAAGAAAAGTAATGATAACGAAATAATGCAAAAAGAACAAAATATGCTTGGGTGATGGTCAAAATCAAAGAATAAGAAATTACAAGAATAATACTAATCCTACTAGCGTGAAAGTAGGTACACATGCCAACACCAAGTCTATCTTGCACAAAAGTGAGACAACACTCAACTACTAACTAATCTTCTATCATAATGACAATTTTCAAATTCTCATATCTAAGGTCATACCCTATAAACTCAAAATATGTCATGTAATATCTAAACACTTTCCCTCAATACTTTTTCAGCCTTCTCTGCCTCTCTTAATGCCCACCATTGCTAACTGCTAAAAATGGAGCATCAACACTTCTTTTTTCACTTGTACAAATCATCTTATTTTCACTTTTTTTGTTTTATCCACCACGGATAGTCACTCGCTCTTTGTTCAAAACATATTTATTCCTAATCTCTATATCTCTTATATGCCTGTAGATCTGCCTTAACACCCTCAGTCAAGATTGCAACTTTCATTTTGTAAAAATGAGAGTTTTAAACTGGCTAACATTTCACCACACAACAACGTAATTGATTTAACTATCACTCTATAAAACTTATGTCTAGTATTATATTCTTAGGTCAAGCGAAGCTCTTCTCATTGTAACTTTTCGCAGCAATATAACACACACTACTTCCTGGCAGTTTAACCAAAACAAGGTACATATAATTAAATAAAACAAAAGTGTATTTTTTTTAACTATTTAAACTCTTAAATGAGATAATCACATATTAAAAGTATGATGTTAGAAAAAAACAATGTGAATATAGAAATGAAACGAAAAAAGAAGAATTTGTTGATCCATCAATTGCCCCCATACTCTTGTTACATTAGGTCGGTTTATGTGTCGCTCTCTTATTCAAGTTGTCTTGGTAACTCCAAAAAAAAAAAAAAGGTAAAAGCAAATTTTTTTCCTTTTATTTTATGAGGTATTTTTTTGACTTGACATGGTATTTAAGGAAAAAAAAGATAGATTTTTGAAATTTTTTGTCTAAAATAATTTTTAGATATTTGTGTAGTTATAAATTATTTGAGGAAGGATAAAACTTGTTTCCAATTATACTCCCTCCGTCCACCTTTACTTGTGTCCTGTACTATTTTGGAATGTCCAATAATATTTGTCCACTTTATGAAATCAAGAGATAGTTTTACACTTAATTCCTAATTTACTCTTATAATTAATTTAGTCATTTCCCTATTACATTTTCAAGGTATTATATTTATTATATTAAAAGGGTGATTTGGTAAAATTACCCCTTATCATTTATTACTTAATCTCTGTGTCAAGTCAATAGGGGACAAGTAAAGATGGACGGAGGGAATAATAAGGTAACATTCTCTTTGAATAAAAAAGAGTATCACATAAAATTGGACGAAAAGAGTAATAAGGTGATATTTTCTTTGAATAGAAAAGAGAATCACATAAAATGGACGGAGAGAAGATCGTATTAATTAGGAAGTAGGATGAGGGTATGGAATATAAAAGTGAGTAGGTTATAGTGAGTGAATCAAATCAAGACTAGAGAAGTCTCGTGTCAATTCAGGAATCTTATCATCTCATCTCTCAACATGTCATCTTCATCTGCTCCGGACCACCACCTCCACCACCATCACTTCTCTCCTCCTTCAGGGGAACAACTCTGTTATGTCCAATGCAACTTTTGTGACACCGTTCTAGCGGTACTTAATACCCTCTTGTAATAATAATAATAACATATTTATACACCTCTCTGTCTCTCTCACCTTTTTGTTTTACAGGTGAGTGTTCCTTGTTCTAGTTTCTTCAAGAATGTCACTGTAAGATGTGGTCATTGCACCAACCTTCTCTCTGTCAACATTATTCTTCCAACTCCTCCTAATCTCACACATGCTTTCTTTTCTCCTCACAATCTACTGGTATGTTATCACTATTATATATTTCTCCTTTCTATTAATCTAAGGTTTTAGTGGTAAGATCTGCGTACATTCTACCTTCCCCAAATCCTACTTGTGGGATTCCACCGGGTATGTTCTAGTTATTATTAATCTAGGGCTTTTCAAGTCCAATCATTCTCCATATTCTATTTTTCAGGATGAGATTCGGAATAATCCACCAAGTTTGTTGATGAATCAACCAATTAACCAGAATGAATCACTCCTGCCACCTCGCGGAGGAGTTGATGAACTTCCAAAGCCACCAGTCGCCAATAGACGTAAGATAAAAATAAATTATATGAAAAAATTAAATTTACTGGTAATTAGCAAACTTTTCCAGCTCTAGACTTTCTAGAGAATAGGGTTCTTTTAGCAAATTAAGAAAGAATATGCATTATTTCCTCAACAGTTTCTAAAGTTTTTATAATGGATTGTCATTTTTGGGGGAAGGAGGTATCTTAAAGTACCTTTTTTCTTGCCAGCCTTTCCTTCTCCAAATTTTTCCAAAAAAGCCAAATTTAGAAATTGCAGCTTCAATGCTTTTGCATTGTTCATCAACAGTTTCTGCATTGGTGAACTACATATGTGCCTACCATGATGTTGCTATGAGTAGTAATTTACTTTCACAGTAAAAAATCTGGTCAAACCCTGAAATATTTTATGCAGAAGGAATAGTTTTAACCAGTCATGTGAAATTCTTAACCCTTAGGGTTGAAAGCATAAATTAAAAAATAAAAATTGTTCTTCTTTTAACAAGTGTCAGAACCAGAATTTTCATTAGTGAATTCAAATATGAAGTAACAAACACATGAACATATGAATCCGCTTGCCCTTTGCTGGCCCTGCCCCTGCTGTTACTTCATCATGTAGAAAGTATATAGCTAGTTTAAAGGGTTTCAGTTAAATCTCTCATTCATCATCAAAAAGATATATTGTGCATATAAGTTGCAGGTTCTATTGTTCAATCACCTTACTTTTGGAATAGCGGGTAAAATGTAGCTGCAAAAAATGCTTTGGATTGTAGGTATTATAACATGAGGTAAACTTCAAGCATAGTGTCAAACATAGTTCAAAAATTTCTTTAAGTTGTAGGTTCAAAAATTTTCTAATATTACTGTTTAAGTGGACATCTGGAAGCAATCTGTCTATCTCTATGAGGTAGTAGTAAGGTCTACGTACATCTTCAGACCCTACTTATGAAATTCTACTGGGTATGTTATACTGTTTAAGAAGACAATTTTTAAATTTTATTTTACTTAACCTTGATGGAAAGTCAAATAACCTTGATGGAAAGTCAAATTATCTTTACCTCTCTCTCATTCTGTTGTGAGTTTGGAAGAAACAGAGAAGTGTGTTGTCCCCCGTAAAGTTAGATGGATTTGAAAGCACTACAGAATAGATATTGTATATGATTAGGTAATTATCATGAAATGATGTGATAGACCTAAAAAAAAGTACTCCATTCTATTTGGTCCCTAGTTGTGGGGTATTTACTGGTATTCTACAGAAAGTCAGACAACAAGTAATTTTAACGCCCGTTTTTTTGTTTGTCTGCATGTCGCATTTTCCAGCTCCGGAGAAGCGACAGAGAGTGCCATCTGCTTACAATCGATTCATCAAGTATGTTTTAAGCTCCCGTTTCACCATCATTTTCAAATTCGTTATTTATTCCTGAAATTCGATCAGTTTTTGAAAATAACACTGGCGAAATTTTATTTATACTCGCAAGTTTATGAAAACTTTGAAGTTAAAATATTGATGTTTAAAGAAGCATAGCCATTGGAAAAAAACAATGCAGGGAGGAGATCCAACGTATCAAAGCTGGAAATCCCGATATAAGTCACAGGGAGGCCTTCAGTGCTGCTGCAAAGAATGTAAGATATATATTATTCCAAAAAATAAATTATTTATTCTTCAAAATGAATTTAATATTCACACACACACACCCCAAAGAAAAAAGATTCTATTACTATAGGCATTATATATAGCTACTCCCTCCGTCCATCTTTACTTATTCCCTGTTAACTTGACAAAGAAATTAAGAAGTAGTAAAATATAAGAGTATTTTTACAAAATCACCCTTTGAATATAATAAATATAATGTTTTGAAAAATGAAATAGAGAAATTATTATAATTAATGATAAGAACAAATTAGGAATCAAGTGTAAAAGTTATCTTTTAATTTTATAAAGTGATCTAGATAAATATTACTAAACATCTTAAAATAGTATTGAAGACAAATAAAGATGAACGGAGAGATTACTTTGAATTCCTTTAACTAGGGTTTTGTTTGAGTAGGGTTTGGTTCATTTTATGTATTGCTTTTTAGAAACAAGTGTTTGATTTTTGTGTTTGGTTTGTTGTCAGTGGGCCCACTTCCCACACATTCATTTCGGACTTATGCCTGATCAACCCGTGAAGAAACCCAATGCATGTCAACAGGTATTCATCAAGCACCTGCATATTTAATTTTAGAGTCGTCAATATGGGTTAGGTCCGTTGGGTCGATCTGATTTAATTTTTGATTTAGCAAGGTTGGATTACGATTTTTGGAGCCAATTTATAAAATGAGTTTTTTAGCTCGGCCTGAATAAGTCTGTCGATTTGTGGGACTTTTGCAATATAGGTTAGATCGGCCCGTGGGCTGAATCAAAAAATAATTAAAAATAAAAATAGAATATTAAAGATAATAAGAGTCCAAACTCAAGGTTCATTTAAAATTTGAAATATTAAAATTTAGATACAAATTATATTTTTATAATATGTACTCCCTCTATCCCTGTTTACTTGTCCTTTATTGATTTCGCATAGGGATTAAGAAACAGTAAATAATATAAGCAATTTTATTAAATCACCTTTTGGATATAACAATTACAATGTCTTGAAATATATAACGAGAAAATAACTATTAGAATTAATGATAAGGATAAATTAAATATTAAGTTAGAAATTATTGTTTGATTTCATGAAGTGGACAAGTATTGTTGGACATCTTAAAATAATATAGTGGACAAGTAAAGATGGACGGAGGGAGTAATAGTAACACTAAAACTATGTAGTATTGTCTTATTGCTATTTATTTTAATATGTTTAAATTATAATTTAATTTAAAAATCTATTAAAAAATATAAGAATAAAAATGTGGGGGCTCGATAAGGCCCGCGACCCACATACAAATGGGTTGGGCTAGCTATTGTCTAGCCCATAAAAAAAGGGGCTAGCCCGTCCTGACCTATCAAATTCGAAAGCCTGTAAGGGCTAGCCCAAGTGAGGTGGATCAACCCGTATTGACACTTCTATCTTTGTATCACAATAATTAATTTAAAGTACAAATATTCATTTATATACATACAAACAAAACTATTTTAAATTGTAAGAACATTTAACATGCATGAAGTTTTTATTTTTATAAACTTATACCGGAAAAGAAATTATGCTACATTCTATCAGATAACTTAAAAGATAAGTACACGTAACATGTTCATAAATGCATATATATAAAATTCTTTACACTAAATATTTATATCATCTTATTGGTTTTGATGATATTTATATTTTTGGGAAATTAAATGTGTAGGAAGGGGAGGATGTTCTGATGAAGGAAGGGTTTCTTGCTCCAACAAACATTGGTGTAGCTCCTTACTGATTATAGAACTCATGAAGTTATCTTCATCAGCATTATTCTGTTGGAATGAATTGTCTTGTCTTTTTATGATCTAATTAGTTTTATCTAAAGAAAAAAAAAATTAGGGTTATTCCTGTACTATGTTGTCTTGAAGAACACTCTCTATGGTTTAATGTGTCTTTGAAGAAGACATTCTAACTGTTTCAGGCTGCTTAGTTTCTAATAATGTAGGCGCTAAGGAAAGGATTCTGTGAAGTTTATTAATGCTAAAATAACTAAGCTCTCTGAAACCATGTTCCTACTATATATATATATGTTGATAAATATTCTATTGTTAATTAAGCTTTATTATAATTTACACAATATCATATGCGTTTTGTTATTAATCGTTCTTTCGTTTTTTTTTCTTGTCTTTTTTCATATCTAGTTTATTCTGCGTATGAGTTTTTGATACGAGTGTTCCCAGAAAATAATCTTTCTACGTTTGTGAGATAGTAGTAAAGTTTGTACGTTCTCATTGGATATGTTGTTGTCATCGTTTGAGTTCCTTAATTATCGCTACACCAAGTGATTGTTTTATTGCTTAGTTATGTTTCTAACCCTTTATTATGTTTTAACTGTTTGGGTCTTTATTTTTTGTGTTTAAATCTTGTCTTACGTTATGTATCTAGATATCGTACCTTCATGAATTCACGAACTGTCAATTTCGTTAGTGGGTCAAATGTTTATATGTTTTTCGTTTGCATTCATTGACAAATGACAACCAAATCATCACCAACTAAAATAAATATCTTGAAACTCTCTTCCTGATATACAGTACATGCAAGATTGAAATTAAAACCATGCTAATAATTTTTTCTCCTTACATTTCATGACCTCGCTAAAATATTCTTTTTATGAAAAAAAATTAGAATTAGCTACGAACTTCAAAACGTTATTGCGTATTTGCTGGTAAAGCCCAAAAAATTAACATATGTTAGTAATGTAACTTTGGAGGACCACCATATTTTCAAACTAAATATATATTAGACTAACTTCCCAGTATGTCGCCATACATGACCTCTTGTTGATGTTACAACGATCTAAATTTTCTCGTGACATCTTAAGTGAATCTCACACCATAATAGAAAAGAAATGTGAAGATTTATATATATATATAGCATGATTGGTTTTGCACACGATGATGGTGTAGCCCAAGAGATATATGCCTTGAAATTTTTGTCAATTGTCCCTTTTTGGGAACAAGTGTTAATTAGTAAGACTCTTCTTTTAATTTTCTCGCTTATGGGCATTTTAGGCACTTCATATTAAAGACCATATTTTTTGGTAAATTGAAAGTCTTATGAGAATACATTAGAACAAAATCTAATATTTTTAAAGAAAATTTCATAAATAGCAAAAAAAATAATTTAATTTTGAACTATGTTTCATAAATGTAGTTTCGTTTGCTATGAGTATTTCTATTTGTACATTTCACTTGTTAATATACAAATAGGGTTAGTATATAAAATAATTGTATATACAGTTATGTTTTTTTCATAACTTATACAAATCAAATGTATCAATAAATTGTATATAAGTTGCTCGGGTAAGCAAATACAAATTCTTAGATTTATACAATCATGAACCAAATTGTACAAATTCTAGCAAAATTTAATCAAACTATAGCATGTTCAATAATTAATCTAAGCTATAACTAAAGTACATAAATAACCATTAAATATTTATCATTTCACACAATTTTCCTATTTTTTAGGCGGTGCAAATTTTAAACAAAAGTCAAAATTTTTATCTGTAAGATTTTAGCAATATATAAACATACATTAGACCCAAATCTAACTTATCTATAAAAAGCAGTGATCATCCAAGGGCTATTTTTATTCGGCTTTCGAAAAAAAGAAAAAAAAAAAAACAGGGACAAAATCTAAATGATAGCTTAAAAAGGAACATTTGCATAAATCAACCAAGAAATTCAAAATGCATGTTGGGTCAAAGCGGACGATACATTTCATGAGCATAGTGTAACAAAGTAAATCAAATGTGCCTTGGTCACGCTAACGAGAGAAAAAAGAAAAAATTATCTAAACGAATACTTTTTAATATATAATTACTGATTTTTCATTTATTGCCATTTATAGTAATGTACAACAATAGTATGGTAAATTTGAACTTGTATTAAAAGTTAATTATGCATGCAATATAAATATATTATAAGTACTTTAAAATATATTGTACTTGTTTGGTAAGAAATTAAAAAAATGTATTATAAGTGTATTAAAGCATGTGATAAATATATTATTCATCAATTAAACTTTTATTAGATATGTTTTATAAATAGTTCGCTGTAATATGTATTAAAATTGTATTATAAGTATTTAGCAGAAGAAAATATTATTGCTGTGAATGATAAAGATTTTATTAATATAAATGAGATGAAAAAAAAGTAGATGCATCATGGATGTTGTATTTGTGGTGCTCCAAAAGAGGCCTTCAATTAATATGGGCTATATTCGGGAATGCCATTATGGGCCTAATGATCCTATATTTCATTATGGGCCTTTACATTGTCATCTATGACAATTAGCAGGCCTCAATGATATTTAGTTTGGGCCTCATTTAAAACTCACTTTCACAATCTACTTATCTATTTGTAGGAGAATTTCAGTATCTTTTTTAAAAGAAATGAGAAAGATTGTTTTTCTTATCTATTTGTAGGAAAATTTCAGTATTTTTGAAAAGAAATGAGAATTATCCATGTATTCTTGTTGTAAGCATATCATCTGCGCACAAAGTTTAAGTGAGTTATATTTGACAATTAATAACTCATAAAATTTAATCAATCTGGTACCTACGTTGGAGTCCGACGATTTTCCATTGGAAAAAAACGCTAGTGTCTCATCCACTACACAACATCTTTTGGTGGTGGACATTTCCTTTCAGTTTCCTTTCTTGTCCACGGAGGACTGAAACAAGTTTAATTTTGTACGTTTTTAGTGTAGGAATGGACAAAAAAAGAAACATAAACTTTAAACTAAAAGTTAAAGTACTAATTTTGAGTAGAACAGACAACTACTAGAAGTTTTCAGTTGCGTGACGACTTCAAATGCCATCAGAAATCAGCTGGCGGCTGAGATGTTTGTTTTATACGTATTTGGTTTCATTCAAAATTATTGGCTTGATTTCAAAAAGTAGAATTTCTGATAAATCATCATTTTGACAAAAATATTTAAGGAGGAGTTATATTTAAAACGTACAAAATATAATAAATATCGTAAAGACAACTATAGTAGAACTTGCAAACTAGCAATACAAGTTAATTTTTAAAGATATGTGTGATGATCCGCCACACGTGACATCAAATTATCTCTGTTGAAGCTAAAACTGGAAAGAAGACTAGTCTCAGTGGTATATGCTAGAGTAATGTGGGAGTTTTTCATGGTAGAAATTAGAATATCACAGACCTTGAAATATTCTAGGATTACAGACATTGACTGATCTAGAATTTCAACTCAAGGGTTTCAAATATTAATGTACGAATAAACTAACAAAATACAGTTTTCAAAGAAAATAGTAATACATAGTCTAATATTATTTCATTACTTTTCTAAAAAATAAAGCGAAATAGTATAAATGTTTGAATAAACCAACAAAATTCAATTTCCAAAGAAAATATTAATACATAATCTAATACTATTTCATTGTTTTTTTAAAAAAAAGAACTGAAATATTGGATAGTGTTCCCCAAAGTCGAAATCAAATGAAAAAGAATAATTAAGAGAAACTAAAAAATAATGCTTTGAATAGGATTTGAACCTTGAGCATGAGGGTTCATTTAAAAGAAGACTTATCACTACACTACTACAACAACATACCCAGTGATATCTCACAAGTGGAGTTTGGAGAGGGTAGATCGTATACAGATCTTACCGCTACCTCATAGAAGTAGAGGCTGTTTTCTAAAACCCTCAACTCAAAACCCATAAGCAGAAAGACTAGATATGACAAAACTTTGTTTATTGTTTAAGAGATTCAAGTTACGAAAATATAGAAAATTTACCTTTTTATATGAAAATATAAAAAAATTACCTTATATATGCAGTGTAATTTTTTATCGAAGGGGTTCGGATGAACCCCCTTCCCACACCCTAGGTTAGCCCCTAATTAAAGAATATTCTAGAGAAGAGACTTATTTGTAAATATTAGGAACTTGTTATAAATAGAACAATACCCATTTGAAGATCATCGAGTAAAAATCAATTAAAATTTTCTACGTGGTCTTGGCATAGCGATTCGTAGAATTTTCTAGAGCTTAGGCTAATTTGACATAGCAAAAATTATAAGCAAAATGTGAGCAAATTATCAAATATCTAACATATACTTAGCAAAAGACTAAGAACGTGACATATGACACTAAAAGTTATAGAGTTGATTGTCTTTGAGATTGAACAACCATTGAAAAACATGAAGAAGATTGATGTAGGGGAGAGTTACTTCTTAAGCGGTATACCAAGTAGGTCACCTCTATCAACGGAAAGATATGTTATGACCAAGTAAGTCAATGCTAGCCACTTGTTATCCATTCTTTCGTCCTTTTTTAATCGTCATAATTTTAAAAATAAATTAAATTATATAAATTTTAATTAATATTTAAGATATATCTTTTGATTATATTGACATGACAAAAAATTATATTTTATAATATTTTTATATAATTTTTTAATATCTAAACTTTTATTTTAAAATATTAAACTAATGTAATCTAATTAAAATATGAAAGTTTGTTAAATTGACTCTTGAAAAGCGTACGTAATATGACAACTAAAAAATTTTTTTTAAAAAAAACTCAGACCGATGCACTAAAGCTCTCATTATGTGCAAGGTTCGGGCAAGGGGCAGACCGCGAGGATCTATTGTATACGCAGTGTTACCTTGCATTTTTGTCGAAGGTTGTTTTCAAGACTTGAACCCGTAACATCCTGATATTAATGACAATAATTTTATTAGTTACTCCAAGGCTCCCCTTCAAAATGTAGTACTTTGATTAATTAATTAATTAAGCAATATATTAAAAATGTAGTACTTTAAATTAGTTCTGCTTTTATTTCTAATGAAAAAAAGTCAGAAAGTCATCTTGTATATAATTTAAAACTTATTATTGTTTACTACGAGTATTGTATAATATATGAAAATTCTTCCGGCCAATCTGGATTGGATAGGTTTAATTTAGTCATTCTCTTCTCTTATTTTTGGTGACCGAATTCTTTTTTTTTTTTTTTATTCTGTTTGTAATATGGGTGTGAAACTTTTAAATACTCTTATAAAATTTTCAATCAGGATGAAGAGGCTTTTGGTAAAATTAGTGAAAAAGATTCCTTGAAAATAACTCTTTATTTCATATTTTAAATCAATAAATTACTTTTCTTCCCTTCATTATCAAATACTACTAAAAATTAGGACCAGGGAAGGTTTATTTGACGTTTCTAGACTTGTATTATTGTATATACTGTATATCATTTGTATATACCAAAAAATCTTGATGACATCTCAACCACTCCCATTATCTAATTGTAAATATTTGCCAAGTATAATTTACTCCAATCGATCTCTCAATGTGAATTCGAAGGGCCGTTTTATTAGATTTACAAAGTATATATATTATTACAAAGAGCATATATATATATATATATATATATATATATATAGTACTCCATCAGTTCATTTTTGTTTATACACTATATTATTTTCGAATGTGCAACAATTATAAAGCCAAATGAATAATTTACCATTCTGCATCTATTTTTCTCTTGTTACTAAACGACATTCATTTTTCAAAGTTTAGACGATTTATATTTAATAAAAGTGATCTTTGATTTTTTTTGAAAATATTAATAAGGGTGATTTGATAAAATTATTTCTATTATTGACTGCTTCGTAATCCCTGAATCAAGTCAACAGTGAACAACTATTGCTGAAGAGAAGGATTACTTATTATAATTAATACTTAATTTGTAAAAGTATTGTTGTAAAGAAGAACTAATTATAATAATCAATGTGAAGTAGGTTGCAAGCTGGTACAAACCACCGTACAGACATGATTAGCGTCAAAAGTAATTAATTTTTGTTGTCACAAATAATCCTCCCTGACCTGTGATCTCAGAAGAAAAATATTGAAGATATAAACTACATTTATTAAATGGATTTTCAAACTTTGACATTTATTTAGTTATTTTCTTATTAGGTAGTTGTATCAGAAAGTGAACTTTTTGCTTAAAAAAAGAAAAGAGGAGGAAAATAAAGTATTGGAAATGGAAGACTACAACATTTTTATTCCAAAGTCTAAGCCATGTGAGAGGATTTATATAATCATGATGAGTTAACAACTCAACTAATGTATAGCTACAAAATGTGAAATAAATAATCTTCTAATTAAAAAATATATGTGACTCGTAATAATTTTGTACATATACATTAGAATAAATCACAATCCTTTCCAAGACAATGACAAAGAATTTATTTGAATTAGTAGTATCCTAAAAAACAATTTCAGGCTCATTTGAGGTAAAAACTTATATTAGCATCGGATATGTTTACACACAAATAAAATTGGGTCAAAATCAACAGTGCTTTGATTTTCTAAATTTTGACTACTATAAACATAAATATCACTTTTAATTTAATTTTAATTGGCATTTATGTCAATCAATTTTGAGTATGCGAAAGTAAACACTTAAATTTATATAAAATTGAACTATACATATTTATCCTACATGACATAATATACGTAGGATACCATACCACATAGGACACAAAATTATCATGTAAGACACCACGCAAGATGAATGTGTCTTGTTAAAATTTTGAATAGTTAAAATGTTTATTATGCATTGGTAAAACTAGAGGCCGTAGTTGCTAGTAGAAGCAATGTCAAGGATCATACTTATGTATTATATAATTACTTTATGTAGTTATCTAATAATAATGACAGTTTAAGATAAATATTCCCTCCGTCTCAAATTATTTGAATTTTTTAGACTTTTTTCAAATTTCAAAATAGTTGAATTGTTCAAAGTTCAAAAAGAATTTGTTTGAAACTTTTTTCCTATTTGTCGTTTCATTTATTGAAGTTTTATATTTTTATGGAGATAAATTACATTGCATATTTATAATTTCACAAAGGACAATAGTGAAAAGTATGGTGTAAATTTTGTCTTTAAATGCTTCTCTTAATATGTATACATTAGCTCACAAATTCAAGTAATATGAAATAGATGGAGTAGTGTCTTAATCTTACTCGTTTTGTTTCATAATAATTGACGTTTTATCTAATCAAAGAGAATTAGATTTTTTTTCCTTTCAAAATTGCCCTGGTTCACCACATAAATTATATTGTTAAAAAATCACTTCTTTCTTCAAAGCATCTAATTAAAAGTAAAACAGCGAGAAACTTCTTTACAGCTAAGTAGTTTCCTCAAGAAACGTGTTTAAGCTAAAAACATTAATGTTTTAAAATTTAAAGAGCAAAATTCTTTTAATTTATTAAAATAGATTAAATATATTTATTTTTAATATATTTCAAGCTAAAAACATTATTTATTTTAAAATTTTAAGAGTAAAATTCTTTGAATTTACTAAAATAGATTAAAAATATATTTATTTTTAATATATTTAACAAATAAAATAAAACGGAGAAAATATACATTATAGGCTTTCTTATCATAATAATATTTAGTAGCTGTAGTGCAAGATCATGTCATGAGATGAAAAAAGGCTATTTTCTTGTGTTGGAAAAAGAATTATAAAGACAAATTTGGTTCTAATCAATCTTTTCTTACTTTTATTAATATAACTTTTTAATTTGTTTCTTAATCAAGTCTCTATCATATCTTAATCAGCAGATTTGTCATTTGTGGAGGTTGAATAATCTTTGTTTAAATTAAACGCCTCTTTATGTAAAGCAACTTGCTTTTGCGTCTCTAAAGTTTGCGGATAAGCCGATTATTGATGATATATACGAACAAAAAAAATACTCCATTATTATATATAATGTATGGTTCGTTCAACCTTTTATAGTAAAAAATGTGAGGCTAATATAGAAGGGCAGACACAAATCGATCTCTTTTTTTTCCTATTAATGCCTACACAGATTTTACATTTGCTAATTATTTATTAATTATATCTTGAATTTTTGGTGTAGGAAATGTTTATCCTAATAGATTTGGGAAAAGGATATTAACCTTCTAGGATTTGGAAAACATTTTTCTTATAGGTTTGAGATTAATTGGTATCGATATATAGGGTATATAGTTGAGGATTCTAATACATTTTAAACTTCTTCCTTTTCTTTGAAAAACTCTCTTTGTTTTTTCGTCGAACCTCGTTAAATTCTTGAATTATTTTTCTTCTCTATTTTCTTTATTTGTAATTGTGTGTTAGTTAATCCACGATATTTTTACAATAACATAAACAGAAAAAGGCATGAGAATGTCAAAAATAAATTAAAAACCACAAGGATATATATGTTGTTTTTGGTATTGATTAAGTAAATTTTTTTGTTTACATAAGTATATTATATGCTGTTTTTATTTGGTGATAATTGAGATAAGACGACAATAATGTAAGTCCAAATTGGGGAGTCTACGCATGCATGCATGTAGTATTTGACAATAGAATGAAAGAGCAAAATGACGAATTATTGGAGGCTGGGAGCAGCCATTTTTATTTTTGAATTGACCGTCCTACACACTAACGTTATCCAATCACACAAATAAAAAATATTCATATGATCAAACCAATATTTTATTGCCAAAATATTTATTTTTCACATTTCACAATTGGTGTTTCCTCACGATTTTGATAAAAATTATCTCACAATTTATATGGTAATTATTGCATATCAGATGTTCATATCATTGTTTTGAGGGCTAGGGGTCAAATTTCCTCCTCAATTGTGTGACGTGAAATAATTTTACTTTTTGGTAATAGCTAAGACTAGATATAACCTTGTTGAGTCATCATTAATAAAATAAGTTAAATTTGTCTAAATTTTCTAACGGCGAAAGCTAAGCATCTCGTGATGCTACTACTTTTTTTTTTTTCTGTTAAGTTACTTCTTATTTTAATTTATTAGGGTTTCTCTAAATTTGAAAGTGATCACTTCGTAAATTTCCACACCAAGGCTCAATTCAATTAAGTCCGTAGCGTCTACCAATTTCGCCATATCCTCCTTTCCTTTTGTTTTGAGATTAGAATCTCGTTGGATGTCATTCCTTTTTCTTTTTCTTTCATTTATACTGGAACCATTGAATTCATTTATCTGATTTTAGTTTAATGTGAATAGAATTAATTAAGAAAATATAAATTATTTTTATACATATACATATACTGTTGAATCTCTTATACATATACATATACTGTATACATACATGTGTGTGGGTGTATACGTGCATATATATATAAGATTATTTACATATAAAAATAAAAACATTATATTATAAAAAAGATGTAAAATAAAAAGAAATAATTTATAAATGACCTAAAAGATCAATCAAATTTATCATGTCCGTACATTAAATTCGTGATCTCTGGGCCGTTATAAATCTAATAGGGACTTTTGTGTCTGCATCAGTGGATGGTGGGGTTCTATTTTCTTCAATATTAATTAAATAAATATAAAGATGTTCATATGCTAAAAAAATATATAAATAACATGATCTATAGAATTTGTTTTTTCTCCAACATAATCTAATAGAGATTTGATAACTTGATTCTTCTCTAATCTTGCTTTGTTTCTTTTTACTATTTTTAATTAATTCCAATTTCCACCCACCAGCCTCTTTAGTAGTTGGATACAGTCCATAGAGTGATTGAAAAGTTATGTTTAATAAGGTCCAAATGCTGGAATTTTTGTTACTTGTCTGGTTTGATGAAATAATTTTTAATTAATAATTTCTGAATCTTTTACATTTTGTTTGGATGATTTTTGTGTATTATAGCATAATATATTATATTATCTTGTGTTGTTTCTTTCTCACCCTATTGTTTTGATAAATATAATGTGTTTCATTTTAACTTAATTTGTGAGACAATGCACACATATTAAAAGAAAATATTCAAGGATAAAGTTAAAAACCATACTTTCCTCTATTTTTCCCTGGTGAAGTCATAAACGTATAGTATATTTTATCTGCTAAAAAATATAAAATTTTACTAAATAAAAGAGTAAATATGACAAAAACATTCGTATTAAAATTTGAACAATTCAATTATATTTTGAATATTAAAAAAATAAAAATTAAGTTAATTGTATTTGAGATGAAGGGAGTATTATTTTCTGTTATTACATATTTTACATACTCATTATTTGATTGATAAACATACAAGAAATTGTAAGGTAAAATTATTAAATAACAATAAAGTAAAGATAAAATTAAAAAAAAACAAATAATGACCTGTTCACACAAAATTGATTATTACAAAAAATATTTTTTTTTCATATTATCTAATGATGATTTAAACAATAAAATCCAATAATATTTAAATAGCAATCAAACCGAATATTATATCTATACTAATGACATCCATCCAAACAAGGTTTTAAATCATAATCTAAAGATTTTCTTGAGAAAATTGAAAATTTTACAAAAGAACATCTGACTACATTTTTTTTTAGTATTAGATGATAGCATAATATTTTATTAGTAAAAAAATATTTTATTTAGGGGTGTGCAAAGATCGAACTAATCGATAAATTGAATCGATAAAAACGTCATTGATTTATTGTTATAGGATTATTAGGTTATTCGATTTTTAATGGTTCAATATCTATTTTTACTATTGGGCTATTGGGTAAACTGATAACCCAATAAGATTATAATAATTTACTGTTTTATTTATTTGTAAATATTAAATATTAGTAATTTAATACTTAATAGTAATAGAATAGTATAGTAATACTTTACATATTTAATCTTTATAGTACTTAAGTGATTAATTATCCACCTTAGTATTTTAATTTGATTAATTATACCTTTTGCAAATTTGTAAACATAGCTTTTTAGTAATGCAAATTCTTATTATTATTCTTATCGGGTAAATCGAAAATCGAATGTTAAGAACGTAAAATCGATAAAAACTATTTTATTGATTTAACATATTTAAAAATAAAAAACTAATAAATTAAATCGATAAAAACTATTTTATTGATTTAACATATTTAAAAATAAAAAATTAATAAATTAAATAGATGATATATAAAATCCAACTGAATTATTTACCTAATTCTAACAATAAATACAAACAAAATCTAGAAGAATAGATATATTTGCGTAAATCGAGCGTCCAAATGACGAGGGTTGCAATTTTCGAACAAATCCGGCCCACCACCACCAGGACTAGTGCCCGTTTCTCCGATACTTGCTGATTAACATGGGCCCACGTGTTATCAAAAGCATCACTTGTAAAAGAACAAATAGTACGTAGCGTACGGACTACCTTTTCCATACTTGCAAACTTTCTTTTAATTTAAAAAAAAAAGTATAATACGAAGAAATTTCAAAATTTGGACTTCTAATTATTAGAAAAGCTTGATTTTTTAATGGTTTAACATATCTACAAATTAATAACCAATAAGTCAAATTAATAAAATTCAAAATTGACCGACCTATATGCAACCCTAAATACGTACCCTATAATCTCGAGGTATTGTCAAATTGAATTGGATTTAATCGAGTCAAAATATTACTTCATCTGTCTCATTTTATTTGACATTTTTTTTATTTGATATGGTATTTAAAGAAAAAGGTGAACTTTTAAAACTTGTGGTCTAAAACAAATTTTTTGTCCGACTAAGAATTATTTCATTAAAGGTAAAAGAGAAATTTTAAAGTTAAATTGTTTCCAATTAAAATAAGATGACATTCTTCTTTAGACGAATCAAAAAGAAAATAATATTATTTTCTGAACCAAAAAGAAAATAATGTCATATTAAATAAGACTGTGAAAGTATAAATTTATAAATGAATTGAAATAAAATTGATCCAATAATTAGTTCAATTGAAATGGTTTTTAAATGAATTTAGGTCATCATCATTCATCTGCTTAATTTGACCCATTTTTTTATAAAGGAAAACCATACATCTCTATTATATCTATTAAATTTTTCAATATTTTAAAAATACTTCCATAATTACTCATCTCTCTCCTCCGCTCTTTCTGCTCTCTCCCTCGTGCTCATTTTCCTGCAATATATGTTTATGATAGCTATAATTTTGCCAGTATGTGCCGTACTTTATTTTGCATAATACTTTTTTGAGTTTAATTTTGGTTCACTTTCAATGTATAAAATTTTTGTACTGTTGGGTAAAATTAATTTACTATTACAGGTTACTAAATAGTATTTTTCTAAAAGTATTTATTTATGTTTTAAAAAATAAAATACAATTATTATTTTTTTTCCTTCTCTATTTCTCTCAGTTTCACCTTCTCTCTTCCTCTTTGGCAGATAATTCAATTATCTTTTTATTGATTTCTTCCACTACAATTTATTTTTTTTCTTAAATATTCTACAAACATATATATTTTCACTTCTTTCTCCTTCACTATGTATTTTTTGTGTATTCTTTTTTCAATACATAACAATTGCATTTTTATATTTTCAATCAAAGCTAACTTTTTTAGACATATTTTAATTTTGTTTATTGATTCTAGGATTTATTGGTATTTTTTTCACAAAATTAAGTATTTTTTGAAGTGTTCATTTCATTTTCTATTGTTGTATAACGAAAAATCTCTTGAACAACTCCCTACATCTTCCATCTCTCTCAAATTTTCTTTTTGATTACATATTTTATTATTATTATTATTATTATTATTATTATTATTAATGTCATAAATTAAGTTTTTTTTTGAAATAAAATGAAAGATAAACAGAATAATTTAAGAAAAATGAAAGGAATGAAAAAAAAGT
>JAOTQR010000001.1:23963306-23987517 GCA_025774065.1 Solanum ossicruentum | reverse complement strand
AAATTATGCAACCTATAATTAGACCAATACATGTATAATTATTTATAAATTAAAAAATATATACAACTTATGTTTTTTTATAATTTCATTAATTGTATGCATTTAATTATTTTTGGATAATTTAAGTGATTGGATCCTCTAATTTATACAAACAAAATTATGCAACCTATAATTAGACCATACATATACAGTTATTAATAAATTAAAAATAAATATAACTTATATATTTTTTAATAATTTCATTAGTCATATATATTTATTTATTTTTGTATAATTTAAGCAATTGTATCATCTAATTTTGTACTTTTTATATACTTTGTATACATGAATATAAAAAAATTATCTATAACCATTATATATAAATATGTTTTTATACATATTAATGATTTCTCAAATTTTGTGTATTCTTAGTTATATAAGTTAATATGCAACGACAACAATAAAATTAAATAAATTTGTTACACATTTTTATGTACTTTTACAGGAATTTAAATTAATTCTTTTAAGTGATTTTTGACAAATCATAAATTACAATGACTATATATAAAACAAGAACCATAAATTAATTATTTTAGATATAAATTAAAGGTTTTGAGAAAGTCATTTTACGCAAGGAATTCTAATAAAATATAATCACCATAAATTAAGGGATTATTTTCCATTTAAAATAGTTGAATTTATATCCTTTCATTAATTGTTTTCATATAGAATTTTGTATAAATAATTCCATTTAGCCAAAATATACAAATAATGAGTCATGACTATAGTTATAAAATGTAATTAGTTAAACTGTAATTAGTTTGACCTATTAAATTTCAGCAATAAGCAATTTATGAAAATTCTTCTAAATTAAATAGTAAACAAAAGTGAATAATTTAATTGTGAAATCCCACTCTATTTATTGATCGTGACATGAACTTTTCATCACTTGTTGCAACTTAGACTATATGTACGATATATAGTTATAACTTTAAAACATTATGAAATATATGTACATTTTGAATTTTGCAACAAATACATAATGTATATGTATATTGATATAACATATATTAGTATAATTTTTTTTAATATTTTTAATTGATACAATTCTTTCACTTATTTTCACATAATACGATTGATATTTACCTTTTAAATACAACTTTTTCATTAATAAAAATGATATTTGCCTGCATATTAAGTTTTTCACATGATAAAATAAGTATAGCCATATTTTGCGAGTAATGAAAACTATAGCTACATTTCGTAATTACATTCCAAATTATAGCTATTTATGATTTTTCTTCTCTTGAAATAATCCTACAATTAAATATAAATAAACTGTTACTATGAAACACCACTAGGCATAAAAGAACTTCACTTATTGCAGTTGGGCTTTACCGGAGTGATGCGGGCCCGGAGAGTACTTCAGCCTCCCAAATTTGACTGGAAGTATACAGCTTTCAAGTATGGCCCAATAAATTTCAATACAAAATCACAAAATTTAGGGAAATTAGGCATAGTAACCATTTGCCATCAGAAAAATAATATAATTAGACAAATATATGATATGTATTTACATTATATAATTATAGTTTGAAAAAAATAACTTTATATAGCTATAGTTAAGATTTTATTGCTATTTTCTCTCTCCTTTCTTCCTCTCTCTAGCCTTCCCCCCTATCTCTTTGTAATTTCTTGCAAATATACAATTATAAATATATATCAATTGCATATATATAATTATTTTGACAGATATACATAGTCAATTCGCCAGATATACATATACAAGTCGCCTCTCTCCTCTCTCTCGATCTCGCTCGCCTCTCTCTCCCTCTCAATCTTGTTTGTCAAATATACAAATATGTGTATATTAATTACACATGTACAATTATTTGACCGATATATATATACAATTTGACAAATATATATATACAGTTTGCCTCTTTCCTCCCTCTCTCGATCTCACTGGCCTCTCTCTTCCCCTCGAGGTCACAAAGCCGAGATTATATTATGTAATTATGTAAAATATTGTTATTTGACCATACTAAATTTCAAACCTATCATATTTATGAAAGTTCCTCCTTGCCATTTGCTTTGCAAGAAAATTGGCCTAATGCTAAAAATGATCAGAATTGGCCGACTACCTTCTTCTTTCTTTCTTTCAGTTTGCGGCCATTAATGGTTTCTTCTTCTTTCCTCCTTCTCCTCCTTTTCTCTTTGTTGTTTTCGGTCTTTCTTCTTTTTCTTTTTTCATAATCAAACAACCATTAAAGTTTCAAAGCTTGCTTCATTTAAATATTTGAAATACAACAAAAGTTAATTATTTCAAGCAAATTATATATCAAAAGACTTGAAGCATCAAGGGAATTTTATATCTAAAATTTAGGACTGTTTAAAGGTGTTATTTTGGAGTTGATCGAGATTGAATAGTCAGTGTATACTTCATGTATAATTAAACTATATTCAAATTTTTGAATGTATGATATATAATCAGTGTATATATCTCATATAGAGGCAACCGATATTGTATAGTCACAGAAATTTTTCTTAGACTTTTTGGCAGCCTATAGTCAGTATATTCTTTATGACTTTTGACAAATTATTTTGTATAGTTAATATATACTTTTTATAACTTTTAATTATTTTTATATAAATAAAATTTGCTATATTTATTATAAATTAATTACTTTATTGTATTTAGTTGAAATTACCCCAAAATCATATTAGTGGTATCAAATAGTCAAATATCGTGTAATATCGCTGAATAAAACAACACATATACTAGCAAATGTATGCCAATTTTGGAAAAATCAAAACTATACTTTGTATACACAAAGAACGACGATACATATAATGTATCAAAAATAAAAAAGCATCGGTACTCTGTATACATAAATAGAATTTATTGGGGGCAAATTTCATACATATACAAAAAAAGTAAAAAGTTTACCAAAAAAGCAGCTCATGTGTTATTTACATAAACAATAACCCCAAATCAGCAAACTATATATGACTATACAATATTGTTTGTCAAAGGTTATAGAAAATATATACTATTATACAATGTATAATACTTATACATAAGATACATACTAAATATATATTATAATACACAAATATAAATTGATTACACATGCCCATACAACAAAGATTATTTTATTATAATTATTTTAAGTGAAGTGTCACTCAGTGTAATTATTTCCCATTCTTTTTTTTTTCTTGTTTTTATAATTGTGTGGCATCAAAAGTTATTTTTATATAAATTTCTTAAATGGACCATTATATAATGACAAATATGAAGCCTAGCCCATCTAGGCCTTTCCTCTCTAGAACAAGCAATAGTCTGCGACTCATTCAATAATCAACATCTGGTTGAGTTCAGGAAAAAAAAATTATTTCAGGTTGAAATAGTAAAAAATTAATTAACCTATAAATTTATTAACTCGTCATTATAACCTTAAAAAAAATTATAAATAGTTAAGATTTTAGTGTTCTAATTGATTGAGATACGATTTTTACAGAAGAATTAATTTCTTTATCTTTAAATACATATACTGACTCAAAACTTAATTTGCAAAGAAAATGTATACTCTGATCTGCAAAACTTAATTTAACAAGTGTTAAATGTCTGTAACTAACTCTTAGCAAACTAACTAATAGAATCTATAATAACTAATTAGCCTTATAGTGCATAAAACATATTTTAGAAAGGCATTTTTTAAAGAAAATAATATGTGTTCTATTAATTCGTTTGAGCAGTATTTTTGTTTATTAATTGATAACTCGATTATGTTTGATCACTTTTTTCAATAATTCTTTTAAATGTTAAACTATGATAAAGAACAAATATCATGATACATTCGATTGTTATGATAATAATTATATTAAATAATTATTATAAAAGTCTTTGAAATTATGTGGAAAAAAATATTATAACTCCTTTGTCTCTAGCAATGCCTTGTAAATATGGAGAGCGAGTAGAGAAAGACGAAGGAGAGTTAGAGACTAGGAAAGAAAAAAGAAGCAGAGAAAAGCAACTCATATTTAGGTGTCATTTCACTATAAATATATTCGGATAAAATTAAAAAAAATAGAAATTAATATTTCGTCATATAATATGTTATTACTTAGCAAGTTATTCCCTTCCGTCCCATTTTTGCTGTTATATTATATTTTTGGAAAGTTAATTAATTAATTTTAAAAATTAAATTAAATTAAGTTAAATAAAAATTCTATATATGAAAAGTATTATTAACTTGCAAAAAATATATTTTAAAATATTTATTAAAGTCTATAAAATTTGACTCAAAAAAATAGAAATTATTACACTTAAAATGGGAAGGAAAGAGTATTAATTACTTCTGTCGTCCATCTTCGCTTATTCATATTTGACTTAACACACTCCTTTAGAAATAATAAACAGAGGAGTAACTTTATTAATTATAAGTCCATTAAATATTAATAAATAAATAATATTTAATATCAATAATGAAATATATAAAAATAATAAATTATTTCTTAATTTTTTAAATTAATCTAGTTTTGTTGTTTGTTTGATAACAAACGTTATAGAGAAAAATTAACTTTAATTATGAATTTATAAAAATGTAAATAATTCACCACAAAAATAATTTTAATTAATTATTTATAATTGTTCAATATAAAGATTCTATCACTAATTAGCTATGATAAATTAGGATTTTTTTTAGCGGCTCCACTATATTTTCTTTACTCAAATAAGGATGAAGTAGAAGTCTATCAAATAAGAGTAGGTCCATATTTTAATCCTTCTTTCTATATATTTTAGAAGTCAATATTTATAAATGGTGAAAAGATAATTTTATCTAAAATAGAGTCTTTTAATGAAGGGCAAAAAGTTCAAACAACATATATAAGGATTTTCACAATTTTAATATAGTACTAGTTTTAGCCTACGTGCTTTGTACGAATGTGCAACGTTAATTTAAATATTATATATAAATAATACTTATCATTAAATAAATATAATATTCATATTAAAAAATTAAATAAATACTATTAGTTTGATGCAATAATTTAGTCTGTTGTGAAATGGTACAGGTGGGAAAATCAATTCAATTGCTTATAATATAAATATGTTAATAGTTTTTTAATATATAAAGTAATAATATAGAGTTGAATAATTAGAAGTTAAATAATTAACTGATTAAAATTTAATATAACAAAAAGGTCCTAAATATAAAAGGAGTAGTCTAATATTTTCAACATAATTTTACTTATTTTTTTTTAAAATTTGTTGCATTATTACTTTTATTAAGAAAATATTTGATAATGAAAATTTTAGGTAATTATTTACAAAGAATAAATTCTAAATCAAAAGTGAATTTTAATCTATAAGTGAATTCTGAAACTAAATAAATAAAAAATTAAATAACAAAGTAAAAAAATAGTGAAAAAATGATTTTATCTAAAAAAAAAAGGTATTCTAATGAAGGAAAAAAGTTCAACCAACATTTTTATTGACCTTCATACTTTTAATATTGTATATATATATATATAAATAAATAGATAAGTAATACTAAACAATTATTTTTATTTTACTACTCCTATAAACATTTTCACTGTTGTTTCCGATGAGATGCACAAAAACATGCATAAAATCCTTTCACATGATCTTACACAATATTTTTTTTAAAATAGCGACCTTTCCTGTTACTACTACTAAAGTAATCATAGCTACTTTCAGTACCGTAGCAATATGCATTGAAGAGTAATCAATTCAATATTTTTTTTATATGAGAATTATACTATTTTTTATGTTATTTTTTAGTTATCGTGATGAAGTTTTAAGCTTTTATAAGGAAAAATTAATTAGATGTGTAATTTGATTAATATATAAAATATTATATGAAGTAAAATAAATTGAAAATCTTTTCATACATATATATTAAATCTCAAATAAACTTACTGAATTTTTTATTTCACTGCTGATGGATTCCTCTTTACTTGATTTAATCACATAAATTTGTGTGGCAATTTCCTTTCTCTATTCTAGTTATCCAGACAAATATAAGATTTTAAACATTTTACATGTTTTCTTTATGATATCGATTTTGATGACAGAATTATTACCCAGTGAAGTGTTAACAATCTGCTACTTTTTTGTTTGTATCGACTAATAATGGAATAAAGCAAAATGACTTTTAAAAATAACTGTATTTTTTTCAATTGTGAAGTAGCTGTTAGTCAATGCAACTTTCGACGCTCATCATGGGTCATTTGAAAACAATCGATCTATATTTTAAACATAGAAGTCAGACTGCGTACATCTAACCCCCTTACCCCGCAATGGGCGGGAGTCTTTGAGGCAATGAGCTAATATTGTTATTGTTATTTTTTATCGACTAATGTCTGTACACATTAACTTACATATTTCTATTTACAGTAATTCATATTAATTTTATCATGACAAGTGTTAAATGCGCATAGAAATAGAAATATAGGTTAATTAACTATGATTAAGTAATAACTTCAAATGTTATACTGATTTTATCACTAGTTATATTTTGAATAACAACAACATCAATAATATACCCAGTGATATCCCACAAGTGGAGTATGTGGAGGGTAGATTGTACGCAGACCTTATCGCTACCTCATAGAAGTAGAGAGGCTGTTTCTTAAAACCCTCAACTCAAAACCCATAACCAGAAAGACTAGAAATGACAAAAAGAAATGTAAGGTAAGGAAATGCGACTAACAATAAGTAACACATGACAGTAAGACACATGCACTAGATAATGACAAGAAAAAGAAATACTAATAGTAAGAATAATACAAATGCTAATAGTAATAAGAAGTAGACAACCACAGAGAAGAATAGGAAGAAAAAGAAGAAGAATTTAGCCTGCTACTCTAATTCGCGACCTCCACATCCTTCTATCTAAGGTCATGTCCTCAGTGAGGTTCAGTTTCGCCATGTCCTATCTGATCACCTCCCCCCAGTACTTCTTAGGTCTACCTCTACCTCTCCGAGTAGCTCCCACAACCAACCTTTCGCACCTCCTAACAGGAGCATTGATACCCCTCCTCTACACATGTCCGAACCAGCGCAGTCTCACTTCCTTTATCTTTTCCTTCACCGGGGTCAATTCCAGTTTCTCCCGAAAAATTGAATAACAAAACATTTTACACTTAAGATTAAGGTATCACCTAGTACTCAAAGTAAGCCGAAATTTATGAGATTGCGCATATTCAAATTTCAACAACGGCAAAAGTAATATGTGGTAATTTATAATTATCTATTCAAATTTCTGGAGATAGAATTATTTGATATAATAAATACCCCATAAAATAATTGACCACTACAACACAATTATAACTACAACACAATTATAACTAGTTCTTTTTGGTTTCCTTTTGACGAAAAATACCTTATGTGTACAAGTGTTCAAAGTTGAAAGGCAAGTATTGACAATTGAGTCAAAAAAAACAATCAACCTATTTATAAAATTGGTGTGTAAGATATAATTATAAGAGAGGTCTGTGAGCTGTGCGTTTAAATGACTAGTTATAGTAAATAGGGCATGGTTCCAATGCTGGCTTCCCAGTTCATGCAACCATCACAGAAAGCTAAATTTGGGAAAAACGACATCTTTTGTTTTCTCTGTCCTTCTTTGACTTCTTTATGCTCATCAATTATATGATTTCAATAAATATTTTTGCTTTATAACAATACAAGTTGTAGTAAAATGATTTTGAAAAAAGTGTACATTTACAATATCTATTACTGATTCACAAAATCTTGAAATTTCAACTGCTAAATCTTGATAAACAGTGCAACTATAATGTGACTTCTTCTCTTTTGTTACTCCTTATCCATCAATTTAATTTTACAAAGACAATTTGAAAAAAATGAAATATAAACAAATATTATCTCTATCTTTATGACGTAAAAAGAGTCAAAGACTTGTTCCCTCAGAGACGTAAACAAAACATGATTTTACTTGCTCTTTTCCTTATTTTCCTCACAAAATTAGGGATGAAAACAGTAGTGAAGATTTATTTTTCGTAGGATTATAATAATAGGCTATGTAATAGTCCGGCTATCAAATAGTAAAACATAGCTCGAAAAGATAATGGTTAGTCACCAAAGCTAAAATGGTCATTTTATTATTATTTATTTTTAATCTGAGTCTGTCAATTTTTATGATATTTTTACTGAGGGGTAAGAAAAAAGTCACCATCTTTTGTCTTGTCATTTAGCTGAGAAGGCAGAGAGAGAAAACAGAGAGCAGATGAAGGGACTGCTTCTACTTGGTGCTCTTAGCCAAGAAACTTACCATACATAAACCACCAAATGCTCATTTCTTATAGGCTCTTTGGGATACGAGCTCCTTTTTACTTGTAAATAGTGCTAATTATTACTTATTTATGTAATAAATTACAATAAATCAAAACCAAAGAAAAAACCAGAAGATTTGAAGCTGTTCTTCTTTGACAACAGACAAAATTTTTTGTTGCAAAGAAAAAAGAATAGTACTAGTACGAAAATTTGTAGGTATATATCACTATACAGTATACACCATTAGCAAATTGGCATATATACCATGCCACTACTATGACTCTTCTTCTTTCATTGGTAACAGTAATGCCCCAGTCTTAGTTTTTTGCAGGCGCCGTCCTCCTTTTTTTCCCTCTGTCCCCTCATCCCCCATACCCTATTTCTTCTCTTTCTACCAAAACAGTAGTATTTTCGTTCTCTCAATTTGAAAATCTCTCCTTCTCCATTAATATATATATTGAAGCAAAAAGAGTGGAGGAATATTCATATATGAACATGGTGGGGTCTCTTAATTCTTTGAATTTATTCTCTCTAGTGTGATTATATATTCTGATTTTGGGCTTTTTTGTTTTTTGGTTTTGCAGTTGGACTACGCACAACATCTTCCTCAGTGGCTTACTGCACTTTTGACAGAGAAATTCTTCAATGCCTGCATAATTCATGAAGATGCTAAGAAGAATGAAAAGAATGTTTTCTGTTTGGACTGCTGTGAGGGTGTTTGCCCTCATTGTTTGTCCCCTCACCGTTCTCACCGCCTTTTGCAGGTCAATTAATTTTCTTCTAGTTCAGTATGTCCAATTACGACAACGATATATATTCCTGTAACTCCACAATTGGGGTTGAATTGTTGACTTATTTCTTTGACATATGACTTGCAGATTAGGAGGTATGTGTATCATGATGTTATAAGGCTTGGTGATGCTAATAAATTGCTCGACTGTGCTTTTGTTCAAGTGAGTATTTTCAGAAAAAAATTCTCACCTTTTGAATTTCTGTGATTATTTATTGTTTTGGTTCGTCTGCAGTCTTACACTACAAACAGTGCAAAAGTTGTGTTTCTAAACCAGAGGCCACAAACAAGGGCTAACAGAGGCTCAGGCAATTGCTGTATCATCTGTGACAGGGGACTTCAAGATCCATTTCTCTTTTGTTCTGTATCCTGCAAGGTTAGTTCTTCATTTTTGAATTACCAATTATGGTAATTGCAAGCCCCCCGATTTTTTTGAATTTTGTCACCTACCCATTATTCATGTACAAGTTTTTTTACCTGGGTATGGCTTGATTTTGTTTCAGGTTCAACACATACTGAAAACTGAAGGCAAACTTACAAAGTATATCTACAGGTGTGAGTACATGACACTGCCTGAACCAGCTTTAGACGATGGTCAAATGACCCCTGATACCATTCTCGAACCGATTGGTTCGGTGAGAACCGAGTCCGGTTCAAGTGGAAGCGGCGGAGCCGCCGGAGAAGTGGACTGCCGGACGATTGGATGCACGGCGACAACAGAGATTGTGAGGAAGAAGCGCAGCACCCTCTCGGCTTTCCGGTCTGTGTTTCAACCGGGTTCGGGAATATCAGTTTCTATGATGAACCGGAGGAAGGGTACGCCTCAGCGGTCTCCTCTTTACTAATTGTGTGTTTCTTGGAAGAGAATTGAAGTCGGGAGGGGCATAATTGGAAATTAGATAGTATAATTCAAGGGCAAATCAGGAAAAAGAAAAATTGACCTCCCAATTTTGTAGAAATGGCTTTTCTTTCTCTTTATTATCTGACATATGAATGCTATATTTCTATCTGACCATAGAGAAATCACATGAATAGGAAGGAAATTAGTATGAATATTCTGAAATTAATTACTGTAATAGTTATACCTAATTTTTGGTGCTTTTGCTTCTATTGATGCTTATTTTGTCTATTTATTTCAATGATTAGTGTTTCTGATTAATACTGCTTTGTCCCTGCTAATATGTTAATCATTCCAATTTTATGGTACATATTTACAGCTTGCAATTACGCTAATATTAGTACTTATATGAGTTGAATTAGCAAGTTCTGTCACTGTAATGTTAGGTCAACTTGTTTTTTAGGTGAATTTATAGGTGTTGCATGTGCGCGCATTTTGTTTTTTACTCTGTTAAAATAATACGTAGGTGTGTGTGTTATTTTCCAAACATGCACTAAAGCATAGTCGAGAATGGTTTTTTCATATCCCCCAGATCAATTTACTGCTCATCTTTCTTAAATATTTGTTCTAAATAATTGTTACTATTGAGTATGGTTTTCTCATTTGCACTTTATTTAAGTGAAGAATATGTAAGTATATTTTAATATTATGATTGCTTTAATTAAACTTTTTTTTAAATACAAGAGTGGTTAAAAAGAGAATTTTTTATGTCTCATTTCATCTCCAATATAAGTGTTATTTTAAAAAATGAAATTTGTTCAAGAGTATACCTTATTAATTCAAGATAAATTTTGTATACTTGTTCAATTATAAGTTTAGACTTATCTTTCTAGTAGTATTTAGTTTTCAAAAGACATATATTACAAATTTTTGAGTCTTCTAATATTTCACTTAATATGAACTAAAGAAATTAATAAATAAGAATATCATAGTGAAAACATTTTAAAGGAGCACATGAACATAATAAAATATGACAACGGGTCCTGAAGATTACATGTTTTATAATATGCGAGATAATTATGTCAATTTTTAATTATAGAATATTAATATTATTTTCAAAGTGAATTTTTATTTAAAAAAAATACATCACATATGTTCAAAATTTTGTTGTAAATGGTTATTACTGATAATGTGGCAGCAGATGGTTAGAATTTGGTTGTAGGATGTAGGGACATATTCACGTAAATGCACAAACACAATGGTGGCTGGTTTCTTTGTTTATTTCTTTTCTTCTTCCCTAGAACATAATAATGACAAAGCCTATTTATAAATATTTTGATTTTCAAACCATAGCCTGTGTTTTTCTCTTCCCTAAATGTCTCCATCGTTTTTAAGAAGCCAAACTATCTTTCCATGTTCCTATTTGATTTTGTATATCTTAATCCATGTTTAGGTTATTATTTTTGTTCCATATTAATTTAATTTATGAGATAATGTATATATATTAAAAAAATATTTAAGAAAAAAATTACTTATTTCATTCTTCATATATTCAAATGAATAAATAAAAATAAAATGAAACTGAGAGCGAAAGTAATTCTGTAACAAACGTCTAGCTAGCCGTATTGTTAGTTTTGGCTCTGCCTAATAATATTGGATTCGCCTAAATTTAGCATCAACTTTTATCTCTTTTTTAAAATTCGCAGAAACTCAATTGAAATCAGATCCACCATCAATAAGGCTAACTCACAAATGATTTTGATTATCATCTCTAATAGCTCAATTCACTAATAATATTGTTTATGGTTAGATCCTCACGACTTAAAAACAAATGGTTAGGATGTTAGGAATGTCTACTTATATATCTAGCATTTATTTTATTTATTTTATGTGGCATCGTTTGACTTGGCATGACCTTAAAGAAAATAAGAATAATTTTTAAAATTCATAATCTAAAACAATTACTCTTTTGTCTCATATTAACTGAATTTGTGAGGTAACACACACATATTAAGAAAAACATTCAAATACAAAATTTACATCATATTTTTCACTATTACCCTTTGTGAAATCATAAATATGTAGTGTAATTTATCTCGTAGAAATTATAAAATTTCAATAAATGAAAGGGCAAATATGGAAAAAAGTTTCAAATATTCTTTTTGAACTTTGTACAATTAATCTATTTTGAACATTGAAAAAAGTCTCAAAAATTCGATTAATTTGAGACAGAAGAAGTATTAGATATTTGTGTTATTATAAATCATTTAACTAAGGGCAAAAAAGAGTTTAAAATTAAATTGTTTCTTATTATAGTAAGATAACATTTTTTAAAGACAAACTAAACAAATTAAATGTGTCATGGGACACAAAAAATATGTTAGATGTGAAACTCTTACTGTGAATTAGTAAAATTTTTTACCACGTATGAGAATTTCAACCTTGCTATAAAAATTAAATCAAATCAATAAAAAACTATTGTAGTTTTTTAATGATCCTACATACACATTATATTATATTATAGTTATCTTTGAAACCATGAATTCTCTATTTTAAATATTAAATTACTATAACATTTTTAACGGTGATGATTTTTCTCCCGAGTTATTGGCTTGTCGCCATTATTATTTGAAATGCCACTATTCTAATTTGTTCATTTGATGTCATCTTTTAGGATTTATAATTCAACTCTTAGCTTGTTAAGAAGTAAAAGTTTACCTCGTTTTCCTGTGCTGTTGTAGAAAGTTGGTAAAATATTAGTGCTTCTTTGTAGTTTCTTTGAATTAGTTTGTTTTTTATTTTAAAAGAAAAACTATTGAGTTTTGTTTTACTTGATTGTTTAATGAATAAATTGGTGCTATTAACTTTTAAAAGTTCGAGCCATTTAAAGTTCCACAGAAATTTCACCAATAGGTTTTATTAAAAAATATTAGGTATCAAATTTCTGAGTTATTCGAAGTTGCTTATCAATTGAATGAAGTTTGAACTAAAAAAACAGGTTGAGATAGTTTTGAAGAAACTTTAAATTATCCGCCATTTTATTTTGATGATTATGAAACTCGCAATTGCTATCTTTTGAGTAGTATAGGATGAACCTCGCTCCTATATAATAGCTCACAAACCACACAGGAAAGTAACTCAAACTAGACAAACCTCTTACTTTTGATAACAAATATTTTCGAATTGAAGATCTCCAACATAAAAATCATAAGCTCAAACCACTGGACCGAGGTGACTTTTGGCAGGCTTATTCTTCTTAAACATTTGATGATCCATCATAATATGTATTAAAATCTTGATAATGCATGTCAATCAAAAACCCTAGGCAGAGAGCCAAGGCATTTTGTACTAGACTTTCAAGCAACCCTCTCCATTAATAATAATGGCAAGTTTTTATGGCGATCTATTATGAATTGAAATTCCAACTTTTCTAAATATAACTAGACATCGGTGTCCACACTAGCACGGATTGAGTATTTATTATTTTTACAAAAATTATAAAAATACGTAATTTATATTTACAAAATTTCATATAATTTCGACTCTTTTAAAAAATTACAAAAATTTCTTAAATAACACAAAATTGCAACACTTAGTGATACAAATTACAATATCTACTTTTACATGTATCATAGTTAAAATTTCTTAATGTTTCTACCTTTTCGACATGTATCATTGGTTTCTTTTTTGTATCAAAAAGAAGGAATTTTTGGTAATTTTAAAAAAAAGTTGGTACTAGTTAGAATTAGCTCCAAAAAGTATGAGATTTGTGTAAGTTGCCCATTGTTTTTTTTGTTTTAATTTAAGGGATATAGATATAATTTAGAGAGTTAATTAAAAAATATTGTGCCGTAACATATTTTTTTAGAAATATTTTAAGTTATTAATTATCAAAATTAGTAGCATTTTTTAACAATAAAAATAAGACAAACAAATTACAACAACAACATACCCAATGATATCCCACAAGTGGGGTTTGGGGAGGGTAGATTGTGCGCAGACCTTACCGCTTCCTCATAGGGTTAGAGAGGTTGTTTTCTAAAACCAAGAAAAACAAATTACAATAGGAGAATAAAGAAAATTACGAATATACCCGTAAGCAGCTCAAGCGGGTATGTCGACCTACTGCGTGCTTGAGTAGCTTTAATTATCATGATTAGTAGCATTTTTTAACACTAAAAATAAGACAAAAAATTACAACGAAATAAACATAAAAAATTACGGATATACTCTCAAGCTACTTAATCAGGCATGTCGACTTGCTGCCTGCTTGAGCAACTTTAATTATCATGATTAGTAGCATTTTTTACACAAAAAGATAAGACAAATAAATTACAACGGAAGAACCATAAAAAAAAATTATGAACGTAACCACAAGCTGCTAAAGCAGCCATGTCGATCTGCTGTCTGCTTGAACAAATTTAATTATCATGATTAACAGTATTTTTTAACACTAAAGATAAGACAAACAAGTAAAAACGGAAGATCCATAAAAAATTATGAATGTACCCTCAGACTGCCTAAGCTGGCATGTCGACTTGTTACCTGGTTGGATAGTTCTAATAATCATGATAAACAAGTTACAACGAAAGAATCATAAACAATTACGAATGCACTCTCAAATTGCTCAAGCTGATATATCGACTTGTTGTCTGCTTGAGTAGTTGAAATCGAAATTACCGGAGTATCCCTTGGACGACAAACTGGCATGTTGTCCGCAGCTACTTCCCTATCGGCTTCTATATATTACTAATATTAATTTTGTAGGATTTATCGAATTAGCTTATTTGTATTAATCCATACGCAAATGGGAGTAATATGTACTCTTATGTTTAGTAAACAAATGTAGTGTGTGAAAAGATGCAAATTTTACTTAGTTTAGTTGAAAAAAAATTCAAAGGGCAACTAACCACAACATGATAAATTCAAAAGCAATGGTGGGTGGTATTGATAATGGTGGGAATAAATGCAAAGGATCTTTGTGGTCTTTTCATTTGATATCCTTTACGTGCTTTTAGTAGTATTTTGTTTTTTACTTGTTCATTTTCAATTTTGTACATCCTTTAAAAAATATAAAAATTTATCACAATGTCTTAGAATTCGAAATAAGCAATTAATTCTGAAGATAAACATGAAAAACATACTATATAGTATTTTCTTGATGTATTAAAAATAACAAATGAAAATATACTTTTAACATAGTAAATGGAGGAGTATATTTTTTAAAAAATATTTTAAAATATATTTTTATTTCCAAAGAGTTGCATCATTGTACATTGATTAAGCTGTCACTAATAATTATGATTTATGAGGTACGTACCATTATTGGAATTGGAGTCGTTTGATGTTCTTTGTTTTCGTCCGCACATTCCTTTAGTTTGGTTCATTATTGAGTTTACATTTATAATCTCTATCTTCATAATTTCAACTGTTTCTCTAGTAGTATCCGAAGGACAAAAATACAATTTTTGAAAAAAAAATAAAGAAAGTGGAAGTTCTTTGAGAATTCTATTAACAGAAAAATTATTTACCCTATTTATTTTTCTCCAATATGTTTGGTCAATTCTTTTGTATTTTCGTTCTCATCTTACAAACCTTTTAATTTACTCAATCATTTATTACACACAGAAATTTTTTTCACGCCCTTTTGTGTTTTCGTTTTCATCTTACAAACTTTTGAGCTACTCAATCAATAAAGAGATACTTTTTTCATCCTCCTTTTACTAGTCCTCCATTGACTTGACTTGGAGAAATTATTTATTAACAGTTTGTGTTTTAAATCATTCGAGTTTTAATCATGGTTTGAAATAATATTAGTTTTGTTTTATTACTTGTCTTAAATATTATGACTAAATATTTTATTTTAGCCAATTAGGAGAACTTTTTTCTAATACTATTCTTATCACTAAATTTAAAATTTCAAACATCATGAATAAGAAGTGTATTAGGTTAATGAGAGTCAAGTAATATTAAATGAAAAGAAAAGTTAATGATATAACTTGATATTAGAAGAAGTTATTTAAGAAAACACTCTTGATTTGTTAAAATGAAGAAGTAAAAATAATAATTTTTTTTAATATAAGGACCAAATAAAATAAAATAGAGGCAATATTAATCTAAGAACGTCATAAATTAACTACTAGTAATACTACTCCCTGTATTCAATTTTGACTTAATTTTTGAAACTTCTTTCATACTTCAAAATAGTTAAATTATTCAAATCTTAAGATAGATGTTTGATTTATTTTTTATATTTGTCGTTTTTTGAAATAAAATTTTATATTTTCTCAAAATTAAGCTATACTATGACAAAATAATTTATGAGGGTTGTAATAAAAAATATAATTACAATTTTCTTTTTAAATATTTTCTTTAATATTTATGTATTACCTCATTAATTAAATTAACATGAAATAGAGGGAGAATTAGATCACCGCATGCATTCACGTCATATATAAAAAAAAGTGGTGAAACTGTCATAAACTGATTAATTACGGTTAAATTGTCGTTGGCTTATTTCTGAGAAGAGATTAATAACAAATTAAACAACTTTAATTAATTGTTGTTGGGTTATTCCTCGTAAAAGGTACTACTACTTATGGCTCAACTCAAGTGTCTTAGTACTACTCAAATCAAGTGTCTTACTTTTTCTTTTTTAATCTCATATATTCTATTTTTTCCGACCATTGATTCAACACAAAAATTAAAAAGTAATAAATGATAAGAATAATCTTGCTAAATTATTCTTTAAATTTAATAAATATAATAATGTCTTGGACTATAACAAATGAAAAAAATAAATTAAAAATTAAGTGCAAAATTATCTATTAATCTCCTAAAGCGGACAAATATTGTTGGACGGTTGTTTAATTACAGTGAATAAGTAAAGATAGATAAAAGTAATAAGTGATGAGTTTGTTGATCACAAGATTTAAATAACTTCATACTCACTCTATCAAATAATTATTATCCACTATTGACATGGCATAAAGATTAAAAAACATTAAATTACATGAAAATTTTGCCAAATCATTCTGATTAAACATAAGCCATCCAAATAATTAAGGTTAATAAATCTAACTAAAAAAGTTATGGCAACTATAAAAGCTCCTTGAACTTTCCAACCCAATATCTATAACCTTAGATTCATTATTGACTTTGCTCAAGAATTAAAAATGAATGATAAATTGTTTTATCAAATCATTTTTATTAAAATATAGATCATCTAAATATTGAGAATGAATGCTATTTAATAATAAAAATAAAATAGACAAAAAATAATAAATCATTCATTAATTTTATAAATTAGATAAATACTATTGAAATATTTTAAAATGATATAATGAACAAATAAACAAGAACAAAAAAAATCTTTCGATTTTTTTTTTGATATATTATCAAGTTCTTTTTTTGTTTCTCTTTCAATTTCTTCTAAAGTTATGCTCATAATATCATTTTGCAACTGGGAGAATTTTAAATTATCCAAGTAGAGGTGTACACTCCATTTATTAGGTATTGATATGGAGGGACGTGCTTTAGGAATAATGGAGGGACATGCTTGGCCATTTATTATAGACACTGAAAGATTAAGACTGACTTATAATTTTATTATTGAAAAATACTTCATCTATCTAATAATAATTGTACGGTATTAAGTTAATAGTATGAAATAAATCTTTTTTAAGAAAATGTTGATAAATTTATTTTATATTAATAAATGGTATGTTTGTAAATTTATCAATTACAATGTAATATCATGCAATCAAACGGAACAATAAAATTAACTAAACAATAACAAATCATGCAGTCTGTTCAAATATTGTCCAAATATTGTATCATATATAGTACAATACTATATCATATATTATGAAATCATGACAAACTATCATCCAAACACAGGGATAAAATAAGATGAAAAAGTAGTAAACAAGTAAAATTAGACAAAGACAGTAAATTTTTATATTGAGATCATAAAATTCAAAGTTCTTTTTCTATTTCTTAAACTTCATGCTCAATTAAATTAAGATATACTTACACTTTGTTTAGATGATTGTTATGTAATGTTTGACAATGTATTGTATTATATTGTATTGTATTGTATTATTTTGAAAAATTATATTATTCTATATCATTACATAATGTCATACATCCATACTTTAGTTGATAAACTTACAAGAAATTGTGAAGTATGTGATAGACACCATGATAAAATAGGATAAATGATATTAAAGTAAAAATGTAATCACACCAAATTGGTCACTATACAAAATAGACGTTTTTGTTGCTACTTAATGATGAACTTAAACAATAGAATACAATAAAATTTAAATAACAATCAAAATATATATCACATTGAATTAACAATATAATACAATATAATATAATACAACACAACGAGTAACAACCATCTAAACAAAGGATGCATGCATAGGTAATTAGCTGGATTTCTGGATATTTCTTAAGGAACATATTAATGTTTTTTTTGGATGTATAGAAAAAATAAGAGTGGTTGAGATAGGGCAATAAATGTATGTGGATTTGGTTGGATGCGAATATCATTGAAAGCATGATATACATTCTGATAAATCAGAAAAGTGTACGACTTGTTCCCTCTTTTGGCTAATGACACTTCCCTTGACTCCTCCCGCTCCATCATTACTCTATTTGTTTCTACATCGAGGTGTTCATTCAAATTTTTTTTTATAGTAAAATTACGATATATGCATATAATAATTTGGTGTAAACATCAGGTAGATAGTGAGGATACAAAAATTTTAATTTGTTAAAGATGTATGCAAGCTAAATGAATTATATTTGTTAGTTTAGTACTTTTTCTAAATTTTTCTTTGCTTAGGCCATTAAAAAAAAAGTCTCTGATTTGCCTGTTTTATGTTAATGCAGCTGTTCAGTATAAAGTCTGCTACCCTCTCAGCCATAGTGGATTATATTATGGTTGTTTTTGTGCTAAGTGTAGATGGAACTGTTTACAACCTATTTTTAAAATAATACAAAAAAATTATAATAATAAATAAAATATGAAGAAATAGATTTTATTCATAAGCAATGTGGGTACAAATTTTTTACTCCCTTGATTCTTCTCTCATGATGTTACTCTCTTGATTCTTCTCTTATAATATTTCTCCTATGAGTCGAGGGTCATTAGTGATGTATTTTTCGAATGTCGGATGATATATTTTAATCTCTATGAAATATTTGAGATGTCTTTTCAAGTGAATAGATTACCCTAACCTCCAAGAAACTCTGACTAAAATAAAATCCATCTTATAGAGTCCTATAAAATTTCAATGTCTTCCGGAACATATATAAAGTCTGTCATCTTCACGACTAAAATGGTTAAATTCTTAAAATTATAATCAAATCGTTGAATCAGTACAATCTTTTTCAAGTCCAACATGGTCTGTTTCAAATACAAAAAAATAAATTATTTGGCAGTTGGCACATTACTTAAGGAAAATACTTAAAGGTATTAATCTAAGAGTAAATTGTTTATATTACCCCTTTTTGTCGTTTCAAAAATTCTTCTTGAAAGTAGAAGTATGGAATGTTATTTTAGACTTAATAGTAATTGAAAATCCACCTAAAAGAGGGTAATTATTTTTTAAAAAATAATTAATATATTCTTAACTTAGAAAAGATAATTTATTTTGAATCATAAGAAAAAAATTGTCAAAAACTAGGTGCTTTAATTTTGGAGTACTAAACTAATGTATAGGTGATACTCTCTTCGTCCCAAAATATTCGTGATGCTTCATTGTTCAAGAGTTAAATTCATTAATAATTTAAAAATATATTTTCTTACTAAATTGATATGTGAAGATAATAATTTAGAATATTTTCAAATATCTAAAAAAATTTATATTGAATTGATCTAATTTAATTCAAATTTAAAAATAAATAAAATTAAGTTTTGGTAAAGAAAACATGACAATTATTTTGAAATAAGGATAGTTAAAGTTACTCTATTTTTATATGTTGATTTAATTGTGACATTTCAAAATGTGACCTGATATTTTAATTTTTTTAAATAATGTACTAAATGGACTAATATGTGTTTCATTTTTTCATTTATTTGCAAAAGGCCCTCTTACTTTGCACATTGAAACATTTTATTATTTACAGCATTTGGAGAGAATATGTTTCCTCTTTTACTGTTTGGTGTTTCTCTTTACGGTAAAAATCATGTAAAATGTTTCCAAATATCTCGATGAATAAATGAAAAATAATCTGTAGCATATGAGTGATTTATTTATCTATTTGGGCATTAAAGAAAAGTATAGGGGTAATACATCTATTTATGCAAGCTTTAAGGTGTTATATAGACTAACATAAACTACGGGGAGGCAAAATTGAATTTTTGGGATATATGTAAATTGGCTCCCCTGAGGTACGGATAATTTGGATGGATTAGCTGGGCGTCTGCCACGTGTCAGATGCTCCTTTTTGGAATGTCTTTTTGTGGCTCCCAAATGGTCAAGTTGTTTTCTAAAGGACAGTTTCCAAACAAAAAACACAAATCATAAATTTTTCGAAAAAATAAGGAGTTGATTAGTCTGAGGGATAAAAATAAATAGTTATAAAATAGATAAAAAAAATAGTTAAGTGATACAATTTTAATATCTCGTTTGATTGCCATATTTGGGATAACTTATCTCACTATTTATATCATACTAATTGAATAAGTTATCCTAATATATGATGGGATATAAATTATCCAGGATATCTAATTCTGGGATAAGTTCTGCGCAACCAAACGACCCATTAATAGTACTAATAATAATTCTTAATACTTTTTCTATGTCAAATTTATAGTATTATCTGTCATTTTAAAAAAAAAATCTATTTTTACTTTACGTTTACATGACATGTTTAGAAGTGTCGAATTAAAAAACATTTTGATTCAATTTATTTATCTTCAGTTTAGAATTATAAGATTCTTTTTTTTCTATACTTTTTAAAATTTTATAATAAATCAAATCAGACTAATAAATTAAAATGGACGAATTAATCATAAAAATAGACTCATTTTAACGTTTGCAGAGCAACTAGTTTAGAAATATGTACATATTATTACTGATGTGATAAGCAGGACCACAGACACACACACTCCACCATGCTCTGTGTATACTGTCAGTATATTTCATGCATATCAATTTCTGAACCATCTTAAAAGTTAAAGCAATTCAATTTTTCTTTTAATTATACTTTTATTAATTTTGGAATGTAGTTTACAGTCATTGTACTGAGATTTTCCAGAGACTAAAATTGCTTTTGTGTTTTGGCTCACTTGGTGCATCACAGGACCCTTTAATTAGCCATATAATTGTATCACCATTGAAAGACAAGCTAGAGAGGTGATGGGAAGGGGAGGGAGTAGCCGCGGAGCCAGCAATTCTAATAAAGAGATTGAGAAAAGATAGAATGCGAAATTAAAACACAAAGTTTTATTTTATTGCATTGCTTTCTTCATTTCAAAATAGTTGTTAGGTTTCACTTTTCGAAAATTAATTTGAGTAATTTTTCAAGTTAAATTAAAATAATTAATTAATTTGACATTTGAAATAAAAATAAAAATATTCTAATACTATTACGAGAAAAGCACTATGAAATATAAGTTGTAAATTTTTTTATATCAATATAATGACAAAAGATATGTAAAATTATTAGTCAAAGTTCATATTATTTTTAAAAATAAATAAATTATGACAAGTATTTTAAAAAGAGGGAGTACATGATGTGAAGAGGAATCAATAGTTTGTATACTTACATAAACAAACATTTTTACTTATATGTTTTTTGAATACGATAATCAACTTATTTTAAAACACACTTTTTAGTGACATATTTTTTATGAGAAATAAATTATGTTTGATTAGTTGATTTAAAATATATTTGTGAGCACCAACAACAACAACAATAACATACCCAGTGATATCCCACAAGTGGGGGTTTAAAATATATTTGTGAGCAACAATTTTTTAAAAATATCTTTAAGTATATTTTCTTTTAATTTTTTTAATAAAGCAATTTAGGGGGGAAAATACTTTTATTTATCCCTAAAATCTTTTTCGCTATTCCCTGTAAATACTTATATTCTCCTAATAACTAAGCCAAACACATCATCTTTTTAAAAATAAATATACTACTTATTTTTTAAAAAAATAAATAATTTTAACCTCTCAAGAATTTGCCACAAAAATTATCGCACTTCTGTAAAAATACAAAAGATGACTTTATAGAAACATATTCAAAAAAAGAAAATAGAAAGTTTTCTTGTTTAGTAATACCAAAGCACATAGTTTCACTATTAAAATATTTAATATTAGTAATAAATATTTAATATATGTTTCTTGATTCAAATTATATTAGTGGATAAGAGATCATCTTGTCTTATTTTTTTTAACCAAATAAATGATTAAATTTTCATATTTAGACATTGACCACCACGAGAATTATTTATTCTCTATTTTTTTTTATGTATTTTAATTTGAACCTTAAAAAGTTAGAAATCAATGCAACATAGCTGGCCAGTCAAACTTTGCTGAACAGAAAAATTACTTTGGCAGATTAAACAATCACTTATTAATTATTGGCCAAAAAGGGTACGTAGTGCTTAATTACACATTGGAAAAAATAGAATATCATTTCAATAACTACAAAAATGAATTATTTATCCTTTTAAGTTAAAATTTTCACTTAACCATCATGAACAAATTTAATTATTAGAAGGTAATATAAAAAACCTGTTAAGCGAATCATCACAGTGAAGCAAATGTTGTTAAACTCTTCAGTAATAGATTTAATTACCAGCAAACACGTTTTATGATTAGGAAATTAAGTTTCAGTGATTTTTTTTAATTGATGAACTTTCTTACTTTTAAATAAATTGAAATAGAAAAAGGAAAAAATTGAAGTATATATTGATAAGAAAATTTATTGATCCTGTACCTGTGCGAAATTTATTTTAACGTTTTTCATTCGATATCTGATATTCAAATTAAAATCAATTAAATCTAGATTGTAGGTGTTACTTTTTGGGTGCAACGTTCACATCATAAATTTTCCCCTTCTCATCGTCTCGATGATGGGATCTAAGTGACATATAATTATATAGATAGTGTTGCTTTTACCCACCTTTTGCTTCTATATATAGATATAATTATATAGATAATTATGTTCTAGGTTTTGATTTGTTAGTTAATTTGCAGGAGAGGGTACACATATTAATGGGCTTATATGTCCTCTCATCTCTTAGCCCATAAAGAGCCCATGTAAGTCCTGATTGTGAGAGGGTTAGCCCAGAACTTCTAGCTTTGCTCCAAGTCCCAGCGTTGGTTAAAAAACTCTCGTATTTATGTTAAATAAAATTAATCTTACCAATCATATAGGTTAATTTACGTATTATTTTGCATTGTAAACTCGAAACATTAAAAGAAAGAAAATCTATTTATGAACACATGGGAGGAGTTAATTTCTTATCCTCTAACTTGCCGAGGATAATTGGGTTCGATGTTCATTTGGATTAATTTATTTTGGGTATTTTTAAATTAAAATAGTTTTTAAGTAATTTTAAAGTGTTTGACAAAATTAAAAAAAAATACTTATAAACACTTATTTTAGTAAAAAACAAAAGAAAAAGAGATTGTTAATGGAATATTAGGAGAAAAGGAAGAACGGAAATTATCACTTTTATACCCCTCAAATATCAGTAACTTATGATTTTGGTCCTTGTTATTTTGGGTCAAGTAGATTTTCACCTTCAATTAATTTATTATGATTTGTACTTCTTGGGTAAATTATAATAGTTAGGTAATCAAAAGATCAAATCAGTCATAATCCATAATTTATTGAATTTTATAATCAATATCTTCATCCTCTTCTCTATTCTTTCTCTCCATAATTTCCCCTTAATTATCTTCAATCAAGTCTGGTCTTTTTTACTTTTGAACAGGAGTATGATTAGCACTCTCCTCAAAATTACCACTTACTTTGAAATGAAAAGGTATAAAATAAATTTAATTCAACTACAAATTTGTGACCTGTTTTGAGACGAGGGTTTTCAGGAAACAGCCTCTCTACTTTTATGGTAGTGGTAAGGTCTGCGTACATTCTACTCTTCCCAAACCCCACTTATGGGATTATACTGGTATGTTATTGTTGCTGTACAAATTTGTGACCCGTAGGATCAAAAAAAGATATTACTTTTATCATATGTTTAATTTCATTAAAACTATTTTTTTAAAAAAATAAAAAATTTGTCATT
>JAOTQR010000001.1:23937514-23949583 GCA_025774065.1 Solanum ossicruentum | reverse complement strand
AAAAATTTTAAAATTTAATGGAAACAAAACTGAAGAGCTTTAACTAGATCAATTTAAACCATGCATGCAAATATAATAGCCACTTTAATTTGTTGCATCAATCAAAGAAGGAGTCTAGCTGTACCTATTAATTAGGCTCCTTGTAGGATATTGATAAGACTATTTCTTAGGATTACTATATGTGAAATTACCTTAACAATCAACAGATAATTAGTGTTGAAGCCTATACTAATGAATTAAGGAGGAGCATAGATAAATATGAACTCATACTCCAACCTTTCCATTATAAGTAGAAGTAAATAATATACATTAGATAGAACACAGTGGTACGTACGTAGATACTCTATTAATTAATATGAAATAGTAGTTAAAAAAGTTCAGCCATCAAAATGTATAATTAAGAGCCCAACAACTTCAAATTGGACTCAAATAAGTTAATGTACTCAACTTAATCCCTCCAAAATTTATGTTAGATACTCGATCAAAAAATTAATCATCCCGCGGCCTCTTGATTAATTGTGAACAGGAGGATGTGTTCTTGCTGGTAAATAATCCAAGTTAAACTCCGGTGGTGGATCTTCCCTTTTCTGTTGATGAACCTTCCAACTAACTGAAACTCCATAATCATGATCATGATCTTTTTGATCATTTTCCTCGATATTATTATTTGGCTGTGCTGATGAGGGTTTAACTTTTACGTCCCTTGGAGTACTCGAAACCCTAGCAACATTTGGTTTCTCTTCATTCTGCAAGAGAAAAAACCGAAGAGACAAGCAATTTTAGTTTCAACTTCGTCAAGATATAAATGATAAACAAATTATTTTAAAAAAGAGAATAATTATAACGATAACCAAGTAAGGGTTGCCTATATGAATCGTCATTGTCCATGGCATACAGTCAAGGATGGAGCCATGGTAAAAAAATTAAGGGCCCCACTTCATCTAAAAATCGTATTCTTATGCAAATAGGCTAAAATGACATTATTGTTGGTACATATATTAACTATTGAATCTCTTTGTGTAGTGACAAAGATATATGCTTCAAAAATTGCTTCAAGTCAAATCACTTTATGAAAATTTCTAGCTTCGCCATGAAATAGACCGTAAACATTCATATTTGACCCCAAATGTTTGTGTAGGAGGTCTATTTATTGTTGTTATTGTAATATTGCAAATTTCTTAGAGATCAAGAAAGTGAAAAATATTATATATGAATATAGATAGAAATAGAACAAACCTTGTTGAAGACACCAAGTGAGCGAGCATTACATGCATGAAATAAAAGGAAAATCATCATAAGAAGAGTAGCTATTTTGGTGATTGACATTTGAATGAACGTCCCCGTTGCCTCTACTATGTAACTTGAAGTATGATTCAAACAAGATGATGAAATTAAAATTGTTGTTGGCTGGATTTTTGAATGAAGATTGCGCGTACTACTAACATATAAATATTTTAAGCAAGAAAAATGAGCATTAAATGCCGACTTTGGAAGAATTTAAATGATATGATAGGAGAACATGCAAATGTAAGGGAGATAGGAGTAAGATGGTAAAATAAAGATATGGGTGGCCTCAAATATGTCTCTTTCAAATATATTGGGTCCAAAAATATAAACATATCATAGAGGAAAGTAAACAAATCAAAGTCAGAACCCTTGAGCTAAATATATTTAATACTCCACTATTCTTCCCGTCCTAATTTATATGAAAACATTTAACTGATCAGCACAAAATTCAAAAATAAAAAGAAATATTCACAAATATTCATCATATCTATAAATAATCTTATCAAAGATAAAATAAAAAATTGAAAATTAATTTATTCATAAATATAAAAATATATCATTCTCTTTTAAAATAGATCAATTTTAGAGAACTAAAGATACAAGAAAGCAAGAGCCTGTCCGATATTTGTATGGGGACCAAGGTAATTATTCATTGGGGTTGTCCTCGTATGAAGTTAAAATTATGGTTTTATGTTGAATGGTTCCTGGTTTCTCGCTTGGTTCCACCATCTTTTACCTTGAAATCTATTAACAAACATTATTCTATTTAAAGGTTGATGCAAAAAGTGAAATACCTTTTTACATAGATAGATACATATATATAAAAGTCATTCAACATGTTATATATTGCGTTTATACATGTCCCTAGTTCCTTCTACATGCATGCTTCATGTATCTAAACGGAATGATCAATCAGATATAGGTCAATGGGTTTTCATTATCTTGCTATATATATCCTTGGGATGGAAGCTTATTTGCATATTGTTGGGGAATATGGGCGATAGCCGAAACGTAATAAGGATTAAGATTGATATTCAAAAGTATAAATAAATTGAGCAAGGTAATAAATGGAGGTACAGATTTAACGTGGTTCACCCAAAAATAGGCTACAAGCAAAATATCACTATAATGAAAAATGTACAACAAAACCTCACTGGGCCTAAGCACTATGAGGATATAATTTTTGTGTATCACTTAGTGATATATGTGGAGTGAAAAAATAAAATGAGTATTACAACACTCACAAAATACACAATGTGCATCTCACAGAATTCTTAGACTCTCTACATATTTTTTTCTCTCCTTGGTGTGATAAAATGAAGAAGCTTAAGTTTTTCTTTTATAGGCAAACTTTGCCTACAACTATTGAAAAAACTCAACAAAGTTGGCAGAGTTGGTGGCCAAAAATGGCATGCCTAATTTGACAAATTAGGCAGTCAATCTTGAACAAATTTGATAGCCAACATTTGTTGAAAAACTTGCGGCCAGATTTCAACACATATAAATAACGAATGAAGTAAGAAGTTTTATATCGGAAGTTAAAACTCTGTTTATTTCATTTTATTTTGTCTATACATTAAAAATAAATATTTTATTTTACTTGTTTATTTCAATAAATCAAAAGAATTTTTATTACTGTTATTTTTCCACACTACTCTTAGATTACATAAAATAGTAATAGTCAAATTTACACTTTTAAAACATTGTTATAATAAGGTTAGTCTGATAAAATATACCTCTAGTTAAAAAAAAAATAAATTAAGGGCATTTGTGCTTAATAGGAGATCAAGTAAGTGAAACAGAATGAGTATGAAAAAAGATGCATATGAACATATATACTTTAAATGATATAAAGCTTTCTAGAAAAAGATTGCGCAAAATTGGCTCAAAGCAAGTCATGATGCATTAGAAGTGTCCGTGAATGGGTTTTATAAGTCCACCAGGTATTTTAAATTTTTGACATGAAGCGTTTCTTTTAAATAAACTCGTATAAAAGACATATTTAGATTAGTTGGATTCTAATATAAGTATAGAATATTAAATAAAAATAATTAAAAAAAGTAAATATTGAATAAATCAATCGATAGATCTTGTATTTTATTTTTATTTTTTTGTTTTTTTTGGTTTTTCACCTAGTGTTCAGAGTCAATGGAGTCCCGACTAAATTCATATCGCGCACTGCAGGACCTATTTTAGGGGTCAAGCTCCCAACAAAATTTTTTCTATTCTAAGAGCTCGAACTCGAGACCTCTGATTAAGAGGGAAACACTCATGCATGTTAATTTGCAACATCAAGATTTTAGCACTACATTTATTGTACGTACTTGATTAAAGATGATAACGTGGAAATGACGTGTGACTAGTCATTGATATTTCATTATCTTTTTGACTGACCTTGAATATTAGATATACATGCAGTAATATTTTTGCATTTTGTGCGGCCATTTATTCATTTTTAATGTATAAAACTCATCTGAATTCTTTAGGATGCACATCACTTCGAAACATCCTAAAAACATGCATGTTGGAACACATTTAAATTACTGATTCAGGATCATCTAGTTTTATATTTGATCCTGATCAATTTTTAATCTTCAAATTCATTGGTTTGAGAATTTAAGAGTGGAAATTACATTTGTTTTCCGAGATCAGCCTAAGTTATTCAATTAAGTCTAAATCATCATCCAAATCTATATGAACTTTCAAATCTTGATTTTTGATTCCTCCAAATATTGACTTTGGTCAATTTTAGTTTTATGTTTTCTTCAAAACCTCTAATTTATTGGTCCCCTTGAACTCGTATCACCCATCATGTTGAACCTATATAGAGACTAGAGAGTTTCATTTAGGAAAAAGGGTTCTGACTTAAATAGATCGGATCGGACGGGTCAATCATTACAACATTTTAGGTGATTTTTCACATCTAATGGACAAAGACGAATTCAATATTTTATATTTATGATTCAAAATTTTTAATCCTTTTAAGTTATTTGATGCTAAATTAATGATATATATTCTCTTCATTCTTTTTTATCTGTCTATTACACTAAAAATATTTTTTCACTAAATTGTCACTCCTCGAATATCAAGAGAAAACATTTTTTTTCTTCACATTTTTACTCTAAACATTAATTATTTATTCCTCAAGATCCAAAACTGTACATTAATTAGTATAAATATTATAGTATGATAGTCATGTTAATCATTATTTCCTAAGAGTTCAAAATAGACAAATAAAGATGAACTAAGAAAGTATATACCAAATATAAAATTTTAACTAAATTAAACTCTGACTCCTGGACAATGAATTCGTACACTGTACAAGAAAAAGAAAAAAGAGAGAGGGAATGTGATTTGGTGTTATCGACATAGATACACAGAAAATGACATTAGAGAGACATTGTTGCATGTGCTAGACCCTCCATTGTTACTCTTGCAAGGGACACAAGAGAGTGCCCTAACCAACATTAACGGTCGTACATCCCACGTGGCACCAACATTTGCTGACGTGTACAGGCCGCCACACCAAATGTTTGTTTCATTCCTTTGTTCCTTTTCTTTTGTGTTCTTCTAACTTCTTAAATCTTTAATATTATACATTATAATTAAATAAACTTTTACATTATTATACAATAACAATATACCGGTGTAAGTTTCATAAAGTATTGTCTTGTTACTAGAGTGAGACACTAATGGGACTCCTTAAGAGACAAAGGCGTTGACGAGGGGCTAAACTTGCATTGTGTGTCTTGTTAAACCCAAGCATTATTCTTGGTTTTCTCAACTACGTTGTCTACACGGTAACCCCTTTAATTATTTTCTGTTTTTTTTGTACTTTTCATTCTTTAAAGTACTAATATTGATGCATGTTCTTTTGCTCTCTAACAAGTACTACCAAACTTTGGTTTGGTGAAAGAATGTTAGTAGTAGTAGTACTAATGAGTACGTACATACCAAGTTGAAATTTAAATCTTACTCATCATCATATGTAGTTCTTGGAATGCTACGATGAATTTGTATGACACTTGGTTTAATTTTTACTTGTTTGGTATTGATTTCATATGTGGAGCTATAAATAGAATAATAATGTTATTATATTATGGGAATAGTTCAAACATAAATTATTTCGTTTACCATAAATATAGTTATATTTTATTTACATAAAAAATATACAGTCACTATACAATATAACTTGCCACAGTCATAAAATGTATACGCTAACTATACAATATACAATACTTATATATGAGTTATACACTGAATATACATTATGATTCATTCTATATATGAGTATATATCGAATGACCATTTTTTTTAGTAATTGAAATGATCAAATGATGATTTGATATGATTATCCCTATAATAATTCAATTTTTTTAGAAATGAATATAGTTAATATTAAAAAAATTAAGTACTGTAATAAATTATTACTTAATTTTTAAAATAACAAATATTTATTTTTAATACATGTAAATACGTAAAAGTAGAGGGAGGGATATATTGAGTTATAATTTCAATAAAATCTTTGAACAAAGTAAGATGATGAAGAAGATAGAGCCAAAATATCGGCGACAAAAGCCATTTCTTGGGATTTGGTCACAAAGCTAAGCTTTGATTAAATCGATGAACTCGTTTCTCTCGATCTTCATGATGTCCACCAAGTGCATTATATTGGAACTCTGGATCTCTTCACATGGAAACATATACACTACAATATATTTGAGATAATATGTATTTCTGAGCGTCATAAATATTTTACATGTAATATAAGAATAGATATATGTATGTGCGTGTATCTAAATTTATATATGTACAAGAATGGAGCTAAGAGATGATGATTGTTTATTAGTTTGGAAAAGTGAAATGAATAAGTCAAAATAAATTTAGTTAATAAGGAATGGAGCGTAATTTACCTATTTAAAAATTATTTCAATTGAGATGATTTGGATCAAGATGAATTATCGGAGCATAGCTCAAATCTTCTATCTCTTCACAAGTTTAAATTATTTATCAAATAAAAATGAGAAACTTAAACCAACCATGTAATTGACAACTTGGGTAGTTAAACCAACCATGTAATTCACACGTGACTTTTTTCTTTTCTTTTTCTTCCACGGAATAAATAATCCTATACAAACCATAGACTTGTTAATTGATTACGAATTTATTAATTTGGAAGTGGTCATTTTATAGGCGTTCTACGACATCTATGAATGGATATCTTCTCAAGAAGCCTTTCGAAATAAGAAGATTTCTAAACATGAATAAATAATGAAAAAATTTTATGCGGATATACAATTATATACTAGTTAATTAGCTAACATAATCATATTTGAATTAATTATGGCTTGCGGTAGATATCTAGTTGTAATTACAATTTGAGTTTTGTTTAATTCGCGCAATTTAAACAAAAGTTGTCAGCGAATCAAATTGTATAGCTAAATATACACACTGTGAATTGTATATAGAGTTATACAAAATGAATTGTATAGAGAAATATATAAATGTTATGCAAAAACTATGAATTGTATAGCAAATTATACAAACATATACAAATATTATTATAACAATAAATACGAAATACAATTATCTAAATTATGATGATGGAGTATAATTAAGCTTTATATGTTTGTCATTTATAAACTTTACTCATAAATAATTAGTTAAGAAAATGCGAACACTTATTTAGAATTAGATTATAGAACGAAATATTGTAGAGTGCATATTCCTGTAGCCGGTCTAGCTATCAAGTTGGGCCCATATCGAACAAGCCCATACAAGTTTGCATCACAAGCCTGTTTAATGCCTTGTGCATTGGTTTCACCAAGGAAAAATGGCAAGAAAAAACTATTTAAGATTGTTTATTATATTTTTGACATGATCCACATAATATTTATAAACTTAAACTTTTATTTATCAAAATATACATAAAAATACTATAACAGAATCTAGTTAATGTTTTGGGGGCTGCCATATAACAGAATAAAAAATACTCCCTTCTACGTTGTTTTTTAATTATCATAGTTTTTTTTTCAGAGTAAAATAAAATGAATTTTAACAATATTTTAGGATTCATTTTTTCAATCGTATTGGTATGAATAAAGTTATAATTCATCGTATTTTTCATATAGTTTATTAATATTCATCTTTTAATTACAAAAATTAAATTAATATAATCTAATTTAGTTTTGAAAGTTCATCAAATTGATATTCGCAAAATGCTACGTGACAACTAATAGAATATCAGTATTAAATGTTAAATAATTTAATAGACTAATTTATAAATTTTATGCTCATTTCTTAGACTATAAATTTTAGTATTGACATATTTCAACCTTTGCAACTTGTGAACATTTCAAGTTTGTACACCAATTATTTTTATTCGTGAAGGTCCACTTTGGTAAAATAAAATATTTTAGAAGTTGTCATTGAAGAGAATGTTTTCAAAGAAGCAATGAATACTCGTAACTGGGACACATTTTATTCTTTTGTTAATAAGTATGTGAGGAAATAGTATTAGTAGGCCCAACTAAGAAGCCCATATATTTCGACATCACGAGCCTGTGGGCCTTAGTTTTGCAAATCCTTGTTTCTGCTATTCAACACAATTCATACAAAATTCATGATTTTTTTTTGACCCATTTTTGGGTGATCCCACTTTTTTTGTGTTCTGTCCATGACTCGAACCCACAATCTTAGATTTTAAAATAGGATACATAGTGCTTACCATCTGAACAATCTTTGTCTTACCAACAAACTGTATTCATATTAAGTACTCTTTTCGTCAATCTTTACTTGTTCCCTATTGATTTGACACGGGATTAGGAAGTAGTAAATGACATAAGTAATTTTACCAAATCATTATTTGAATATAAGAAATACAATGTGTTTAAAACTGTAACAAAGAAATGATTCTAATTAACGATAAAGGTAAATTAGGAATAAAGTGTAAAATTATCTCTTGATTTCATAAACTAGATAAGTATTGTTGGACATCTTAAAATAATATAGTGGACAAGTAAAAATAGACAGAGAAAATAGCAATGTACATTAAAATGTGATGTAATTTTCAAGATAATAATTATTGCATAACCAACATGTATCAATTTGCATTTTGTTTTATCCATATTTTATCCTTTTTTTGCTAATAAAGTCTCATATTAATTGACTATATGAATTGTAGGTGTGTTTGGTAAGAAGAAAAATACTTTTCAGATAATTTAGCAAGAGAGGGAATTAAGAAACTAAAAATATAAAATTAAAAATTACAGAAAGAAAATCCAGCACCATATCCCACTTAAGATTAATATTTAAAATTGTTTAAGCTTAAGGAGTTGTAAAAAAAAAAGGTAATTACAAGAAACCTTTAGCTTTCTAATATTTTCTCCTTTTTGCCGTTAGTAACTTTTTCTACTTTTTTTCCCCTCTGAATGGCGTGGAATTCATAAAATAATTGGTAATTAAACATTTTTATATGTATGATAATTGAGCACTTTTGGACCAACAAAATTAATATTGTTGTGACAAAAAAAGCAAAATGTTTGCAAATCTTGAAGGTTGTATTCTTATTTCAAGTGAAAAAGTTGAAGATTGTCTTAGTTGCTACACCAATTAGAACACAATAATGCCCCAATCTTTTGGCCAAATAAATTTAATTACAACTTTACGTGCTGGCTATACTAAACTTTTTATGTTTTCTTTTCTTTTTCTCTTTATTGTGTAATTTCTCTAGGATATATCTTCTAATGTAGGTTTGCTTTTTTGGAAATGGGAGCACCTATACTGCGATCTGTTTGCAACCAAAAAAAAAAAAAAGAGCAAAAGAAATGTAGGTTTTTTCTGGCGCGAATTAATGAGAAATTTATGTAATAAATATATTTTCTTATCGAACCAACTCACAGAAAAAACTTATACTAGGAAACAGATTTACATAGAAATATTGGAAATAGCTATTAAATATTTTTTTCACTAATTTAATCAAAATATCTATAAGAATAATCATTAAATATTTTTAATAAAAATTTCGATGAAAAAAATAGTAATTTTTTCACAGTGTATGTACACATGTATATGTTATAAGGCCTATCCACTATAAATTTATTAAAATCTTGATTGGAATTTAGTGTCATGTTAAGGCATGCCAAGGTTAAAAAAAATATGGTATAACATGCCTTGACATGTTGTAGTAGTATTCTTAATTACTATACTTTTTGGCACATGTACTAGTCCATACATACTTGATAAGTTTACTATTCAAAATGTTATTAAAAAAAGTCTTCATACTAAACGTTACTTTCTCCATTTCATATTAAGTTAATTGTTAGAAAATTTTTTATGTTTTAAACTAAGTGAATTGTTAACTTTTCAAGGGATGTGTTGGTTTTTTCAATTTTATCCTTCATTAATTAAGTTTCTAAGGTTGAGTTTTGTATGAGAAATAAATGATGCATTAAATGAGTGTGTGAAGTTTGAAAAGGATAAAAATGGTAAAACATGATTAAATTATGTTTTTATTTCTTTTCTTAATATGTGTGAAATAACACAACAATTCACTTAATATGAAACCGGTAGAATAAAAAACTTGTAGGGACACGTCGATATTATTATCATATTAAATGCTTCAGCTAATTATAACAAAAACAAAGTAGTATTTGATTGATCATTGTCTAAACATTTGGCGAAATGCTCTTATATTTAAGAAAATTTAATTTATTGTCATATAAACTTCAACCTGTTTTAACTATATATACCCATATTGACTTCAAAATCGTTTATTTACGTTTTTTTTTAAATGGTTGGGATTTGATTGCCCAAGCAATTAAGTCTATCATTGAACATTGAAAATTGAAAATAAAAAATTGAGAAACTACGTATAACGTATAAGGATAATAAAAATTTATTTGTACCCAACAACAAGAACAACATTACCCCATCGCCTCAAAAGGCTCCATCCATTGCAGAGTAAGGGGGGTCGGATGTACGCAGTCTGACCCCTATGTACCCAATATTTACAATAACTTAATAAATACTCCATATAACATATATTATATATACGTATACATTGTTATCATTAAACCATAATTAATTAATTAGTATTTCTCACTTTAGTTTATCATTCAACCATGGTAAGTTAACTCCCTCTAATCCAAAATAAGTTAACTTCTACACTTTTTTTTATGGTCTAAAACGAATAAACTTTTTAAAGTCAATTTTTTTTCCAAAATTTACTTTTCTTTTTAATGGAGTTCAGTTATTTCTAGTTCAAAGAAAAAAGTTTGGAAAGAACAAAGGATAATATTGATAAATTACCCTGCAATTAATGTCATTAATTAACTTTCTTAAAATATATGTGACCCTCCAAAGAATTATTTATTTTGAGTTGCAATGAATACGATTTGATATTTAAACTCTAGATGCGAAACTAAATTGTCCTTGCCTTATAATAATAGGGTAAGCTATCATGCTAATTAATCTTAAACTTAAAATATTATATTATAATTTTATCGTATTTACATACTATTATTTATTTTTCATTATTAGTCATTTTTCTTTTTTTCATATTTAGTATCATTGGCTTATGGGTTTTGATTTTTTAGACGAGGGTTTTCCATAATCAACCTCTATCTCTGTGAGGTAGTGGTTAGGTCAGTGTATATTTTACCTTCTCCAGACCTACTTGTGAGATTCCACCGAGTATATTGTTGTTGTTTATGTTAATGGTAAATTATCTTCCAGCTGACTTAACCCAACATATGTATCATGCCAAAGGGTGCAAACACGTTCTTGGCTACTATCACAATAGAAGACTTTAAAGTCAAATTATTATGTCAATATTTTCTACTTTTAAATTGAGTATAAGATGAGGAAAGGTATATATGCAATGTATGTAAATCAAAGTCTAAATTTAATGAAAGTATATTTTTATGTAGCAGTTATAAATAAAATGGTCCCCGTGACCTTCCATTTGTTGGCCATCTAATTAACCCAATGTATATATTACCGACCTTCCCCTATAATTCATGAAGTTTTGTTCATATAATATAACTATACAACTAATTAATTAATTTATTTTTTTTAAAAAAAAAAAAAAGCAAAGCCATGTTCACATGGTCTCAAATTCTAAAATATGTATATAGCATGACTACGTTGAATTGATATATATATATATATGTATGTATATATCAAGATATACAATACATTTACATGTCTCTTTTTGTAGAACATATACATTATTTTTTTCTTATTTTAACGTGTTGAATAGTTGATCTTGTCTGCCTTTGTAGCCAGCAGGGAAAAGTGGTGAGGTTGTAAGAACAGTGTTTCTGTTTCTTTTGTTCGTAAAATTTCATTATTTCAACGAACTTAGTGATGGGGCACTAATGCTTCATAATAATCAAAAGCTAGGGGGGAAATACTAAATTTACTTTTAATTATTTTAACGTACAGAACAAACAATTGTGTAATTCTTAAATGACAGGACATAGTTATCTTTATTAATGTCTATAAAGGCAAAATTAATATTTGTTTCATAGATTTTTGATAACGTTATATATATCTTCAAACTTATTAACCCTATCAAATCAATCAATTCACTCTTTACATTGCATAACTTAACCTTTTTAAGCAAGTTCATGAAATGTTGTAGTGCTAGTGACGGAGTCAGAATTTTTTTTATGGGATTCAAAATTTTAAGAAGCAGACATACTGTTGGGTTTTTGTCCTGAGTTTCTTACCATAATTGAAGTTTTCCTTTTGTGAAAAGGAAAACAGAAACTCTCCATA
>JAOTQR010000001.1:23907839-23923921 GCA_025774065.1 Solanum ossicruentum | reverse complement strand
ATGTCATTGTTCGTAGCTTTGCTAACCTTATATTTGCTCTTAACTCTTGCTCGTATTACTAATTTGAAGTTGTGTCAACATCGACGCCTTCTTAACCTGTCCACTAGATTTAAGTATTTGATTATGGTAAATGCTTTGACGCTAGAAGTTGACAGACTGATTGATCATCGGATTAGCTTAGACCACTGCATATACTTGTAGCAGAGCAGATAGAATGTTCCTTTCTTCAGTGCATACTACTCCTGTTGTCTGGGAAATGTGTAGTCCTAGTCGTTCTGATATCCAAGCTCATCTAGAGCCGAAAAAAATGTGGCAAATTTTTGGAACACTCAATGGATCATGGTTTCCATGGATTTCGATGTGTTCGAGGAAACAACGGTCGGATGTTGGCCTAAATTCCATCTAATACATGCATCTTTAGAAGCTATAATGATAATTATCTATCAGGTAGTTGCATTATACTATTAGTTGTTGTATTGAATAATGAAGTTAATTATTTTTTGTATAATCTATCACGTTATTATGCATGCCAACGCTTGTATTATATGCATTATAATACATTGAATTTGCTGCTCTTTATAGTCTATAATTTCTTTAATGCCTGTCCTAATCAAATCACATGGGGTTAGAAGTATTGGACCCCCACATGAGTAGTTTAATCTCTCTCTTTCATTTCCTTGGAAGCTCTGCTTTCATTATTTTATACTAAATCGCAATATTAAACAAGAAAGGCCATGTTGGATGGAGAGAGTTTTGAGAAAGAGATGTTTGGCCTCCTCATTAGTAAAATGATTACCTCAAGTTTATTATGTTTCTTTACAAAACAATAAACAGACAGCGGCGATATGTCTCTCACTTTGTTTTATATTACGTTGTTTGTAATTCCATGTCTTTATACTGAATATGGAACTTAAAAATGGTTATTTCCTTCAGTCTTGGCCTGTTTTAGGATTCTTTACTTGCGGGGCAGTAGAAAACTTATATATATTTCAGAAGGATCAGAAGTGGAAGACTTATTTGGTACATGTGCTACTTAGAGGTGCGGACAAATAGTCGATTCTTGTGGTGGTGAGAGGTTCTTGTGGTGGTGAGAGGTGCTAGGTATTTGTAGAATAGTCGAGATCAACAGAAACCACTTTTATAGAGAAAAAAACAAAAAGGAATATAATCTTATGTGAATGGAAATGGCAAGGCATAAATTATGATAATTGTTGTGGTCCTTGAGATGCAATTAAAGTGGTAATGCAAAATCTTGGGATGTTAGAACATGGTCATTTATGAGGTAATTAGCTTTGAAACAACGTCTTTGATTGTTGTTCAAGGTTGTTAATGAAAATGACAACAACAATCAGCCTGTTTATTATTATTATTATTATTAAGGTTCATTAATTAAAACAGAGAGAGAGAGAGAGAGATGGTGACCTACTGACAGTGCTTCTTTTATACTAATGTTTACCCTCCCGCTTACTCAAAGATTTGGTGATATGAGCTCTTTTATTAAAATCTTTTACTTTAGTTGTCTAAAAGCACTTGGGGACAACTGGTTTGAGGGACACTTTTTATTTTTGGTCTGTAGGGGTCCCTTTTGTTTTTTTGAGATCAGTGTCTATTTCTGATCGATTCAACGTCACATTGTGTACCTCTACCCAAGTTGGGTGGTACACATGGGGCACTTCATTAATTCCTTTCCTTTTTTTTTTCATGCATATTCATGTATAATATCTTCTGTATTAAGTATAACAATATTATACCCAGTAAAGGGTAGAATTTGAAGAGGATAGAATGTATGCAGATCTTATCACTACTTCATAAAGATAGAGAGACTATTTTTTGTGAATCCTCACCTCAAATATCCATCTTTTGTATTAAATAATAAAATGAATTTGTTATTAAAATCATACAACCAATGGATTAAATAATACTGTGTGTATGTCCTACAAAAATATTTTAAAACTGTGTGAGGAGATAAGTTTGGTCCTCGAAAAACTCTAAAATAGCGGGAACGAGGTAGTCCAAAATAAGTGTGTCATGTGCCCCTTTTCATCCACAAAGCTTACAAAAGCTAAATCATGTTCCACTTTTACGCCCTAGTTTATATGTTTGGGTATATACAGGGGGTCTCGACTCGATGGAAATAAATTATTTCAAAATTACATGTCAAAATATACACCTTGTTTAAAGAAAAGTGTTTTATTTTCGAATTATTATACCCTATATCTCGCATCAAATGATTTCATAAAGAAAACAACACAACTCTTCTTAATTACTTATGAAAGTATACACTTTAAGTAGGTGTCTGGATAATATTAGGAAAGTAAAGATACTTCCTCCATTCACTATTTGATGTTAAAAATTTTTTAATTTGATTTTCATTTTTACTTGTCATTTTGGAGAAATCAAGATAGTAAAGATACTTCCTCCATTCATTTTTACTTGTTAAAAATTAATGTTTTTGAGAAATGTATAATTTTTTGAAAATGTCCAGTGATCAATTCATCTTTAGATTACCTAGACAATATTTCTTGAAAAAAACATAAATATTATTAAATCAAGTAACACTTCTATTTAACATTATATTGATAATATTAAATGTATTAGAGTTTGAATTATGACTCTCATAAATATTAATAGGGGTAAAGTGATAATCTTAATATATTTATAATTTCTTTCTTAATAGTTGTGTCCCGCTAAAATTTAACATTTAACAGTGAACGGAGGGAGTACTTACGTATAGAATATGAAATATTACACTGGACTATGCTAAGACTTTTGTTAGTTTTTTATATGTACAAAACTTTTCTAAGCCTTCTCTCTTTCTCTCTCCCTGTTTGTTAGACGTTTACATGAAGAAAACATTCTAATTATATGAGTTCAAATTATTATTTTACTTAAACTGTTCATTAAATATGTTTTTCAAATAATGATATTGCCAAACTTTGATACAGGAAACAAGTTGCAATTTTACACCGTGTTTATAACTTTCTATATCAGGTACATGCATTTTAGTATGAGGTTTTTTTCTAGAAATAACACCGCATTACACATATAATTTTGAATTTCTGACAAGGTAGTTTGTTCGAACAATTGAGGTGTTAAAAATGTTTCTTTTCTTAATTTGGATTGAACGTGGATTTGCTGTCATCTCTTGTCTAATTATCTTTAATTAGCGTGTCCACACTAGCTCTTTATTAATAAGTCCCTTCCTCCAAAAACAATTACTTATCATTTTAGAAAAATTAAATTCATTAAGAAATAAATAAATATATTATATAAATTACCGAACTCGTCCTATATGATATATTTAATTGATTTTACTAAATTCGCTCTAAATCCGCTTCTAAAGTAGAGGTGTTTTGTAATTCTTATGATTCAATTTCCTTCGTCTCAAATTATTTGTTTCTCTAATTCTCTTTTATATATTTTAAAAGAATGTATTAATAAAAAGGCATTTTATAACTATTTTATTCCTATTTATGTCGTAAAATGCAATCACAATTTATTGAATATTTACTCTATTTTCTCGTGATTAAGTTGTTTGTAATTAGTTTTGCCTTAAACTTTTCAAATGAGAAATTAATTTGAATTAATCTTTTTCGTAAATCATAATAGATAATTGAGATGTACAAATCAAATGCAACTTATTTATCATAGTGTACAAGCCTTTTTCCATATCTTAAGTAACTAATGAGGTGTGATGTTTCCTTGTCTTCAAATTTTTTCCTAATTTTGAAAAATGAGGGGCAAATTCTATAATTTCAACCATAAAAAATAATTCCATGAATTGTGTAAAATGTTTAAATAAAACTCCGCAAAGCCATGAAGCACATGGAAACCAAATTATGCAAATGATCGGCGGCGCATTTGTTTACACCTAAATATATGACAATATTTAATCTTTATTAAAAAAATTACAAATTAAGTAAGCATTATTGTTCTTACAGATTTTTAATAATAGTTGACTTTTAGCTATAATTATCCTCTGCAGTTTGACGAACCGACACAAAATATCAACTGTCAATTTTTATTTGAATGTCTTAATATACATTTTTGATTATCTATGACTGATAAGAAGATCCGAAAAAGGGTATATTTGCATTATAATTATAATACTAATTTGGGAATGCATAACAAATAAATATTTGATCCAGTATATATAATAGTCTGTAAATCATAAACGAGAAGCAAAATAAATTACACTAGATAAATCTCGTAGTACAAGTACAATCCTCAAAAAACTTAACAGAATCCAAACTTGAGATCCCTTATTTGAGATATTTACTTTTTGATATTACCATTTTAATTACAATATCACGAGTTTTAAATACATTGGCCACTCTGTTGAAAAATGATAAAAGTCTCACATTGGTGGTTAATGAGATGGGTAGATTTTTTATAAGGCTCGAACAATCCTCCTTCCTTGAGCTAGCTTTGGGGGTGAGAGTTACGCTCAAGACCTAATTTACATGATATTAGACCAAGAGATGCTAAACACTGAGCATGAGGTCTATCTCACCTAATGTTGGGCCATTGAAAATTAAAATTGTAAAATCACACATTAGTGGTTAATGAGATGGGTAGACTCTTTATAAGGCTCGGACAATCCTCCTTTTGAACTAACTTTTGGGATATAAGTTAGGGTCAAAACTTAAATTTACACATTCTATCATTGTTTAGTTGAACCTTTTTCTTTCTTGTCAATTATGATAAAAATTAATTTTAAATGAAATACATTCCAATTTGTTTAAACAAGTTGAAAATTTCTTATATCTTGATTTTGCTTGTTCTTGACAACATGATTAAAAAGCTCCATGAATATTGGTTAGTGATCACGAGAGCTTAATTACTTTTGTGCCTTTCACGAGTTATATAAAAACAAAAAGGGAAAGTCAGTTAGAGATAAATTTAAGATATATATATAAATAGTGCTGCCAAAATAATTTAGGATACAGGCTACTATATATGTTTCTCATCTCTTCTCTGTTTAAATGAAAATGACAATAGATAACCTTAAAGCAAAAAAATTACTGTATTGAAATATCTAACAAGGACCCAATATTTTACTACGATTTGTCCCAATCAAAGGCCTCTTGCCACATGTATGGCTTGTTACTTGACAGATCATAGATATTATCATCAATGATACGTGGGGTAAACGCTTTATCATTATTTCAAAGACTATAATTGATGACAAAGGCGTAATTTTATTTCTTAACTAATTTTACTATGCAAGTACCACGTCGGATCATGAATGCGACCCTAGCCACCTCAGCTCCCTCATAGGCCTTGCCATAGGTAGGATTTTGATGTTACGTAACAGTACTTATAATTTGCGATAATAAAGACTCTCCTAATATACGTTCAAGGAAATGAAAGATTAAGGTAATAATAAACATTAAAACTAACCTTTATTAGTACTCGAAACATCACAGAACACACCAAAGACTGATTTGACAGTGGAAGTAGACAAGCAGGGACACAATTGTTTTATTACCTTAAAGTACACATGCTATTAGTTTCAACAAGTTTGAATTAGGTGTATGAATTAATTCTCGTTATTCATATATATATATATTCTCCTTTAATTAATTATGTTATCTTGTAATTTTATGCTAATTTACCTCTAATGTGGAGTTCTCTTGGAGAAAAGCATATTTGTTCTCTTTCGCTGACGATAAGGACATTTTTATATAAAAAACAAGAACAAATAAAATTACTCTATTTTCCATAATTCAAGTCTTCAAGAGCATATCTAATCAATTCACATTCAGTCTATAAGCTCGAAGCATGATCGCGAAAACGTAAACAACTGACATAATCGCTCTATTTTTAATAATTCAAAGAAAAAACATGTATTATACACGATTTGGAAAAATACTTGGTGCGTAATAAATTTCCCATATAGAATTGAGGGGAAAAATATGTATTACTATACCAAAAATTATGATAAATTGGAAGGGTGCATTGTATGTAAGTGCAAATCGAAGTTGTAGGGGTGTGCAAATGAAACAGTAGGAAGGTGACCCACAATGCGTGGCCATAGGAACATAGACAGCACATTAACATATGTCCCTTCAACATCAATTTACACAACTCTTCAATGGTTGAAATGTCTTTTTCACATTTCACATATATATAAAATTTTATCACTTCCTTCTATTTTAATTTGCTGCTTCTTTTGGACTTTTTTCATGTTTAAGGCGCCATCGTTGTTATTGATGTTGTTGCTACTCATAATAGAACCTTAGCCCTTAGGCCATGTGGTTCCAAAAATTTTGATTTTTCAAAATTGACATACATCTTATCCAAAAATATTTTTCTTCGATCTTAATCTAGGGTGTATTTAATAGGAACAATAAATGTGTTTCTTAAAAAACAAGTAATTTTCTTACTTATTTTTAGAGTTTAGTAATTACTCAAATATATTATACCCAAAATAATTTATGCATAATCTAAGCAAACACAACAGAGATGGAGTGGATGATGCGGGGGTAGTAGGTGGGATAGGGGTGGAGGGTGGACTGTTTGGAGTAGAGAAGAGACAAATTGCATGAGATGTCATTTATATAACTTGTCTTCTATTCTCATTGTCATGTGTCGAGCCTATATCCTGAACGTGGTCGACATCGAAATCATTGTTAGTCTCCATACAAATCCTTGGCGTGGTTGACTCACTCAATTGAAAATCTTAATATCCTTGCAGAAGATTTACAAGGTGGACCTTTAAAACATTTAACAAAACTCAAAGAATCTCAATTATACTTTCTACAAAATCTTAAAATATCTCTTAGTACATATAGTAATAATGCTTAAAATATCTGAATGAATAGACCGGCCTGACTCGCTAACTCTATCTATGAAACCTCTACTATACTGAAGATAGGTGCCGCAACAAGACCCACAACTACCTGACTATAAAATAAATTAATTGAGCTAACTAACTGGAGTCCTCTGAAAGTGAGGAGGTCTTACCAACTGCTATTGGGAAGCTATCTTACTGAATGCCTTCTATCATGGGTACATAAATCTGCATCATAACACGATGCAATGCTAAAGGGCGTCAGTACATAGTATGTACGATATGTAAAATGGCCAAAACAGGAACTCAGGATAGGATGCTCAACTCAAAGACTTAATTCAGTAACATAATTAATGCAATAGAAGTAAAACATTTTATTAATGCATAAGTAAATGCAACTTAATATACATATGAAAATAATATGCTTTAATTGGAGAGTTTCTCTAACCGATAACTATCACTATGAGCATCATGATGTTACAACGTCTTGCCCACGTTGCTAGAGTCATTCAATACCTTGCTAGGGTAAGGGAAGAAACTTAACTCGTGAATCTATCTAATCTGCGCCATCTCAGTGGCATATGATGAGTCGTATAATGTTGTTACTATCCAATCCTACGCTAGATACATAGTTTATGAGTTCGAATTATTATTACTCTTACTCATGTTAGTGCTCAATAATTCTCCAAAAATATTATTTATATGCTCATAACTTCAAGAGTAGTATTACTTGAAAATGTTTAGTTTTTCGAGACTTAACCCAACTTCAACTTTTCTCAAACTTGTCTCTCCTCTTTAACCGGAGAAGATATCAATGCAATGAATCTCAAGAACATAGGTTTATTGCTCAATTAACTTGTAAATATAGATGCTTGAAATACTTCTTAGACTTAACTCAATGCTTTAGACTAGATAGCTTTTCATGAAATAACTAGGGTTCTTACAAATGTAACAATAAATATATGCATCTTGACTTAACAACTTAACTTAATAGTAAGATCATTAAAAGCTATGATTTTCTTCGAGGAAAGTAAAATAACAAGTATTTCAATACAATTTTAATCACAACGAAGAAAACTTGATCTCAACTCATAAACTTGATCTTGGATAAAAATTAATAGTTAAACGACACTAAAAAAAAGAAGGAGAATTTTTGAAGGGCCTTACATACATGAAAAATTTAGATTCTCGAAGAATTTTGAAGAACTCACTGGATCCTCTTGAAATCCTAGGTTTTCTCCTCTTGAAACCTTGTTCTAAGTCTTGGGAATGTGTTTGAGCTTAATGAGGTTGAATGGTAATGTTTAGGAACTTAATTAGGTGTAAAATCGTCAAGTTAAAGCTTAAAAAAGGTGAGAAAGAACTAAAATAACCCTTCTTAAAACATTGTCAAGTTTGTTTACGAGGCAATCTATGATCCATAGAAGCTTCTATGGACATGTAGAAACTAGGGCGAATTTCGGGATTGTGAAACTCATTCTGCGGTCCCAAACTACGACCTATAGTTGGGTCCCTATGAATTAGAACTAAATGTATAACTTGGAGAAACTTTTCACAAGGCTATGTTTACAGGTCGTCAACCCATCGTCTACGACCCGTAATTTAGGGTTTGTAGATAGTGCCCAGAAAACTCTGCTCGACAGAGTTTCACTTAAATGGTCATAACTTTTTTCTTCGAATTTGAAATGAGGCAATCTTCTTGTTGTTAAAAAGAGGATTCAGAGACCTTTAATTTTATAAGTTTTGGGATTCTTAACTCTTTATATTCTAGGAGATATGGTCATTTTAAAGTTGACTCTTGTTTGACCTCATACAAAAAACTTAGTCGATAGAAACGTTTTGGACTTGACTTGATATAAAAGAACTTTTATGAACCTAAACCATATCTAATATGGTTTAAATATTTAGTAATTGATGCTAACATATCTATACAACTTAGAAATCATTGAGTCACCTAACTTTTATAAAATAATATATCAAAACTTAATCGGTAAGGAAGCCTGTTAACTGAACTTTACAGTAGAGGGTTATTGTGACTTTAACTCATCTCCAAATCTATCTTCACACTAAAGGATTGAATTTAAAATCCATGCATAATTAAGAATCATTCGGTACAACCTTATGCACATATAATGAAAGACTCGATTATAGCTAAAAAATTTTAGGGTGTTACACACCAAGAAAGTTGTTTGAAAAATCTTAATTTCTTAAAAAATATATATTTTTAAAACATTTTAGTCAACCAAATGATAAGAAGTTTTGTTTAAAGTATTTTCTACTAAACACCTCCCAAGTCTAGTTAAAGAGTAGGAAAGCGTCAACTTGACACTAGAGACATAAATTATTAGGAATTGAACTTTGATACCGCGTTTTGAATTATAATTTTGTGTTCACTTTAATTTTTTAACTACTTTGCTAAGATTTTAATTCTGATTTAGGTTTTTGTTACTTGGTTTGATTTGACAACATTTATTTTTTGATTTGACAAAAGTTAGCTTTTGCTTGAGCTAAAATTTTGGGTGAATAGATAAATTGTACATGGATGATTGGTAGGATATTCTTTAGCTAATGATGAGAAAAATTCAAACAGTAATTTATAGATTGAGATAAAGAGCAAAAAATAATTAACCAATCCCCCTCCCCCCTTTCCCCTCCTAAGGAGTTGAATCTTTATTAAGTAGTATATTGTTTGTAATCTACTATATTGACCTATTTGAATTAGTTGATTGATAATAGTTGATAAGCAATGAGTGCTGAAAATTATTTTAGATGGTGATGAGTCATAGAATACGACTTGTATAACGCTTTAAACAAAGAATTTTTGCGTGTTCTCAAGCAAATTTATTATTTTGATGTTTGTTTTTGTTGTTTTTTAGAAAAAAGACCAAGGCATGGAAGAAATGAGAACATGAAAGAAAAATGATGAAAAAGAGTGCAAAGAGGAGCCAAAATGGACCCAAGTGTGGACATGCAGGGGCTTACACGGCTTGTGTACCTTCACACGGACGGTGAGGCCCATCGTGGCCTCACACTTGGCGAATGACATTGGCTAGTTGGTGAAGGCAAGTCCCACGGCACGTATCACAGACTGTGGGACGTCAGACGGATCGTTATGGTGTTCGTCAAAGTGACGTGATTGAGTAATCCGTCGAAAGTTGGAAGATTTTGGCCAAGTGGCACGAGATGGAACGACCCACGGACCGTTGGGAGTCAGACGGGTCGTTTAGCTGACCATCAATATGACGTGACGAGGACACCGTTGAAAAGCAAGCAAAATAACTCAAGTGGAGCCGGACGAGTCGTTAAACGGACCGTGTGACCAACCATGGTCCATGAAGTGTCGGCATGTGGAGGAAGTAGGGCGAAAAATTGCAAAGGCACAACAGACAGTCTGTTTCACGAACCGTCGCATGCCACACGAGCCATTTTCCCGAGCGTTTAGCAGCATATGAGGAGTAGTGAAGATGAGGCTAAGGACAACTACACGAACTGTTTGACGGACCATATACCGTCACACGGGTAGTGTGGTGGCCCGTGTCCATGCCGATGAATTTTTCCTATTTTAATTAGGATTAGGTTTTCTTTATATATAAATAGGTATTTTATTTCATTTTTAGTTAGTCTTGGACGGCCAGAGCTTGAAAACCTTGAAAAATATTATTTACTTGGAGATTTCACAAGAATTTGGGAATTTTTGCTTATCAAATTCAAGCTTGTAGCTTGTGGCTTCATCGATTATTCAATAGTAAGTCTTTCTATTATGAATTCCTTATATTGTTGCGAGCTTTATTCATTGAATATGCTAGGCTAAAACCCACAACTAGGGTTGTGGGAACCATGACAAATCAATAAGATAGGAGAATAGGGGGTAAATCTCTGGACGGACTAGCGTATATATTATAGTAATCTTCGTTTTAATTTCTTTCTTGATGAATCGACGCATTAGGGTAAGCCTTTATTCTTTGCATGCCCGAAAGGGATGTTTTGATTAGGAAAAGATTTCTATGATGGAAATTTGACGTTTTTAACCTAGTCTAAGTATTCGAGGCCGAAAGGTGAGAGTACTCCGGGATAAACAATAAGGGTTAGTACGTAGACATTCTGAGATTGAAAGGTGATAAATGATAGACATTTAAGAGATATCGAGAGGTGAATTAAATGTTACATAACTTGTTAGATCTTATATACGTACTCGTGAACGAGTTTACCACTAGATTTGGCTGTCGCATTAGTTGTCATGGGGAACACAATCCTAGCCTCACATAAATTGATCAAAATCTAGTCGTTGTTGCATTCATTTATTGTTTTCTTTAGTTAATTAGTTTTAAAAACCAAATCCCCCATATTTACTTTATGCACTTTCGTTTCGGGAATAGATATTACATCTAAAATGGGTGCTAATAGATATATTCTCACACATTCCCTGTGGATCGACCTCAATTCTGATTGAGTTCTATATTTGATCAACGACCGCTTTACTATTCTGTTTGGAGTGTAAATTTGGGCGCATCAGATGGTAAAGTTAATGGACAAAAATTAAATTTAGAGACTACATAAGCATAAAATTATTAAAATAATTAATCATTTAGAAAATGCTTATATAATAAGCTGCAAAATTATAAATTGGATCTGATCAATTTATAGGTTATGATTGTTTTTGATTTACAAACACTAGTTTAATCAGCTTAGGAACTTAGCCAAACACCTCCTAAATAAAATTTTTAACTTTCCACATGTATATAATTTTCAAAAGACATACAACACATGTATTTAGGTGTTCAATTTTATTTAAATTTAAAGATCTATTGTACATATTTAGAATTAAAGAACATAAATATAAACTGAGATGAAATTAAATGACACATTAATAATGCATTATGCATTTTCGAAATCACATAATCTCAATGCCACTTAATTTGACTATTCTGAGAATATAGAAGATTAATTTTACTGCCTATAAGATTCTTTATATGTGCATACTCCATTCAAAATACAAAATTTAAAATACAACTCAATGATAACTTGTAATCTTTAGGTTTTGACCATTTCCTTGCCATTTCCAGTGAACCTTTTATATTATAACTTGCATAAATCATAATCACATCCACTATTATCGGTGCAAACCGCTACACTTCATAATTTTATATGCTCGTTTTGTTTCATTTTATCATTTTATTTAACACTTTTTGATTTGACATGGCATTCAAAAAAAGATGATTTTTGAAATTTATGATTTAAAATAAATCTTAGATATTTATATGGTCAAAAATCATTTCAATAAGGGTAAAATGAGAACTTTAAAATTAAATTATTTCCAACTAAAGTAAGGTGACTTTCTTTTTTCGGTACATACCAAAAAGAAAAGGGTGACACATAAAATGAGACAAAGGGAGTAATAGTCTTTCTATGCAAAAGATTGCATACATTGATATACACCATCCTTCATAGACCGTATTTGTTACATTAAATATATTATTGATGTTATTGAGTGACTTTGACGTTTGAGTTAAAAATCAAAATTGAGTGACTTCCTGAGAAAAGAATCCATAATTGAGAGACTTTGAGTTAAAAATTATAAAATTAAGTCTTAGACCTGACTCATATCCCAAAAGCTAGTTCAAAGGGAGGAGGATTGCTGAAGTCTTATAAAAAGTCCACATATCTCATTAACATTGGATGAGATGGACCCTGCTATTATATCATGTAAAATTATGTTTTGGACCTGATTCACACTCCAAAAGCTAGCTCAAAGGGAGAAGGATTGTCCAAGTCTTATAAAAAGTCTACACATCTGATTAGCAACCAATGTGAGGCTTTTGTATTCTTCAACAAAAATGAAAGCCGAGTGACTTTCTTGTGAAAAAAATTAATACTAATTGATTTACCATTTGTAATATTAACTCTATTAATTATTATAATAATCTTTCTACGTTCACAAAATAAACGTAAAAGATTGCATACATTGATATACATCATCCTTCTCAAAATTGCATTTTTTACGCTGACTATGTTATAGATGTTATTCCAAATGATTATGTTGGATTTTACTTGCTTGTACTTCAATTAATTGAATAAAGTGAATCGTGTCTTTGTTTCAAAAGAAAACAAAACTGATCATTGTGGTTCAAGCGTGGGTAGGGGATAACCTTTGAAACAAAATCATTAATGGGATTTCATACTAATTTTTGGTGATTAATTAATTATCATCATTGCTTTTTTCCTTCCAGATTTTCTCATAGATTTTGATTAAAGGTGAGGACCCAGGTTAGCGACAATTGCTTTTTTTTTTTGGTAATTACTCTCAATGATGTTATAGCCAATGAGTATCCATATCAAATCCATGAGCGTGGTCTAGTGACAAGATTAAAAAAAAAATTAACTTTCTCCCTCCCATTTTACGTGGTATTGTTTGATTTACCATGATATTTAAGAAAGAAATGAAAACTTTTAAAACTTGTGGTCTAAAATCATTCTTAAATCTTGGTAGCTAAGAATCATTTAATTAAGAGTAAAAAGGGAATTTGAAAGGTAAGTTATTTCCAATTAAAGTAAGGTGACGTTTTATTGGGGACGAAGCAAAAAGGAAAGAGTGACACATAAAGTAAAACAGACGGAGTATTAGATAGAAGTTTTATTTTTCGACTTCTTTTCACAACAAAAACATTTATTTAAAAATATCGTGAAATGAATGAGTAAAACTATTACTACATTTTTTTCAAATTGGATGTATTGTTTCGAATTATTAATTTTTTCAAATTGGACAGTGGAGTTACGTTTCAAAATTGAACTTAGACATTGGAAAATCATCTCACATGATGGTTTGGGATGGAGGAAATTTTTCAGAAAATATTTCTCAACTTTTTTATGTTTTTTTTTGTGAAAATAATAATTTTTTTGGTTTGAAGAAAGCAAGTTCTCTAAAAATAACATAAAAATGACTTCACTGATAAAGTAAGGCACCCAAAAATAAGTAAGAAAATCGCCTATTTTTCCTACCAAACACACCCAATTTTAAGAAATATATTAAATAACGAGTAATGACTTCTTTAACAAAATCTTTTCTTTCACAAAAATAAATGTAAGTACTCACTTTTTTGTGTTAAAAGTAAGGAATGTCATAAAGTATGACGGACTTTCAACAAAGGCCCTTTATAAAAGTAAGCCTCATAGGATTAAGGGTGGTCCAAAACAATTAACACAACATTAGTCCCATATAAAGGCCCAAATTAACTAGAAACTACAACCACTAAGGCACATGCTGATCTTGAATTTAAAATGTACGTGCGTATGTAAGAATTCAAGTAAAAACGATTGAGTTTATGTGAATTCATAGATAAATGACAAATCTTTGTCCTTAATCAGAGGTTACGAATTTGTTATTTGTGAATCGAATTTGGAAATTGAACGCATGAGTTCATTGAACTTCTAACAGCAATTATTATTCTTAAAATAGATTCTCAGCATGACCTTTTTTCTTCTTTCTTCACGAAATCTTTTATGAGTCACTTTATGTTTAGCTTTACAAGGTGACACTATTTTCAGTGCCCAATTTGGGCTTTGTGGGGTTTCCATACTTTATTTGCAGGGCTAAAAACATAAAACAAGTTGTGTTCAAAATGAGAAAGAAAAAATTGATTCCAAATTGAGAAAATGAGAAAGAAAAATTTATATTAAAGGGAAGAAAAGTAAAGCCAAAAGAAGAGAAAAAGTCCACAAGTTTGGAATATTTATCATAATTGGTTGAAGCTAGTCATCAATTTTCCTTTTGTCTTTTCTCTATTTGATGTCAAGTTTGGCTCCCTAATTTCAAGCTAAAAAAGTTTACTACCAAGTATTCTTAGAATAAATTTGTATGACTCAATGTTGATAATATAAAATTGTGGAAGAGTAGAACACCATCTTCAAATACCTTATTATTATATTTCTTTTTTTTTTGTAAAAATAAATTAAAATACTACAACTATCAAAGTTTAGATAAGAAAAAAAAAATCTTTTCGTACGACGTTTAGCTTCTATAAAGCTTAATATTTGGCTTATTAGATATATATATAAAGTAAAATACATTTTTTTTTAATTTTAAGTTTGAATTTCTTAAAGGATTTGGGGAGAAGAGTCTTAGAGATTAATAGTTTTGTTTTTTAATAATTTGGAAGTTATTATTGCATGTTTGCGGTGATTATAGTCTTTCGATTATAATATGATTAATCACCATTGTTAATATCAGAAAGAGACATTCAATTGAATGTGAAATACAATAATTCTAAGTTTTATCTTAAAGTTATTATGGTTTATTAGTGCCTCTAAGGAGTTGATCGCTAATTAAAATTATACTTGAATTAGTTATTTCATTTTATATCTCATAAGATAATACATAAATTCTTGTCATAATTCATATATGTATTATTATTTATGTAAAATTTTAAATTATAAATCAAATATATTAATTGATAAATAAACTATTTTTTAACTAACCATCAAATATTATATAACTTATAAAAAAAAATTGATACATGAATAAATTACCTTTTTACTGACTACCAAACCATCCCTAACTGTGTAATTTCTTGAAAACTCACTTACCTAGCTAAGAAAAGAAAATAAATAAATACTTCCCTCATTTACTTTTACTTAACCTTTGTATTATTTTGGAATGTCTAATATAATACTTGTTTATTTTAAGAAATTAAGAGATAATTTTATATTTACTTTTTATTTTATTTTTATTATTTTCTTATTATATTATTTAAGATATTATATTTATTATATCAAAAGATAATTTAATAAAAGTATTCCATTATTTATTATTTCTTAATTTATATGTCAAATTAATAGGAGACAAATAAAAATAAATCGAGAAAAACTTTTTGCTAATGGAAAACTTTTTACTAAATTAAAGCCTGATCAAATTAATAGGGGACAAATAAAAATGAACGCGAAAGAGTTTTTGCTGATGGAAAACTTTTTACCAAACCAAAGCCTGGTCAAATTGAGGTCTGAATCATCATAGGGTCTTGGACCTCTTGGAAATTGGAACCAAGTTAATTTGTTTTTTATGAGTAAATGTGTTTGCTTTAGATAAAAGTGATTTTTTCCCAAAAAATGAAAAGGATGTTTTGTAAATTGTAATTGGTCGTACATTGAAGACATACAACATACCTGGCTATACCTAACACAGAAATGGCACAGTCACACATAAATTTACTCTTTTTTTCTATTAGAAAATCATATTGGTTGGTTGGATTGGTTAACATATCATAAGAATTTTTCGCTATTATATAATAAGTTA
>JAOTQR010000001.1:23888350-23902161 GCA_025774065.1 Solanum ossicruentum | reverse complement strand
TGAAAAAAGAACTACTACTATAAACATTTCTATAACTATATTGTATCATTTCATTACGAATAGAAAATAAATTTAAAACTTTAATTTGCTTCTAATTATAAAAAGATGATGTATTCTTTTTTTAACGGATTAAAAAAATATGTCACATGAATTGACACAAAAAATATTTAGTATAATTATCTAGAACTTTTGTTCAATTTAAAGAATCAAAACAACTAAACGAAAATAAATTTTATGAATCTAAAAGAACGAGAAAGATATATTCAAATCCTGAGGCTGCCTTTGAGAAATGATCAGCTAACTGGCCTTTTGTTTTTTTTTTCTTTTTTCGTTTATGAAAACACCCAAAAAAAAAATAACACTCCCCTCATTCACTTTTACTTATCACTATTTCATTTATCGAGGTCAAGCACTATAAACTTTGATCAATATTTTAAAATGTATTTTTCATCATATTAATATGAAAAGAATTACTACTTATATCATTTTTTGTATAATTTAGATTTCAAAAGTTTAGTCAAGTTAGACCTTAAAATGCAAAATAGTGACAAATAAAAGTGAACAGAGCTAGTAGTATATACTGTAATGTCCATAATGAAGGACAATGATAGTGTCCTAAGAAGAAGGGCCTAGTATTGGCTTGGTATGAGTCTAGACTGACAAGATTTTGGAGTAAATGTCAATGTTAACACCTAAAGTAATCTTGCATGACAATTTCGAGAAAATTAACGTGAATGGTTATTTAAGACATAATTATAAATTCACATAATATAGACATGCTTTAAGTCTCTCAACATATATGTGAGCCCAACAAACAAATCTTTAAATTTATCAGGCCAAAGCAAAGCTGTAACAATTGCAACACACCCAACCAACCAATGCAAGTGAAAAGAAGTTTGTCACTTTGATATTTTCTACCATGACTTGGAAGAAATGATAAATTTTGTCATTCCCATTATTAAGATGCCGCTGTGCCTGTAGTTGTATCAACAAAGCAAGGACTGAATAAAGCAAGATATAAACCTAATAAATATTGTGACATTTCTAGAATACGAAACGAATATACACTTTAGAGAATGAAAATGATGCAATGATTCTAACATCACAACGGGGAGCTACTCAACACTGATGTCCTCAAACATCATGCCGATTCCTTCCCAGTTCTGACAACCTAAACTGCTGAAATTACTATAAACGTCAGTTCCTCGATCAGGTATATGAATCACTAGAATCTTGTGGAGTTGCAATGCAGCCAGTATCTTTTTGTGGTGGAACTGAACTTACCTTCAGTCGAACCTCATATGTTTATGTTGCTCTACAGTACTGAGTATGTCACCTTGTGCTTGCTCCTAAGTTGAGAAAACGGCCACCAAGTACCTTTTTCCTTTGCAGGGGGAATAGTTATTAGGTTCATCAAACTCCATAAAGTGGTAACAACATTTTCACGAAGGAGTATGCCAATGCACCCGTAAATATGTAGCTGTCTGCCCTGTCCAGTATTCCTCCTGCAAAACAGGCATTTATTTATTCAAGAAATACTCAAGAGATTTGCCGCAACGCTAAAATGATGGTTTCGAATTGGGTAGCAGATGGGATTTGGTGAGCTGAAGAAAGCGAAAAAGACCCCAGGAAGAAGTAGGTTTCCATTGATTGGACATACACCTGAGAGTGTTATCCTCGAGTTTGACAGCTCAACATTATACCATCGGTTTTTGCCTTTTTGGAGTCTTAGTGGGTGTTTGGATTGACTTATGTTAAGTGACTTTTGGCTTTTTAAGCTATTATTTTTAAATTTTGGAAGTGTTTGGGAACAAGTAAAGAACAAAAGGCAAAACTTGGGTATCCCCAACTTATGGCTTTTGGCTTTTAGCTTATAAGCCACTTCTTAAAAGCCAAGCCAAACACCCCCTTAAACTACTCTTTCGGCCATGTAGCCCCATAAAGTTTTGAGTTACTGGGTTCACGAGATGACAATGACAACATCCAGAAAATCTTTTATTTTCTCGTTATTAAAGTCCTGTTTAGCAAATTAAATGGAAGTTAACAAATGAAGAATACCATTAGACCAATACTTTGTTCATGACACACATTAGTACATCAGAAATTTTTCACGGCTGAATTTGTCGATTCTATAGTCATGAATCATCCTTCCATTCCCAAAACCTTTGGAATACTATCTCAAAGAAATAATCTACTTAGAATTTACCATGCTGCGGACAAAATCCATGAAATGATGGTTCATATGACATTTATTCCATTGTCGAGTATATTATGAGTCAATGTTAACAATCATATTCTCATACAGTTATACCTGACGTCAAAGATAACTACACTTTCAAAGCGACATACCAATAGCATCCTATGATAATAAATACTTAATATATAATTATATTATATAATATTCATGACAAAAGAAGCATAAATGAACAAACTCAGTTACCTCTTCATTGAGCAAGGATATCCTCTCGAGTTTCAAATTTTTTATTTATCATCCCTATTTGATATTTAGAGATTCACCAACTCCACTGTAACCAAATCAAACACACAATTTCCTTTAGATCATAGAATGTGTGTTTTCTTTATATCTTTCAGCTACCCACAAATATTATTTTTTCCATCAATTGAAGCACGGGAAGAAAAAACCAAGGAAGAGAGAAATGAATTCACACCAGAGATCATAAACAACGATCTGACTGTGAATAATGGAATACTTTCAAGCATGGCACGATAGTCTAAATCTATTGAAATCCAGAGAAGTACAAAATAATGTCCCTCCTTCCCAATTTGTTGAAACATTGTTATACAGATTCTTTTTAAAGAATGACTTTTGATATATAACCTGAATATCTATAAATTACCAAAAAAATCCTTTGTATTAAAACATTTTGTGGGGTCTCCAACAAGGAATATGAAACGCAAAGAGCTTCTAATTGGAGTAGGAAGTATACGGTACCACAAACTTAGCATTATTTGCCTCCAATAGCACAGTAATGTGGAAATGAATAAGCAATGGACTTGGTAGGCAGCTATTTGGAATGTATGATTCAGTAGAACAGTAAATAGGTAACCCAAAATTGGTTCCACGCCCTCAACTTTTCGTTATAACTTAAAAATATAATAATAATAATCAGAATTATCAGAATGGTAGAAAGGAAAAAAAGTTCCAGCTCTTTACTCAAATACTACTAAAACGATTTCACACAGCTAGCAAACAGATAATATTAAATGAGCTGGATAATAGGGACATTTCAGCATCACCAGATTCATAAAGGAAAGGAGCGATCAGGGTAGACACTCAGCTGTAATAAGAGACTTCTCTATAAACCATTGACCTACTAGAATAAATGACTGGGACTCAGGCATAGCCTTGAGAATTGATGGATTTCTCTTCACAGTGGATTGACATATATAGTGCAGACCAAATCACCAAGAGTAGCATTTGATCATTCTCTTGTCATGTTATGTGGACAATGAGGGGATAAACTCATATTACCAATAAGTTGGGAATATATGTTTCTATTTGTTCTAATCAATCTGAATTACTCCTATGTCGTATAGTTTGAATTACTATATTATTGATTTCCTGAAAATGCCACTTGTTACCATAGTAGCTGCATGAATCAAAGCGGACATTAGAATGGTATCCTCCATAGCATCAGTGAAGAAATAGAACTTGGACCTAATTCAACTCTTAAAGCCAGTTCAAGAAGGAAGAATTACTGAAAGATCATATAAGGAGATAACAAACCATTCGCTCCACCAATGTGTGACACTAACAGTCCCCTGCACAGAATTGGACATCTGGAACTGGGACGACATAACATATTGTCCAACATTAGGTAGACCAAGATTAGGAATGTGTTGGCTCTAATACCATGTGAAGAAATGGATCCTGGTATAACTCCACACCAAAAGCTAGCTTTTGATGGAAGGATTGCAGAGACTATATAAGAAGACAACCCTTTTGGTTCACAAATATGATTCTTTCAATCTTGTCAAAGATAGAATAACTACTAGTATATCGTCTTCATTTTTATTTTGTTTAATATTTGGTCTGAGATGAGCTTAAATGGAACATGGTTAGTGAAGATTTGTATAGCACAAACAAACTTGCTTGAGATTGAGAATAGTTGTTGTCTTCATTGTTTAAGTTTGAAATTAAGTAGGGGAGGTGGAAAGCTTTGTCGATCAGGTGAAACAGTCGTGTGATTCCTTTGTGATCACAGAGATAACAGACTGCATTTTTGCCCCAAATTTGGAGAAGCTAAAGTTGAACCTGAAGGAAAGAAAGAACAACCCATATGTTCGTCTACAGGGGAAGAAGTATTATACTGAAAAGTTACAGAGAATGCAAAGAATCAAGAGGACCGTCTGATATCTAAAGAGGAAATTGGAGAGAAACAGGAGCTGCAAAAGAAACTTCAGGATATCCTGAAGACAAGGTTAGTTGTCTGTGGCTACAACATGGAGAATAGTGAAAACTTTCAGAGAGTGGATCTACCCTAGCTGAAAGCCAAATAAGACTCCTACAAAGCTTGTTTCCATCAAGATGAACTATCTCAATAAACATTCAAATGGGTTATCAGTAGTACACCACACCAGTCACAATGACCCACATGTCATACGCAGACACACACTTACATTTTGTGAGGCTAATGAAGCGGAGTTGAGGTATCTCGAAGTATTACTGTTATAAGCATCAGCCCGAGGATAAGAAATATTTATCTTGTCAATGAGGGCTAAATATTCAGCACCTAACAAGCATCTTAGGGCACAACTTAGGAACATCCCATTATTCTGGAGTCCCCTACAAATTCAAGAAAAAAGCAAGACCAACTTCCAGAGATCCCGAACTAGCTTGAGAAAAGGTTATCATCTTGAGAGAAGCAGTATCTTGAAGGTAGGATGACACTAATACATTATATTTTGGATACCCTTCCAATTTATGTCATATACAATTTCCTGCTTCCACTAGAAAAGGAGGGAAAAAATAGACACACTCCTAAATGAGTTCCTCTGAAAAACCAGCAAAAAAGGAGCAAACATTCCCCTAAATTAGATAGGAAAATATGTTTAACTCCTAGCAAGAAAGCACGAGACCTGGGAGCTAACAAGCTGGGATGACATAACGAAAGCCAAAAGTTCAAATAGCTTTGGCAATTCAGCTTGGAGTCAAATGGTCCATGGAAACAAGATATAACCACAATGTTTTGTCACAGGGACAATTGGTGCAGTGATATGCAGCTGGACCCTCTTTGTTAGTTGTGGAATAACATAAGAAATGATAGAAGTGAATGAGTTCGGACGTGTTCATGCCTAGTTTAGAAAATTAAGTATTTAGACTCCATCTTCCAATAGAACATGAAAGATGAATATGTATCATATAGAATAATATACACGATCAGTGAAATAGAGTGCTTTGGTAGTACCAAGAGATAAGTGAAAAACAAATTCTATAGAATGACTGTTGAGACCAACAAATTTATATGATAGTTAATGTTAGGCCACCACAGTTCAATGTGTCCACAAGATGAATGTTGTAGAAATGTGGACATTAAAGACAGATATATGGTCAAATCATCAAAGGAAACAAGATTAGAAATGATTGCATCGAAGGAAAGAAGTTGCATAGATGGAGAATAAATTGGGAGAACTTGATCCCAAGTTTTTTTTTGAGAGGAAGTCGACCAAGATGGTTTGCCCATGTTTCACGTAAACCTCCTATATGTACCTCTCAGTAGATGTGACAATCTGATGATTGAATTGATCAAAGGAAACGAGATACAACCACAACAATAGCAACTATTATGACAGTCAAACTTGAGGTTGGCAAGATGTTCCTAAAACACAGAGAGAAATTCTCTCAGAATCACTATCGACATGGCTAAGAATGTAATACAATAAAAGTAAATTATCCATAGCAACAAGTAATTGGGATTAACACTTGGTGGTTGTTACAGTTTATTAGTTTACCCAGAGTCGTTATGTTTGTTAGAAGTTTTAGAGTCATGTAGGAATTCATACATGAAAAGATATCCAGAAGGTGCAGGTTGTTGAGATGAGGATATTGAGATGGATGTGTGGACATACCAGGGTGATAAGATTAGGAATGACACCATCCGAGAGAAGTGAGGGGTAGCCTCTATGACAACATCTGGGAGAAGTGAGGGGTAGTCTCTATGGCAGACAAGATGGGGGAAGTGAGACTGTGATGGTTTGGACATATGAAGAGAAGAAGTATCAATGACCCTGTTAGGAAGTGCGAGAGGTTGGATTTAGGGTTTACACAGAGAAATAGAGGTAGACAGAAAAAGTATTGAGGGAGTTCATCTCACCGAGGACATGACCTTAGACAGAAAGGAATGGAGGTCGCGTATTAGGGTAGAAGGTTAATAGGCTTATAGGGGTAGGTTGATGTTTAGTTGTGTCTTTATATCTTGTGTTGTTTTTTTCCGGCTTATATTTGTTACTTTTATTGTCTTACTATTGTATTTATATATTATAATTTGCTTTCCACTTTAGTCAATTCTTTTTTCATATCTAGTATCTTTTGCTTTTAGGGCTTGATAGTTTTTAGAAAAGGGTCTTCCGAAAACAACCTCTCTATCTCTATGAGGTAGTCGTAAGGTCTACGTACATTTTACCCTCCCCAGACCCCACTTGTGGGATTTCACTGGGTATATTGTTGTTGTTGTTGTAGGAATATGTGAAAATTTCACACAAAAACTCTAGCTGTAAAGATTTTTTTCTTTGTTCTTTTTTGAGTTGAATAGATATAGAGGATCCAAATGGCTTAACCAACTAGTTTCAAATTGAGGTGTCACTGTCATTGATTCATTGAAATTGGTTTATCAAGCTATCAAAATAATATGTAGACATGAAGATGAAAAATTGAGACATCATGTTGGACAACAGCAATGAAACTCATATCTGGTTTTCGGGAGAAGCAATGCAATCATAAGAGCATCTATGGAAGGAGGTTATGAAGGAAGGAATATATTTTCTAGGCACATCTGGTTTACAATTGGAAATAATGAAAGAATATTTTCCCTCAGACGAATGTTTGGTAAGGAGAGAATACTTGCAAGGTGCAAGAGGCGTTCACACGAGTGTTTGGTAGTTGATTGCTTAAGGATATATGACAAGGGGTCATATGTGATATCACTTTTAGAAGCGCATTAGGATGGGTAGTTGAAAGAGGAGAAGACCTCTTAAGTTGACTTTATGATTGGTGAATAGGGGATAAAGGACGGAGCTAGGTGAAAAGGAGATGGAAAAATACTTTGACGTTAAAATTTTATTATTTGTCTTTGTCTGAAGGGGGAGAGAGAGGCAGTATGGAAGAAACTATTGAATACAAAGGCCTCCGGAGAATGAAAGGGAGGGAAAAGAGAGAGAAATGAAGGACAATAAAACCATAGTCTTGCATTTTGTCCAAGTAACCAAGAGTAAACCCTATTTTGCCATAATGACTTTTTAAAAGTATTTTTCCACTATGATAGAAATTATTGGCATGGTAAACTATCACTTGTTCACCAAAATCATTAACCCAGAGAATTTTCTTCTAACTTCTGATATTATGTGGGAGAAATTGCAAGGTATTGAGACACCTAAAGAGATATGAGAAGTTATTACTAACAAAATTCAAAAAGCATCTGGCAATTCATAGGAGCATTCTACACCAGCTAAGGATTCTTAAGAATATCTCATCACTTTTTTCTTTGGAGTAGAATAATTAACTCCACTAGTCAGAGTTTGCTCAGATAATCAGTTTCCACGCCTGGACAAAATAGAAGGATAGCAGAAGGTTGATGGCCAGTATAAAACTAGCCAATTTACGATGAATCCTCACATTATAGATTAGCCGATCCCAACTTGCTTCGGGTTGAGGCATAGTTGTAGTTGTAAAGGTTGGGTGGGAATAATTCATGTGTCTTTCGTTGAATACATCGCCAGCTTTCTAGGACTAACCACTTTAAACATATCCATAGCTAGGTCAACAAACTGTTCATATGCAACTTGACAAGCAGTATGTGCATCTAGTTAGACTAATTTAAGGTATGCCTACAGTTAGTACTTCAAGTAGTCTTCAGGTAGATGCAAAATTCTTTAATTGATCTCCTCACTATACGGCATGGGAGTAGAGCCATATTACTTACTAAGAGTAAGCAGGTGAATCCATCTCTTTTTGCTAAACATTTTGGCATAACAAGGCTGATGTACATGATAGAGATCCAGTGGTAGGTTTCTGTAGTTCATTGTAAGTATTTTAGTAAACTAGTAATTGGATTTCACTAACTGTAAATTATGCACCCCAGCATCTCTTTCTTTGGGATGTTTCTTTAGTCATATAATCTTTATAAAAAGATACAAGAAAAAGCAGGTGAACTTACCTTAACCTAAAATAATTATACTGTGGATTTTTCTCCAAATTATACATATTAACCAATTCATTCTGAATAAAGATGTATTACAGTAAGTACCTGATGTACTTCATAGTAGTAATGCCAGAAGTCACCATAAGATGGCAAATTGTTTAACTGATTCAGTTTCCGGTGTGGTGCTTATTGTTTGGGATAAAACAGTGTGCCTCCTATGTTTTGGCATCACTAGAGGGATCAATTTATCAGTGAAAAGTACAATATGAGGTACAGCGGTAGTTACCATGTCCAGGAATGAGAGATCCTGAGTCCTTCACCCCCGCATCACGTTTGATCATCGACTCAGTGAGGTCACCAAAGAGAGATCCAAAAAAGTTCAGAAATCCAAAAGCTACAGCACTGAAATGGCGTTAAAGACACAAGTATCAATTCAGAAAGCCATGATATCCCAACTTAGAGGTTCATAGGAAAGGCTAAACAATTTTAACGCTCAAACTGCACCAACCTAGAATGGGAAAATACTCGCAATTAAAGAAACAAAAAGCCTTTCTTCTATATCATGTGTGAGTTTAGAAATAATTTGGAACGTGAATTTTCAAAACAAAAGTTGAAATAAATAGGACTCCCTAGTATGCCTTTTAAGCGTTTGGCAACTAAAATGCTAGTGTGATCACAAGTTCGTATGACTTAATAGTATCCCCACTACACCTCTAAAATATTCCAACTTTTGCATGAGTATACATTATAAAGACTTCAAATTACACTTATGCAGTGGAAACAGAGCTTGTACCAAAAGGTGAAAGAACCACTGTAAATCATTCCATCATAAATTTTCATCTGAAAAAATTCATTAGATATAGATATGGCATAAATCAAATCCTTGTCCCATCCTCCCTCCAACAAGGAAAATATACCTTACTGCAGTTACAGACTAAGTTGCTCGGACTTGGGTGCGGGTGTCGGATACGGGTGTGGATTTAGAAGTTGGATCCTTCGTGATTTAATTTTAAGATTTGAAGATATGAATCATGTAGGTATACAGGTGCAGGGATTTGCCTAAAAATAATTAAAAAATACCAAAAAATAGAGTGATAAAGCCTAAAATTATGAAATAGTACGTGGAGAACTTGTGGAGAATCCTGGAAGGAGATTAAAGGAAAAGGAGTGATACAGAAATTTCTATATAAAAGTGATCTATTTTCTTCAATTTCACCTTAGCTTTTGTATTGATTATAGAAATCATTAAAACTGTCCAGACATTCCTCATCGATTTTGGTCAAAGTACACAAAATCAATCTCGATGCTACGGCGTTAACAGTCTTCTGTGCATCCAGTGTTTCATGTCTCGATGCTACGACCTTACATCCCAGACGAGTCTCATGTGATTTCCCTCGATTCGGTGGAGTTGGGCCTAGATTTGACCTATGAGGAGGAGCCTGTGGCCATGTGGCCATCTTAGACAGATAGGTCAAGAAGTTGAGGACCAAGGAGATAGCTTCAGTGGCGGCTTCGGCCCGTGGGAAGGGCTACTTAGGAGACCGAATTTGATATGTGGATCCGCCACCCACATCATTTTTAGACTCCAGGTATGTCCTTAGCCTTATCTTCGAGGACAAACATGATTTTTAGTGGTGGATGATGAAATGACCCTGAAGGTCATTTTTAACATTTACAGCAAAATTACAATTTTACCCCTCCCATCAGCTGCCCCGAGTCATATTTGATTGGTTTTGAAAGTTGGTTTTTGAAAATTTGGTAAAAATTTGGGGGCTTTTGCTAAAGAATTGAGTTTTGCAGGCTTAAGTTACCTAACTTGGAATTTTTGAGTCATCTCGAGATTCAAGTCTTGGAATGGAATTCCATTGATTCCATAAGTTTTGGAATGTGGAAGTTGTCTTAGAAAAATTGTCTGAATCAGATTTGGTGTTGTTACGTGAATTTTAGGTCTGAAGTTGGAAATTGAGTTTAAAATTGACTTAGGTTTGACTTTGGTCAACATTTTGAGTTCGGGTGCTCGGATGGAGTTTTGATGATTCCACTGGTTCCGAGAAGTGATTTCAATGCTAGAATAAGGTTCTTCATAATTTTTTGGTATTCTGTAGCGTTTTGGTATTTCAACTGCCTTAAGTTAGCCTAATTGCAACTTATCGGATGCCGGGTCAAGAAGACCTTGGATTCGAGTTTCAACAATTTCATTGAGTCTGTAATGTCGAATTTAGTTGGGTTGCATAAATGGTTTGTGTGTACGGGGTTTCGAACGAATCCCGAGAGTCCATTTCATGAATTTTTTACTATGTGAAAATTGTTGATATTTAGTGGCTTGTATAAATTTCTTTGAATTTTGTTAAAGTAGTAGCTTGTACATGTGGCAACAATCTTGGGATGGTTTAGATTATGGTCCCTATTTCTTATTCTTATCCATTTATATTGAGAATGTGCTTTTTTGCTTTATCTTCCGCATTATTTCGTCATTTCGGGTTTAGGTTAACTTGCCTCGATTGGTGAAGGGTAAGTGCCACCAGACCTGATTTCGGGTCATGATAGAAGAGTCCGAGTAACTTAGGCTATAGATGTATCAAAGGGTCTGAAACTGAGGGTACTGCATAATAACACTACTGAAAAGATTATTACCTTAATGTGGATGAAGGCCAACAGAACATTTTTGATAACACCACAGAAATGGCTATACAACCTCCTAAGCCTGCAAGAGCTCCCTCCCAAGTTTTCTTTGGGCTAATGTTAGTAAGCGGTGTGCGACCAAAAGCCTGAAAGGATTTCAACTCTGTTATGTGCTTTCTTTCGTAGGCCACCAAAGAGACATCACAATTCTTGGATTTGTTCGGCTACTCCATATTTTTAAAAGACAAAAATTAACAATAAATTTGTTGTACTTCCAGCATGCAATGATTAAAGGACAATGAGAGGAATGAGATACGCAAAGGGGAAACCAAGAGATGCATACTTCTTCGTAGAAGCATTATCACATAAGTGTGCTATCATTAGTTTCTAAGTTGCTCAAAGGGACAATTTCTTTTCCAGGTAACTGCCAGACAAAACGAAAGAAGGTATATCTTCAATATTAAGAATGATCCAAAATTATATCTTCAATATTAAGAATGATCCAACATAATCATTTAAATCTACATTAAATAAATAGCTAATACTTCCACAGTTAAGAAAGAAGAGGACACAAGACAAGCCAATTCAACAACTTATCAAGTCTATCACATTTCTCATGACAGAATGCCACCAAAGATGGAATGACATCAAAGACGGATGTATTAATAGTGATGATAATTCCACGTTGAGTTCTGCACTTTTAACAAGGAAAACACAGCATCTTTGGAGGGTTAATCTGAGACATCGCAACAAGGATAGAACTGATTTAAGAGAAGAATATTAACAGTGAACGGTACCTTGCCTCCAATAAAAGCAAATGTATCTGCTGCAATGATACTACTCATTGCAATTAAGGTTGCCACAAGCCCCACAGTCCATTGAGTTGGGCCTCCAAGAATGATAGGCCATGATGCTCCCAGTCCTGTGTAAACCCATTGAAATACCCATAGAAGTCAGAAGACCAGTACCTGAAGCCGATCAACTGTTGGAGAAACCAACTGCAAAGAATTTTCAAATGCTACCAGATATCAAGTTAAACTTCTAAAGAATAGTAGTGTCTAGACCAACTTGCATGTATCTCAACTAATTCACTGGATACTTGTTACCTCCCACCAACATAAGACAGGCCTAAGATAAGAAGAATGCACCTAGTGACACCTCTGCTAGGATTATAACCTTGGTTCCCAAAGTTGTCACTCCATCTCTTCTACCCTTCTCCGCTCAAGTATCAAGCTTTTGTTGGCTGCAGTTTTCGAATTTGTGACGTGCAACTAACTCACACATTGTGTGTTGTGCTATTACCACTGGACCAAAGCTATGAGGGCTAGTGCATATGTATATACATCACAGTTTCTAAACAATCAGAGCAAAGGGCATTGATTCTTACTAGTGTTAAGAGCTGGTGCCGCCAAACCACATCTCAACTTAACCCAGAAACAAGGGAGATAGCCACAATAAAAGAGCCCAAACATGGCACTAGTAAGTTGAGCAAAACGAGGAATTTGCCTTTGCATCAGCAGAGCCATTGCAACAACAAAGGCCGCAGAGGTAACAGAAACATCAATGTGACCTAAATATCTGACAGAATTAGAAGAGCAATCAATGAGAAAATCTTCAACTTTTAATTCCAGAAAATAATTAAATCATAAACAAACAATAAAGAAATAAAACTAAAACAACTACAAGATATTGGATGCTTGCTGTCTTCAAGATTGCTTATCAAGCTACACTGCATTGAAACCGCTGTCCATTTACTGAGGGGAGAACAAAACCTAATTGTGTTAGAAGACATTAGGGAAACGTGATGAAAGTATTCTTCCCTTAAAATATATAGCATAGGAAATATGAAATGGACAAATTTCAGACCCAAATTGCATTTATTTATTATATACGTCCAACCTAGGATTAGATGGGGATGCCTTACTCCTGCCCTTTTTCGTAAGATGAAAGAAAAGTTGAGAAACTTAGAGGCGTGGAATAGTGAAGATAATGTGAATAGTATGTGGGACACGATTGTTGGTTACATAAGAAAGGTAGCTACCGAGGTACTAGGGGTTTCGAGAGGGATCTTTGGTGGATGTCAGGGCGATTGGTGGTGGAATGATGAAGTCCAGGGTAAAGTGAAAGATAAGAAGATCACTTACACAGAGTGGTTAGAGTGTAGGGATGAAGATGAAAAGCAAAAGCTTAAGGTACTCTATAAGACGGTCAAGTCAGAAGCAAAAATGACGGTGACGAATGCTAAGTCAGCAACGTTTGAGCGCCTTTATGAGGAGTTAAGTGATAAAGGCGGGGACAAGAGATTGTATAGGCTCGCTAAAGTAAGAGAAAGGAAAGCTCACGAATTGGACTAAGTGAAGTGCATCAAGGATGAGGAGGGCGAGGTGTTGGTTGATGACACTTCCATTAAATTAAGGTGGCAAGCTTGCTTTCATAAATTCTCTTCAATGAAAAAAGAGATAGAGATATTGAGCTGGGTGAGTTGGCACACTTTGAAAACTATCATGATTTTGGGTATTGCGGGCGGTTCAGAGTTGAGGAGGTAAGACGGGCTATTAGTAGGATGAAGAGGGGGAGGACGATCGGGCCCAATGAGATTCCGGTAGACTTCTGGAAGTTTATGGCCAAGGATGGCATTAAGTGGTTGACTAGACTGTTCAATGCTATTATGAAGACTGCTAAGATGCCTGATGAATGAAGGAGGAGTACAATGGTTCCATTGTATAAGAATAAGGGAGATATTCAGAACTGTAACAATTACAGGGATATCAAGTTGTTAAGCCACACTATGAAGGTCTGGGAGAGAGTAGT
>JAOTQR010000001.1:23864025-23888250 GCA_025774065.1 Solanum ossicruentum | reverse complement strand
GTATGGAGTGGAGTGTTGGCCAATTAAAAAGGCACATGTTCAGAAGATGCATGTCGCAGAGATAAGGATGCTGAGATGGATGTGTGGTCACACCAGGAGCGTCAAGGTTAGGAATGATACCATTCGGGAGAAGCTAGAGTTGGCCCCGGTGGCGGAAAAGATGAGGAAAGTGAGACTGCGATGGTTTGGACATGTGCAGAGAAGGAGTGCCGATGCTCCTGTTAGGAGGTGTGAGAGGTTGGTTTTTGGAGATACTCGGAGGGGTAGAGGTAGATCGAAGAAGTACTGGGGGGAGGTGATTAGACATGATATGACAGAACTTGATCTCACTAAGGACATGACCTTACATAGAAAGAAGTGAAGGTCGCAGATCAGAGTAGCAGGCTAAGGGTAGGGTTAGGTGGATGCATGGTCTTGGGGTATAGTAGGGTTAGGTGGAGGACGTGTTTTTTATCATGTGTTCGCATTATTTATCGTATTATGTGTTAGTTTTATCTTAGTTACATACTTCCATGTGTAATTCATTATTAGTCGCTCTTTCTGTTCCCTTCCCTTTTTGTCATATCTAGTTCTTTCTGCTTACGGGTTTTGAAATGAGGGTTCCCAGGAAACCGCCTCTCTACTCTATGGTAGTGGTAAGGTCTGCGTATATTCTACCCTCCCCAGACCCCACTTGTGGGATTTTACTGGGTATGTTGTTGTTGTTGTATAGCTCTTTCTTTCCGACACATAACAAAGACATCTCTCACCCATTCCCACCGCAAAAAACGTCATGCTACATCCCCAGGACAGTTGCAAGAAGTAGAAACTAAGTCTAAATTCGGCATAAGTGCATGGAGAAGGTCTTAGAACATTCTTAGCTTTTTATTTATAGCTCTTTATTTTTCTTGAAGTGATAAATAGCCCCATTTCTAACCTAAAGGGTAAAGCAAAAGACATAGACTATCTAAACTAGAAAGTCCAATCACAACAAAAGGATTTAATCAAGTGGCCAGGTTTCAGGTTTTAAATTAAGAAGTATACAACAACGAGTCTCAAACTCATAAAACATTGGAGCCCAAAAAGAGTGTTAGAATAGGAAAACGAACAAGAACAATATCAACAATCCTATATAGAATAGGATTAGGAACAATAATAGTATATAGAATCTTACTTGTACAAGAATTGTATTATAGTATCCTAGTTGAAAAAGGATTCTAATATAGTATTTATAATTAGAGTCTCAATGTAATAATATAGAGACAACAATTCAATAATATTCTTCTCCAATACTTCTCACAAAGAGTATAAAAGAAGAGGTTTCACGCTTTCACCCAATATTGTCCAGAGCATATATCTAACTTCCCATGCATAAATGAATGATGGATCAATCAGTTCTAGCATTATTGGCCTAATTTTCTGAAGACTGAAAATACAGTCATAGTTATGTAGGCGTTTCCATACAACCGCAAGAAGGAACAGAGCAAGGGGAATGCATGGTGGGCATTTTGTGAAAAGCAAGGTCTTTCCACTGTGCAAAATCATTGAACTTAATGATAAAAGGACTTTCTGTCATCCATATGTTATGTCAGAATATCAAGCTGGTTTAAACTTCTTTCAAGATGTTGAGTATATCTCTTTAGGTTTAGTGAGAGAACACAAAAATGAGGAATATGACGGACACAAGAGATTATGGGGTTCTATTCCTTGATAATTCTGGCAAGAGTCAATGAGACAGCAAATTGATAATGTGTTAATCTTAATTAGAAAATGATAGGCATTATAAAACTAACACTCCATAACAGGAGTGTCTTGATGAAATGGCTTTGGAGATTCAACATTGAGAAGTAAGCTTTGTGGAGACGAGTTATCAGTTGCAGGTATGAGCAATTTGGACACTGGACTACCAACTAGTAAGACAAATCATACGTAGTTGGAAACTGGAAATCCATCAGGAATATTCAGGAGGAATTTGTAGCAAACACAGAGTTTTAAGATGAGAAATGGGAGGAGAATTTCATTCTGCAATGATGTCTGGCTTGGTCATGGAAATTGAAAGACCTCTTTCCTGATCTATTTTTCTTTTTAGAAGAATCTTCCCTTATCTATTTATCCTTTAATCTTCACCTAATGCCACCATGAATGCTTTCAGGATTTAAATGAGGACTCTCTTACATGGAAACGAAGAAGCAGCTTAAAATTCAGTCAGAGAAGCATACAACTATCTATCATCTATAGGGCACCAGCACCTTCTGTCACTGCAAACAGATTTTGAAGATCAAAGCACATTTTAAAGTTGTCTGTTTTTCATGGCTAATTATAAGAAAAGCCTTCCTCACACAGGAGATTCTTCATAGAAGAGGCTTTTCATTACAGTCCGAGATGCTTTCTATGCCAATAGGAAGCTGAAACCAATGGCCATTTATTTCTACATTTGGCCTAATATACACCTAGAACAATATAAGGGAAAAAATATGTCACAAGGAATGGTGAAAAATTGATCCAGCTTGCATATGGAAGACAACTAAGAAGGAAAGGAATGCAAGAGCACTTTAACCCATAAAATCAAGAGTATCTGCATTTTTTTTTTCATTTTTGATGTAAATAACAGTTTGTAGATAAAATCATCAATATACTTTTGTGACTCCTTGTAAGAATTCAGGGGGTTTTGTACTAGTAAATATTAGACACTAGCATCAATGGATGTTACATGCTACCTTTCTTAAAAAAGAATGAATATTGAATTAATAAGATAAAAGTAAACGTCAAAAATATTTTTGTCCACTGCATATTATATTTTGTTTAAAGGGGTCTATAGATAACAACATCGATCCATTGACGTACAAAATATGATGCATGGCATGCATAAAATCTTGCTGTTACTGTTCCAGCTTCTAAGTATCTGTGGCATGAAACAATGTGCAGTTTCTTGTGAGGTTTAAAGTGGCTTGCCAGAAAATAAGAACTATGTTTACTTTTTAGAGAAAGAAAATTAATAAGAGATGTCAATGACTTACAGTGTGAATAGAGGCATGAGGGCACAGATGACAGAGCAAACTCTTGATACATATCGAGGAGGAGGAGTCATTCCATAAGTGATTCCACGACTCCTAACCAGTTCAAAGTACTCTCGTGCACCCATAAAAACCGCAGCAGCAAGGGCAACAGTAAAAACCCACCCTCCAGCCAAAACCACACCTCCGACTGAAATACCTATACCAAGTCCAAAGACTACCCTTTTCTTCAATTGACTGTTCTTCTGCTTAAGTTCAGAAGTGGGAACTTCCCCCGACATTGTACTGTTGCCTTTGTTAACTTCCTACAATATAACTATCTCAGTGATTCCAATTCATTTATCTGAAAGCATCGGAACATAATACATGTTGTCTTGCAACATTGACTTGATACTAATCATGGAAGCAGCGACCCCAGAAGTTAAACAATGACTTGGACACTTAGGTGGCCCCAAAAGCAAACAACGAATACAGGATCAAAAAGCAAAGGCAGATCCCCATCATTAATTTCTTTCCCTTTAGCATTACAAAAGGGACTACAAACTAACAATTGACATGACCGAAGATAATCCACGGAAAAAATGGTTAGAGTTTCTCTTTATTGGTTATAGAAATGTTTACAGGCTGATCGATGTTTTTAATCTTCTAATGAGAACACGGCATTCTAATTACATTTTCCAGGAAAAAGTGAGTGTGTATCACATTGCATTCACCTAGTAGTACAAGTGATTTTATGAGTATCACAAGTCGGCAATTGCACTTAAGCTATACCCCTTTTTTAATAACTGATAAACCCCTGATATGTGCATCATTCGAAACTCGGCAGATAATGGGCCCTCCTTTCTACTCTTACACAGAGGCTTATACACCTACATTAAACATAAGTTTCTTTCACTCTGCTGCATCCCTCAAGCACTCAGAATCATTTAGTGCTTTTTTTGTTATAATAGATCCCGAAAAATACTTTTCCCCTTCTTGACTGATGAAGAGAATATGGCCAGTAAAAATATAGAGAACTTTCAATATTATTTTTTTTATCAGGTATTATGATTATTGTTACTACTATTCATAAATACTTAACTTGTTTTTAAATGTTATTATTATTTGGTACAAAATGAGAAAAGTTAAGATTAAATTGATTCATATAGCTGACTCCGATTTGTTTGGATTAAGGCGTAGTTGTTGTTTCGTACCCTCGCCTCAAATGTCTCTCTCTCCAATGAATAATGCTGCCCTCAAAAGTATTCCCTCATTTTTTTCTCTTAACAGAAGCTATACACCTTTTGTCTTACTCCAATAAGATACATCTTCAATTATCGACCTTTTCCTACTAAAACGGAAAAAGTTTTGATTTCTAATCCCACTAAAAACAACCGCTCTTTCCTTTGTAACATAACATCATAAAGAAATGAAAAAAAGACAACTTTGATGAGAGAAAGTGTAACAACGCTAGCTGATAAAAAAACTAGATAACCTGTATAATTCAAGTTCTGCTCTGCAAACAAACTATCTTCAGGAAATAAAAAGCATGCCATGGTTTATCCAACTATAAACCAGTTCTCCTAACCATATTTCTCCGAAGCACCATGACATGCATAGATCAAACCAAGATAAGAAAAGAAAAACATATGTAACTCCCTAATGTGATGAATTTGATCAAACGGCCACCCATATCCATTGGTTAATGCAACAGTTAACTTAGAACTAGAGCTAATGTTAAAAGCTGAATCATTCAGTATCATCAATGAGAAGGGACAACCTTTTTTGGCCTGATAGACAACTAAAATAATAACGAGCATGATCTTTGCAGAAGTTCACTTGTTTCTTAATCTAAGAGACGATCAAAAGTGGAAGATAACTACATTGATGAAAACAATGAACCAACTATACCTCAATGCCAAACAAAGCTAGGGTCAAATCATTCTATTACTATTTCACTTACACGAAATTTGTCAGCCGACAAGAATTTTCTAAAACTAGAGGTTCTCTAATATCATACTTATCCCTACATTGGTAGAGAATACTCTATCCAAAATGAAAGGGACTAATGGAAAAAATATAGATAATCTTTACCTCTTTGGATTCATCGCCAAAAAGGTGGCCCGGTTCAGCACGAGCAACGGCTGTTGTAATTCGAGGGTGTTTCAAGAAAATGCTTTTGGGTATACCCGAAACCTCTCTAACTCTGGACCCATCAATAAACAACCCAATTCTTGAAATTGAACATCTGGGTCGGGTCAAACTAAAGGTTTTCGTCGAAGAGTAATGAAATAGAGACGATGTAGAAGGAAGGTAATGGGGGTGGCAATTGCAGATTGAAGTAAGGGAGAGTGGAATCAGCTTGAATCTATCAAAATCTATACAAGAAGCCATAGATGAAATGGGGTAATGGGTATACATAAAGATTGATTAAACGTTATTACAAGCACGTTTGAAGAGTCTGAAGGAAGAGTTGGATGAAATCAAGATTCGCCATTGAAGGTAACAAGAAGAGGATACATGTGTAACACAGGTAAGTGATAAAGAGGGGAAAGGTTGGAATTCTTGAATGGTCTGCTGCACATAAGAATTAGCCCATCCTTTTTTTGTTTTTAACGGACTTGTTTTGTTTGGTTGTTTTAAACAATAACAACATTATCTTATTGGCTCAAGCCCTCCCTCTATTGAGGGATAATGGGGTCAAATATATACGGTCTCAATTTCTATATTTAAAACATAGAATGATTATTTTTGAATGATACATAATAAGTATCGAAAGTTACATTGATTAACTGCTTCTTCATAATTGAACGAAACGCACACAATTTAAAGAGTCATTTTGCTTTACTTTACAATTGAACGAAACGCAGACAATTTAAAAAGCTATTTTGCTTTATTTCATCATACCCCAAAATCAAAAAATAGTGAATATTTGGCTCCATATGGCTGTGGAAACATTTTGTTTAGTTGATTTATTGAGTAAATTTCAAAGACAGCCTTAGACTAAAAATACAATTAGGTTCAGCGGTATCAAACGAGTAGATTGGGTTAAAATTAGAAATATTAAAATAAGTTAAAATAATAATTGAGTTGGATTATAATTAACTCAAATTTATTTTGGGCTCAAATGAGCTAAAGTTCGGATTGGATCATGACCCGCTCAATATCAATAATTTAACATATTATTATTTACTTTTTATGTCACAATTTAATTTCGACTCAATAAAATAAAAATAAAATGTTACAAATAGATAGATAAATCATAGAAAAATATAAAATAGATAAAAACATACATTGCATCCATGCAAGTAATCGAGCTTTAAAATGGGTTGAAACTAGGGATTAAATTGAGATCATTTGAAAATTCTTTAAAATGGAGTTAAGGCATGAAACAGGTTGAAATTGAGCCCAATTTAAATTATCTTGAGCCCAATTCATAAATTTTTGGACAAACTGGATAAATTACCTATAATTGAGCTCATTTTTAGGTCTTTTAGCTACAGACTATCTAATTATAATTTATAGTTATATATCAAGATGAGAATAGAGTAACAAAGAGGATAGAGCCGAGCGAAGAAAGATGAAGCAAACACAATTCATTTGTATATCTTGTTGATAATTATATCACGAATATATTGGTTATATCAACAACTAGCTAGTAGAAGGAGAAAAAGTGCAAACGAAATTAAAAGATGGATGAAAGAGCAACGCTAGATTGGAAAATAGACAAAAGAAGCAAACGAGATATGGGAGCAAGTGAGAAAGGCGATAGAGATAAGATTGATTTATATATTTGATCGATAATAGTTGACATATATCAATGAATATATTGTTTTTTGTTGAATTGAAATATTAATAAATATAATTGTTGTATCAACAAATACAATTGTATCATTATTGTCATTCATAACAAATTATATTTATATTCATTTGTTGCCTTGTGTATTATATTTATATTCAATGCAAGCTCAAAACTTTTGATGAACTGTTAAGAAATTTTAACTATTCTACCACGCACATATCGATACAGGCTTTCATTCTTCATTCCTTTATATTTCTACTCCCCTTTTTTTCTTTGTCTAACTTTACTTTCTACTTTATTTATATAATTAAGTTTCTTCCATCAATTTTCTTTTTTTTTCAGGTAATATATGGTAACTGAATTTAGGATCCGCTATTTAGCCACGCAGTCAAAATTATTTTGGAACATTGGTTTTTATTTCAAATTATCAAAATCTCGATAATATACTACATTAAAAAATTATTAATTATAATATCACTTTTTTAACAAACTTCTTAATAATATTAGATGAATTAGCCCTCTTAAATTCTTTTAGCCCTTTTAAAGTATCGGGATCAAATGGAGCTTTATTAATTTTTGTTTCTTAAAAAAATTGTGTATGGAAATTCGTTTATTTTTAAATAAATTATTTTTTTTAAAATCAATTTTTTTTAATTGATTCATTTATTTTTTCTAAAACCTACCATTTCTCTCAGCACCCATTTGATTTTCTTTTTCCGGTCGTCTTTTCTGTTGTTACAACCAACAAAAGAACTCCCGCGTTTACGAGGCTCGTGTAATTCCACCTTAAACCCTTCTAATCCAATCGAAAAACCCAAATTAGATTGTCACGAAAATGGCTAAACCGAATGCCTCAGACTCAGAAACGGAAGAGAGAAACTCAGATTCAAGCTCAGAGTCAGAGGAGTCTCCGGTGGAACCCCAAAGAGCTGGGAAACTCACTGATTATGAAAAACAAAGAATGAAGAGAATCGAAGAAAACAAAGCAAGAATGGAGGCCATGGGTCTGCACAGAATGGCAACTTCGTTGATGGGTTCTTCCCCCGAACCCCAGAAGAAAGGCAAGGACAGAAAGGGGAAAAAGAAGGTGGTGGATGATGAAGATGAAGATTACGAGCCAGCTCAAAGTGAGGACCTTTCTTGCGATACAGGTGAAGAGGAGGAACAAAATGACGTGAATTTTGAAGTTTCAAAGTCCCAATTGAAAAAGGTACAACCTTTCTATTTTTAAGCAAACAATTTATTGATCAACTATAACCTCCACTAACATAATCGGTTTTTGCATATTTTTTCAAACGGTACAATTTTTCAGATGAAAAAGCACATTATACAGCAAGGAATTGTAATGCTTTATGTTGTACTTTGCTTTTACTTCTCTGTGTCATTTTGGGTGCACGGATTGTGTTGTTATAAGAATATCAGATGCATCGGCTTGATAAGAATATCGAATGCTTCGTAGCTTGCTTCTTTTTCCAGTGAAAGAGCGAGGATGGAAAAATTGAAAAACTTTGTTTCTTAATTAAAGAGATAGAGAAATCTGTTAAATTCTTAGGATTCAGGTGAGTACGTTATATGATCGGATTAAGTTTTTGTATTTTCAGCATATGTGAAATAAAAGTAGTTGAGCGTGTGAAATTTATCAAAATGGGGCTGTTTTGTGTGATCTAAGCATCAATTATGTGACTGGTCAGATTTCAAGTCATTCAGAGATACTCTAGGACTGGGTTTTTTAATGTAGCATGAGTTATCTTAAACAAAGAAGTTAACACAAAATTGATATGAATGTGATTATAGATTGATTGAAGGAGTTCATGTGGATTACTTAAGTAACGAATCTTGGTATTTTTAACATGATTACTGATTACTATGAGTAGTGATCTTATCACAATTTGTGTTTTATAACTTTCATGATTTATAAATGGTTTATAAAATGAATGTGCTAAAGAATGTTTTGAATTTGCACATAGGACAAGTCTTGATTTGATACTGAAATAGTTATTCAAAGATGATCTCACTTTTACAAAACAAGCTTAGTGATGATTGAGATATGATTAAAGTTATTGAACATGTTTGACACTTACTTGAGAAACAACATTTTGACATGTGCTTTCATTAAAGTTGACATAATATGAGTTGGTAAGGTTAAATGCCTTATACTATTTAGGAAATGCTTTTATTGTTTATAAAGAAAAATTTGGCTTTTTCTTAAAGCAACACGCCATACTGATTATATGATTCATTCTTGAAAATCTTGAGAATTTATAAAATTTGATATGAAAGTATTTTACTGAGTTATTTCCTAAATGGTTAAGTGGATTTTGCTTTCATTTGACAAAACTTGATTATGGCTACTATTTTTCTTGAAAAGCATTTATTTTGTGATTTTGATTATCATACTAGCATGTGCTTTGCCTTTTCCTTCATTAAAATGTTGTGGTTAAGTGTTATTACTCATTAAGCTAGCATCTCACTTTTCACTGAATTCTTTTATAGAGAGCACATGTGATATTTTTGTTAACTAGAGCTAGCAAGTTGATTCCATGGTGAGCCCCGCACTTGTGCGCGTGTTCAGCAAGCTTGTCTATTTGTTATGGACTTTTCTTTGAATTCTTGGAGTCACTCCCTAGTCATTTCTTTTACTTGATTCTTGAATATTCTTCATTTTATATAGACATGGGACCAGTATTAGACTTCTTTTTGATTTGAGGATGAATTAGTATTATTGCGTGGTGAGTAGATTGATAATTAATATTTTGTCCTGATTTAGAGTTATTATTAGTTGTGTTGTGGATTTCTGAGATGGGAAAAATTTGGAATAGGCCCAAAAACTGAGGAAACTCTACTCAATTTTCTGTAGAATTCTAGTAAAGATTGCTTTGGGATTTTCCCCTTTAGCGAGTCATGGTCCTAAACTTGGGTCATGACAAAGTTTAATCTTCCCTTTTCCCCTTTCTTTTCCTTGAACAGTGAGTGATGGGCTAGCGCCTATGGTTTTTTTCCTTTTTAAATTCCTTTTGGTCTTAAAGGAAGAACCTTCCTCCCCCTTTGTTTGAAAACCAAATGGCACATATCCTTGTTTTGGTATAGAGTATTACAACAATGTCATACATTTCCTTTTATACTGTCTAGTAGAAATCTTAACTAAGACTCTTAACCTCTCAGAACAGTTATGTCTTATTGTCTTTTATTATTGTTAATAAATGAGTGAATCTACGCCAATGATGTCCAAAAACAACTACTATCAGAAGAGTCTATTATATGCATCCTGGGCTCTGAAACATTTCATGAAAACAGGCTGCCTCCCTTATTTCATCGTGTGTTGAACATTTAGAGAACTGATGTTTCTGAATGTCGTTAGCTGAGGCAAAGAATACATGAATGGTATGCATAGTACAATTACATAAAATTAAGGATTCTAAGTACATCTGATCCTTTTGGTGCACCCTTGAGGTTCTTATTTGTATAGATTATTTGGTGTCGTTCATAGAAAACCATGTTGTTTCGTAAGGTTTTCCGCCTTTGGGTATACCACTTGAATGCCGGGGTGCTTTTGCCCCTCTTTAAATGAAATTTATTACTATCTAAAAAACGAATCCAAGTTCATCTGATCTCTGACCTGTGGAGCTGTCTGTTTAGGAGAGGCTGCTAATGCGCCTGCCCTGCATTTAACCCATTATATTTGCTTTCGCAGTTGGTAGATGAAATACTCTAGTTTGGTATACTGTTAACTTTCCTTGGATCTCTTGTTGCAGTCGAAGAAAAAAATTCAAACTATTAAGAAGAGAGTTTCTAAGACAATGGTACCAACTGACACGGATTTTGTCGATGATGATGTCGCCTTAATTCAGGTGACATATATTATTATTCAGTCTTATTAATATGCATATACATATATAAAAACAGAGAGAGATATCGCATCAGTCACCCTTGCCAATAAGCCTGCAGCTCTCCACCAGGCATCCAGCAGTAAAGAGTTTATTTATCTATATGCAGGCTATTGCCTTGTCACTACAAGATTCAGCAGGTTTTCTGAATCTTGCAAATGAAGTACCAACGCGAGGCGTTGATGCAGATTCCACTAAAAAGGACAGCAACGTAAAAGCTTCTTTGAAAAAGGTCGGCAACCAAAAAGCTACTTTGAAAAAGGCCGGTAATGAAAAAGAAGTAAGTATGTGCAATCAGGAAGATGCCACTGGGAAAAGGAAGAGAAAACAAGAGGCATGTTATCGTTTATTTACTAAGTCAATGAAAATGCTGAACTTTCTCATACTCCTTCCTCTATACTTGAGTACTTTACAATTATTTTCAGCAGACAAGAAATCGAGTGCAGATGACTGAGGATGACTTGATTATGCATTTCTTTCAGTTTGATGGTAATGCTGAGTCTACTTATCAGGTTTCATACATCTTGTACATGTGAAAGTGATATGCTATATAGTTTTGTGGTCCACTATATTGAAAATTTTTATCTGATGTCACATGTACTTCTAGCATGTTCTAGGATCAATTTTTTTTTGCTTGCTGTTATAGATTGATTGTAATACCCATTAATTAGTTGGTACTCTCTCATAGAAGCTGGAAAAGGGAGTATAAGTTTCAGAGATCTGCAGAAAATGGCCGTTTCCCATGATTTTACATGGTCAGATGAGGACATGGCAAATATGATTCGTTGTTTTGATTCTAATGGAGATGGAAAGGTACTTCTCTCCTTTGGTTTTTTTTTTTGCAGGGGTGGGGGTGGGTTAAAAAAATATTCCCTATTTATTGAAGACCTAAGTGTTTGATAAGATTCAATATAGAATAGATCACAGAGGACTGGTGCTATTAGTTCCAAATTTTTATGGCTCTCATGCTTGAGTTGAATGTAGACAAGTCAAAGGAAGTAATCATAAACTAGCCACTGGGGCACATATGACAAGTGTTAAGTGTTTAAATATACTAGATATTAATTGCATATATTATATTTTATGAAATATAATATTAATTGCAGATATTATATATGGCATAGCTTCATATCACCGAGGACATGACCTTGGATAGAAAGGAATGAAAGTCACATGTTAGGGTAGAATGTTAATAGGCTAGTAGGAGTAGGATGTTGTCTTGCCTTGTGATGTAGTAGGTTAGTAGGATACATGTCTTTATATATTGTGTTGTATTATCCTACTTTTATTTGAGTTATAGAATTGTCATCTTTTTTCATTTTAGTCGCTATTCTATATCTAGTATTTTTCTGCTTTTGGGGTTGATATACTTAAAGAGGGTCTTCTGGAAACAACCTCTCTATCTCTATGAGATAGTGGTAAGGTTTGCGTACACTCTTCCTTCCCAGATCCCACTTGTGGGATTTTACTAGGTATGTTGTTGTTGGTGTTTTGAAATATATAACACAATCTTAAAGAATGAATATAAAAACGATAAAGTTACTACCGTAAGTTAGAGAAAGTTAAAAACATTTTTTTTATAACTATGGTGTCCGATTCAACTTGCACACACCACAACTAATTCCTCGGTTAACCTGCTACTCTCCACCCAACACAGATACTGGGTAATTGTGTACACTGGCTTGGATAAGTAGAAGATCACCTAGTAACTTTGCCTCCATTGGATTTGAATTTGAGACCTCATAGTTCTCAACGAACTTCATTTACCATTGAACTATATCTTTGGGTGCTAATATCTCCTTCTATACAAGGAAAGTACAATATGTAACTCTCATGTTTTCTGTTCCTTGTTGCTACACTTATTTTATACATTGTTATTTTGTTGTTTCTTTTTCTTTCTTACTTTCTTGCATTGGTATTTCTTTTAAGCCGAAGTTCTATCTGACACAGCCTCTACCCCATAAAGGTAGAGTTAAGGTCTTCCTACATTGTACCTTCCCAAAACCCCACTTGTGTAATAGGTAGAGTTAAAGTCTTCGTACATTCTACCTTCTCCAGACTCCACTTGTGAGATTACATTGGTATGTTGTTGTGATGGTTTTCCCTCCTTGGGCACCAAACCACGGAGGTTACTGTCAAGTGTTTGGGGCTTTATAGATTAATTGGAATGATTTAGTACTGTGGAGGTGGGCTATCAATCATCTGCAACTGAAAAGGAAAAAGGTGACTTATCCTATTTGGTGTTTTCATTAAAAAAATTCCATGAACTAAAGTGGCAAAAAAGCCAAAAATTGACTAAGAAGGCTCCGGAGACAAAAAGGCAATTTTTCTCAAATTTGTAGGGTAGTCTAACCAACCCTGCCAAAACCAAAAGGCAAAGAGTTGTCGTTTTGGTTTTTTCCAAAAAAATTGTTGCCCTTGTGGCTCCGGAGTCTATTAGCCCGAACAGTTGTTTGTGGCCGTTTTTGTTTGGCTCTTTTGGTGTAGCTATTGTGTTATTTCATAAGTGCTGTCCACCAAGATCATAAAAATGGTATCATCATTTTTACTGTAAGTTCCATGACTATCTGCCCTCAAATGGCTGCTTCAAAAGCTTTATGCTTTTTAAAGTTGGGTTCATGTTTTATCCTAGTCCTTCCTAAACTTGATACGGCATATTGCAGTTGAGCCTGGATGATTTTCGCAAAATTGCACTCAGATGTAATATGATACAAGATGCTGTTTAATGTTGCATCGAAAGAGTACTTAAATCTTCTGAAGAAATAGACAACTTTATGTCATATTGGACATGACTGACTCAGACTTCATGTCACTACACTTCACCGGCAAGTGAGAAGGGAAATTGTAGCTAAGAAGTTGACAGCGTGAAAATAGAAGGCACCCAGAATCAAGCTTGGGATAAATTGACACTTGCAACGGGGTTGAAACAATGGCTTTCGAGCTTGGATTCAGAAGAAAAGTGATACAATGACTCTTGTTAAGAAAAGAAGGGTCGTCCATTTTTATACTTATACATTAGTTAGTTATTTCTCCTTGTTTTTTCAATTCGCCCAGCTAGCATGTTTTCTTCAAGAAGACAGGAGGACCTCACATTAACCTTCTGTTCATAAGAGATCATGTTCTCCATTAACTGCACGTAACTGCTGATTCTTGTTTGTTATCCTTATTGTGAGAGGAGTTGTGACGATGAAATCTCAAGAAATAAGGTTGTTACTTTTAAAAGTAAAACTAGTCTAAGTAAATTCAAGCAGTTCGTCCATGCCAATAAGATCACCAAGTCATAACTGTTGGTGGACAGACAAGCACTAGCAACAGTTACAAGGTCCATAATCAGGAAGTATACTAAATTTGCAAACTAAAATGTTTCCTCGACATATTGGCAAAGGATGTCAAATGCAGTTAGTCACATGATGATACTCTCGAGCTCAGGCATTACAAAAACAGATTACAACCTGTCTTGTACATTTTAAAGTCAACCAGACAACAAATGATACAAAGCTTTTTAATGGATTAGTCGCCTATTTCTTCAAGGTTCTAGAATTTTTTAAACCACTTTGGTGCACTGATGATGTAGCAGCAATCTCTTAGCCATCATGTCTTCTTGAGAAGATAGCCAAGAAAGAGGCCTAGCAGTCCAACAATAACAACATACATAAATGGGATTCCACCACGACTTCTGCTGCTTTGGCGCCTCAAGAACTCCTGCACCCAACAAGGTTCGTGAAGTTATAAGGATAATGTTCCAGCCACAATGAATTTCTTGAGGTGCCAGCACAAGCAAAAATGCTACCCAGTTCTATGCCAAACATTTTTAAAATACAATTTCAGTTCAAGAACTAACGACTTCAAATGCAGTAGCCTGACACTTCTTTTATAAGTGCAGCAACAAAAATAGCAATTAGCTAATCATACAGAGCGCATGATTAATCAATTCATTACCGGAAGAAAGAAAATATCTCACTATCTAACCCACCCTTAAAGGTAGAGTTCAGTCATTTCAGGAAACATTAACTGATAATGAGGTTATTGTCTTCAGACATTTCAGGAAACATTAACTGATGATGAGGTTGTCTAATTGCCTTCTTTTTTCAGGTCCACCACACAACTTATCAAGCTATAGTGTCATTAATAAATAGACTTTAGATCTTACTCAGACTAAAGAAATAAGGTTGTGCTTTCATATAGCAGCTGATCCAGCCTTATCCAATTGGAAAGCCATGCAGTTATCAAAGGAAGGAAACAACATATTTAATTCAAGATAGCAACAGTTAACCAGAAAGACAAATAAAACAAAGCAGCTTTCCTCATCAGTGCAGGAGGGTTATACAGTGGCTTGAACAACTAACAGAACGGTTATCCTATGCATGTACGGACCTCACGACCCATTTAAGTAGTCCACATATCTGACCATATCAATAGAAAAATCTTATTTCTCCCAACCACCCTCTTTTTGAGAGAAAGGCAATTGTATTATAAAACCAGCACCAAGAAGGTGCTGAAACATTCACAGGTGAGCAAAAAGCAAAAGGACAACCCTTTTCCAGTACTATAGGGATTCTAAGAGGGTAAGTACTGATTCTGCTTAATCTACAAAATTCCTCCTCACCCCAAAAGGAAAACAAAAGCACATAATTACACTTTATCTACTATGTCGAGTTAGCTTTATCTTCAAAACATCTACTATTCCTTTCTTTTCCAACCACCCTTTGTTGTTGCCTACATAACAAACACCATTATATGTTCGGTGTGAATTAAACCTTGAAGGTCATCTCCTTTCAACCTAACAGAAACATAGTTTCCATCTTGACTCAAAAAATAAGCTAGATCTCCACTCTCTAAAAGAATTGATTTTTATCCCTCTCAAATCATCCATGGAATGAAGCTCAATTCTTTTCTTGTGAACCCTTGAATCTCTTTACAGGAGAAAGGTGATAAAAAAGAAAACATAAATATTACAAGTCTGAGATAGCTGATGAGTGAAAAGTTACAAAAATTCTGATAAAACACCAGCAAAAAAAGGGCAGTCTGGCACACTAAAGTTCCCGCTATGTACAAAACAATGACAAAGAAACCAGTAAATAAATTTATAATTAAGGCCCTTACCAATTCTTGCTTAAGCTTGTTATTTTGCTGTATTGCAGAATTTTTCTCCTCTGTCAACTTTAAAATTAGTGCTTTTGCCTGCAAATAAAACAAAAGGACTCTTCAGTATTCTTTTTCTTGAATAGTTACGCTGCATCTTCTTTTTTCCCCAAAGGGCAGAACAGTGCATAGCGATCAAGGTTTGGTCATAATGACAAACTTTACATACTCAAACTCCCACCTTGTATGAAACAAGTATTTCATTGAACGAGTAGAAAGAAAAATAATAAAAAACACATTTGCTGAAGTCAAAGAAAATGTAGGGGACAAACAGTTAGCGACTTGTAATTTACAAAAGCCTAAGAAGTGACTAGAGCGTCAAACTAGAATATTTATACAGCTAACCATTTATGCAGGAAAATGACAGCATCTTATACCATGATAGAACCAAATGATTCCACTCAAAAACTTCAGAGAGATTTTAGACTGATAGGTTTTATCCTACTTATCTTGAATTCTTCTAGTATCTCTGCTCACTGTTTGTGGTCCAGGTTAAAATTCCAAGCCAGGGAGAACATAGTAGTACTAGCCCTTACATACAAGATGATCAAATACACAGAAAATACACAGATATATACAATTTTCTAAAAGGTAATCAGCATGTCCAACATAACATTGATCGTGAGAATAAATAATCACTTCAGAGAAGGAAAGATCACCAAGAACACAAAAGGAAAAACATAGTTGAAACAAACTTAAACCACTGTGATGGAATCACAAAATGATCTCTAACAAAGAAAAGTACCACCTATATGGCTATATTACAGTGTAAAGAAAACATAATCTGTGTCAGAATATTGACGAACTATGATCTATAGCGGCTTCTATCAACTAGCATTGCAGAGGGTTGCCCTTTTTTAATTGAATGGAAGCACAGTGGAGATAAGAGTACAAGGAATATGGCATGAACATACAGAACTTCAACACCAAGAAAGAAATCAATAAGAGAAACATTGTTTATATGAACTAAGAAAGATCTGCTTATTGGATCAACTGATCCTCAACAAGTGGTTTAGTATCCTTCCTCAAACTACAGGTGATCCATAGATCAACCTCAGTAGCAAATAACATTTTGTCATGCCAGATCCAGGCAGGGTTTTAAGCATGATCAGGAAGGTAAGTAGGTATTTGAATGATGGACATATGTAGGAGGTAATACATTGTCGTTTGTTTCATTCTGTAATACTGGCATAATGATATTTTGAGGGACAATGTCCTTCATTTGCACCAAGAAGGACAAATAATGTATAAAAGGAAAACAGCATACTCCACTGAAACCAAAGGGTATAGCATATTCAAAGTACCTTTCTCATTAATCAGTATCATTCTGACTAGACAATCAAGAAACACTATATTCCATATCTTGCCTAAGAAAAGAGACCTTGAACCTAGCAACCCCAAAATCCAGCTCGTGGGGTACAAAATCATATAAAGAGACTACAATCAATTTCATTAGGAAAAAAAAAAAGAAAAAAGAAAGGGTACTATCCATGCCCTTAACCAGTGTAACTCTCAACAGCTCCACCCACCCAAGATTGAATATTTAGAGTGTGGATAAGGTTCCATTGAGGATGTGTTTGACTAACAGACCTTGAACCTGAGCCAATTTCAATGTTAGCTCATAAGAGATCAGGATCATACAGGACCATATAAAGACATATAGACCACCCCTCATCCATGCCGGGCTAACAGCTTGCAATTACAAACTCTATAATACATTCAAACTTAAAATGTCAAATATTCCAAGATAAATTTTGTCCACTGTATACGAGCACAACACTGGAATGGTGTGAAAAAATAGACACAAACCAGACAAATTCTAAATGTTCAAATCGCAGAGGCCCTAAAAAAGTTGTAGTCTTGCAGATTTGCCAAGTTCTTTAAGAATGGTAATGGGTAACAAACTCTTGCAGATTGCTATGTTTAATATACGTTTTGCTATGACACCCCTCAACTCCTTATTAAAATGCATCTGAAAACTGGATAACTACCTTCTGTTGTTTCATTTGGACTTCAGTTTTGGAAGTTTGAATAGATGTAATCATTAGCATTTTATGCATTCTTCCCTCTTGGCCTCCTATCCCCTTGAAAATTTCAAGAAATTTAATTCCTTCTTGTATAAGGTACATTTAAGTTATTTGGCTAATAATTTCGACACTTAATTTGACAAATGAAGCTTTTTCTTTTTAATTTTTGACAAGGTAGCAAACCAAAAGAAGCATTTTGCTAGTCTCCATTTAGTAAGTGATAACATAAGAGCTTTTCTACCTATTAGTCAGGCATCATTGGATTATTGCTGCTCTAATTACTATATGGATATTCCCTTTATCACATCTGTAAAAGTAGCATTTCTTTTTTCCTTTATTTTTAGAGGGTATAGGGTGTGCTTACAGTTATGACAAACAAGACAGAGTGAAACTAGTTCTCAAACTAACCAAGTAACGCAAGAATTTGTTAATCAGAAAAACCCCAGGCAGCTAAAATGCAAATCAATGAGGAAAAACAACTCAAAACAGACTCTAAGATCTACAAGGTTTATGATGAATAAACATCAACAGAAGTTCTCCATAAATGCACGGAGAGCAATATGGTAGATTACAATGTGAAAGTTAATGAACAAACAGACAACAATAGGTCTACCACAAACCGAATGAGGAAAAATCTTGAAAACTGCAAAGTCATGGAACTCAAGTGATATGTACTGAATATCCAACTATGCGCTACAGTAACAATAAGCAAAATGAATGCTAAGAAATCAATTTATAGACTCTAGATATTAGAAACTTAGTCATTCCTGTTGGCGTGCGTATATACTTGACAACATAGATAATAACACAAGCCAAGGAACTTATCAGTCACCATAAGAAACATCGCAAATTCTGTAAAACGAAATCTACCTGTGATGAATTGTCCTGTGGCTCCGCGTATGTCCTTGAAGCCTGCACAACAACCAGATATATCATTTCCTATATGAATTCTGCTAGCTTGTTACCCCCAAAAGGAATCTTTAATCTTCAACAACATGAGGGCTAGACTCTTAAAAACTCACATTGTGGAACTCAGCTCCATTTTCAGATATTGAAGCCCTAGGTGAGGAACCTTCCTCGGACCCCTCCCGCACAGGTGATGGTGGTTGAGGTGTAACATAAGCCACTCTCAACTTACACTCTTCAACATGATTCCCGGACTCCTTGTTGAACTAAAAAAAAACGTGTATAAACCGTGCTAGTTCTCATCAATTAACAATTCACAGGACAGAAACAACAGTAAGACCAGATTTTCCAATCAATTAAATTTGTAACAACAAGAACACAGCTGTAACAATCTTACCATTTCTGGAGTTATATCCTTAGCCGTAGTTCCGGGGCTTGCCACGACACTTTGAAGCAGGAATTTATCCTTGCATTGCATGTCCGGTGGTGCCTCTTTTTGTGCTTGCATTGTAACTGAATCCATAAATTGTAAGAACAATTACAACAACATCAATTAATACTACGTATCAATCCCAAACTATTACTCCCTTTCTTCACTTTTTGGTTGTCCAAAATGGACTTTATAATCCATTTAAGAAATAATAAATAACATGCATATTTATACTAATACCAACGTTAATTGCAGTATAGTCTCAATGGACTTGAAAAATGATTTGGGAAAGGAATAGGTGATGTTAAAGGCAAAACAGGAAAAAAATATACTTCACCTAGTGGACAAATAAAAGTAAAATTTATTTTTAGTAAGGCGTTTGACAAAGAAAATCAAACACTATTCACTTTATGTTTTTAAATTGCAGTTGGAGTAGTGTTTCGTCATGTGTTTGCTAAGAATATTTAGAATTTGAATGCATTTTTCTAAATATGATTTATACACCAAATTCTAAAAATAAGTTGATTAATTTACATGAATTATTCAATCAAATCTATTCTAAAAAAAATAATATCTCAAAATAAATAGTAATATAGAATATATGATCTAGTACATTTTGTTACAAATATTTTTTCACTTTATTTGAAATTTTTTATGTTGGAATTGTGTTTAGTTATAGTTTTTTAAAAAAATAATATTTGGTCGTTTGAATGTACTTTTCCTAAAGAACACAAAACATGATTTTAAAATGAATAATTTAAATTCAGTTACTTTTTCAAAAATAAAAAAATTAGGATCAAATTTGGAAAAAAATACCGAAAGTTAAAAAAAAATGAAACCAGAGTTTTTGTATTTGGAATTTGGAATTTTCATGACAAAACTTTGATTCTCAAATAGAGTGAATAGTTATCATGCCAAAAAATACATAAATATAGTGGACAAAAATGCTACTTATAGAAACACAATTACTACTAGTAGAAAGATACTCTCTAGTTTCAATTTGTTTGACCTTTTCTTTATAGAATGTTTCAAAGAAATGATTCTTTCTCAGTCTATCAATTCTCTAGTTCCAAATTTCTACAGACCACAAAATTAATTAAAGGATATTTTGACATATTTAAAATATTTCATAAAAATATATTTTTTATTTTCTTAAATTCTGTTTTAAGTCAAAATATGTCAAACAAATGGAAAGGGAGGGAGTAACTATCAGCAAACTGAACAAATCAAACAGAGCATAGGAAAAGAGAGAGAGAGAGAGAAAAGACCTATGATATCACAGGTAGAGCGAGGCATCACAATTCCAGTGTTAGGCCTTACACAGTACTTCTTTGGATTCGTCGTCTTCACCTGAAATCCAAAAAGAATAAAATAAAAAAAATTGTAATCTCACAAAAAATAAAAAAGTAATTACAGTGAATTTCCATGATACCTTGAAGGCTACAAGGTCATCGGATTTGTTGCTCAATTGCAAGGAGCATGAGATCTGCTTCTTCAATTCAACTAATCAACATCACAAAAACCATGTAACAAAACAAACAAATCAAAACAAAGGGAACAAACAACAGACGGATCTGAAAAGTTCTAACAGAGTAGGAAATGTTCTAGAAGTTTCTAACAGAGAGACGTTACAGTGAAACTGAAGTTCTAGTGGGTCGATTTGAAGTAGCTCCCCGTTACTCATTTGGCCAGCGATCCTTTTGTATAATTTTATAAATCAGGCGAAAAGCAGCGGTTCTCCGGCGAAAGGAGAGGGGATTCACGGCGAGGATCTCGAGGAGAAAGAGATGATGGGGGTTGGGGTGCCAAGTAATAAGAAACGTGGGATAGTCTTGCTTGTCCGACTTCCATGCTGTTATGTTTTAAATTCGGTAAGCGGCTTTTTTCCTAGTTAGGTCTCAAATTAATATTTACATTTCTTTCCTTTTTTGTTTTCTATTTTTCACTATTCACCTACTTATACCATTTATATTTTCCTGTCTTCGCCGTGGGGGTCGGGATTGTTAGCAAGGGTGTCAGAAAAATTGATCGAATCTAATCACGTCGAATTAATTTTTATTATTTTTTAATAAAATTATAAATTTTTAATTTATAATCATTTTAAATAATTAAAATAGTCTTTTTAGTTTATTAAAAAAATCTCAAATCAGACTGAATAACTTTATATGTATGTAAATATATTTTACAAAATTTTTCAAATATATATATAATCTAGATCCTAAGTCTCTAGTGATTGGACGATTTTAGATTTTTATTGTTTAATTAACTTTTAATTAAATAGGTTTCAATTAGGGGTGACAATTAGGTTGGTTGGATCAAATTTGAACAGGTTATAATGGGTCAAGACTCAATCCAATCCAAATTTGCTTGGGTCAAAATGGGTTATGGAGCGGGTCAAGATCCAATCGGATCCAATTTTTATTAAGTTTTACTTATTTTATTTGTTCTTTTTTAATATTTTAGCACTTAATTAAATTATATTTTTCTTTATTATGGTTATATACAACATATTAAATTGAAAAAAAAAGTGTTTTTGAAAATATTTTAATAATCTCTCGAATTAATTCGGGTTGCATATCAACCTAATTTTAAATGGATTGGGTTGAGATGGGTTGAACTATAACCCGCCCAAACTTCAACGAATTGGGTCAAGCTGCGTGGGTTAAACTTAATTTTGTCACCCATATTTTCAAATTAAAGATACCATATTAGATACTCTATCAAACAACATGACAAAATCTATGCAATCATTCCTCTACAAAGTTTAAAATCAAATACTATGGCAAGAATATTTTATATTTTTGATTTTCTGGTGAATTAAAGTGTTTCTTTCAAGAATATATTTGCGAAAAAATATTCTAACAATAGTGTATTTTGAAATGATGCTTTAAAAAATAAAAAAATTAAAAATTAGCCAAATCGTACCGGTACCGAAGAGAAATTAATATGATTGGGATGATTTTAAAAAAAAAATAATTTGAGTTATACATTTAGAATACTCAAAAAGTAGGGATGATATAATTTTTAAAAGAACCAACCGAATTGTACTATTGGTGCCCCTAATTATAACTAGATTGTTACGGTTTTTATTACCAATGATTATTTTTTTAAAAATTATTATTTTAACTTGTTAAAGTCAAGACAATTTGAAAATAATCTTTTTATCTCAAAGAAATAATAATAAGATTTGCATATCTTTTGTGAGATTTTTGCCGAGTTTGATGTTGGTTGGTAGAATTTATTATATTAAATTAATAAAATATGCTATTCACATGTCAATCTACAAGGACAATGATGAAAACTTGTACCAATAAAAAGTTATTAGTAGGAAACACACATATATTAAAAAAGAAACAACAACGAAGTTGCTAACTTTTGATCGAGAAAAAAGTAAAAACAAAATTCATTAATTTATGATCTATAATCGATTTATTTGGAAGAGCAGCTGGATCAAGTTTACGTTTTAACATGATTGATGATACAACTTAATTACATATTGTTAAATTATTTTATTGAGATAATACTAATTTTAAAGAAATTCTTGAGTGGTACATAGAGGTGTGCAAAAACTAAACCGATCGATAAATCGAATAAAAAAAATATTATTGATTTATTATTTGCTGGTTATTGGGTTAACAGATTTTTAATGGATGTATAAAAAAATTATCGGATTATCGGTTTAGTTTTGATTTTTAATATTGAGTTATTAGGTAAATTGATAACCCATTAGAACTATAAAATTTACTACTTTATTCTTTCATAAATATTAAATATTAAATAATTTAACATTACTTGATAGTAAATCGATATTTATAAGTCATGTATTTGCTTAGTTTCCAATGTATAACCCTTCTGAATGTTATCAAGTTTTGATGCTCAATTGATTTGTTTATTTTACTGTATCTCATTGTGTTATGTCAAATTGTTAGAGAAGTCATATATTTATTTTACGAGTATTTTTTTATTGGGTAAATCTAAAATCAAACCATTATGGACTAAAAATCGATAATTTTTTTTATTGATTTAATATATTTAAAGTTAAAAATCGATTAATTGAACTGATAATATATAAAATCAAACTGAACCAAGCGATGTTGTGGGGCCTTCGATGCTACCAACATCAAAGGTCCACTGGATTAGCATTAAAAAGCAAATGCAAAAGTGTAATTAACAGACTAATGAATTAAAATTACACTAATGGTTCCTTTTTAGCAATCTTTTATTATGAAAGCAAACCATCATCTTTACAAGCTGCTATTATTGTGGAAAAAAACAATAAAATAAGCTGTTGCTTATATGGACAATTAATCAAATACTGTGTTTGTTAATTAAGAATACAGGAAAATAAGTGATTTGCTTGTTTATATTTCCGATATTGGGTTTGTAACTAAATAATGTATCCTTAAAAAAAATACTATACTGTATTAGTTGTTAAAGGTTGATATTGACATCACCAAGTTGGATGGTGTTTAGAATGAAATATTCAGAGTATTAAAGATTAATTAATAAAATATACCCTGAGAAAATTGTATCCCTCACCTATAACGCTATGACCAATACTATAAACATAGGACCTAGTTGATCTAATTGTAAGGAAAAAAATAGTATTCACTCCTTTTTTTTGGCATACTTTGACTTGACACTATATTTAAAAAATAATTTTTTTTGAAATTTATGGTATAAAATTATTCTTCGATGTTTATGTAACTGAAAATTATTTCATTTAAAGATGACATTTTTTTAAAATATACTAACAAGAAAGAGTGTCATATAAAACGAGGAATATAAACGTATTCACATGCTTTATTGACAAGCGCATTTACGGTTAGCAAGTAAGAATAAACAACACAATAATGAGAATGGAGTTTTCTAATAGGTGTTTGGTGAGATTTGTTAGACATGTGATTACTTTGAAAGCTAGCAACAACAACAACAACATACCCCAGTGCCTCAAAAGGCTCCCGCTCATTGCGGGATGAGGAGGAGTCGGATGTACGCAGCCTAACCCCTATGTTTAAAAACATAAAGCGGCTGTTTCCAGATGACCCATGAGAAGCGTCGA
>JAOTQR010000001.1:23852204-23863925 GCA_025774065.1 Solanum ossicruentum | reverse complement strand
ATTTTGCTTTATTCCATCATACTCCAAGGCCAAAAAATAGTCAATCTTTGGCTCCATCCGAGATTGATGGAAAATACTTTGAAAGCTAGCAAAAGCAATAAAACATATCATGACAATCTATTTTTAAGTCTAAGAAAGATACTGTTTGGTCATATTTCCACCACAAATGATTTCTTCCAACCATAGAAAATTTGACTGATCTGTCACTAACAGACAACAGAAACAATCAGCCCACTAACTTTTAAACAAATTGTGTACTTTTGACTCTTGTTTTTGAATATATATATATATATATATATATATATTTTTTTTTGTTTTAAAATCATCTTATAGATACCTCAAACCTTAGCAATGAAAACAAACCACTTTAACCCACCCCCACCCCCCACGCCCCCCAATAAAATGAAAATAAACCACTTAACATTTTTTACCCTCAACACAACTATCAAATAACTGTACATCTAAAGCCTTAGCAGAAGATTAGAAACTACTTAATGTTTCCTAGATTTTTGCAAATTGCAATTTTAACTTATGACTTATTTTTATTATTCTGTCTTAAAAATAAGTGCTTAAAAAATATTTTTTATTTTTTTAAATACTTCAAAAAAGTTTAAAAGCATGTAAAACAAACCAATTCAAACAGGCACCAAGTCATTCCATCTTTTGTTCAAAAGACTATTATTCTTCTTTTTTCTTTTTCTTTCTTTCTTGTGTTGGGGGGAGGCGTCTTCATAACATTAATTAAAATGATAGCAAGAACGCCTCTACCAGAATTATTTCTTTCACAGTTCATGCAACAGGCAAACAGCACAATGCCCTCAGAGATATATGTAGAGAGAATCCATAAGTATCTTTAACTAAACAAATATCTAGTTGTATGTGCTCTTTTTCTGTTTCTTTTCTGGTATCATACATCATAGTTGTAATCTCTGAAGGCCATCTTCCTATGTATTACAGAACAATAACAAGAAATGGGAGAACGGAGGGGGGCGAGGGGAAGGAAGTCTCTACCAATTGAACTGCATATACAACCATTTTCTGTAAACCCGAAAAGTTAGTTGCATCATTTGGACCTAATCAACGTCGGGCAATGCATGCAGCTGTTTCTGATGTGCCCGAGCAGTGAAACCAGCATACCAAGCGACCCTCATGAGCTGCATGCCAAGAATGAGAACCCACCAGCAGACTAGCCCCCTAATTGTATGCATCATCCATGATGGTGCACTGAGTTCTGCACTGAGTTTCAACCCTCTCATTAGTTGTAACACACGATACACTTCATAGACTACTGGTGTCACCAACCATACTGGTGACTTCCAATGCCATGTCAGCATCTCTGTGAGTATCTGTATAGATAGAAGCAGAAGATAGGGACCCAAGAGCACAGCATAAGAAATGAATGGAAGTTGAGGCTGAAGGAAACTGTTCTGAGAACCAAATAGTATTATCAAGGGAATGACTAGACCCATAACATTTGCAACCATGTTCCATAACTGATAATTGAAAGGTGGTTTGCTGCTGGAATCTTGACTGGCATCTGGTGAACGAGAACAAGAATCAGCCAACAAAAGAAACAGGTTTGCTCCAAGATTGTAAATACAATCAAGTCCAGTCAAGGAAAGAAGGCTGGCTATGTTGGGACCAATGAAAACTGATGAAATAGGTAACCACAAAGTGGGCACCATCCCGGTGGCTAAAAGAATGGCAGGACCAAGAAGCCACACAGGCCATTGAAGGTATTGAAGCTGCAACGGTGGCTGGCTTTCTACATCAGTGAATCCTTCAGCCTCAGTTAATGAAGATTCAGCTGGTTTACTGGAAGACATGGTTTCAAATATATTGGTTGTTCCTTCCAGAAATTTATCTTCAACATTATCACTAGAAACATAAGCGACAGGTGCAGGTTCCCATGGAGGCTGCTTTGAGCAGCAAATAGAGAATGGCTTACGGCTCATACATGGAAAGGTCTTTCTACTTGGCACTTTTTGGGTTTTCACCAATTGCAGCTGTTTATGACGTGCATGTCGCAAAGTAACTGCCGATGTGGCAGATGGCAGGTGGGTTAAAGATGCCATTACCCTCTCTTCACAAACTGAAGGTAGGTGACCAAGAGTAACTGTGATTGTAAGTGCCTGGATCGAATAAATGGTACCATGTCAAGTAAAGTTAGATCATCAACAATCAAAAGACAAATCACCAAATTAGTTTGTAAGCAAAAAATGTAATAATGATCTAGATGTTTTTAGTGGTTATCTGATAAGAGCCTCAAGTTCTGATATAAGACCAAGCAACAGATGACTAGTCTGTGGATAACGAACTTCCCTCATATTGGGCAAACAAAAGGAACCACTTCACAAGATGAAGCTAATTGTCTGAACATGTACATGTCTGATCAATTCATATGCTCACACCAACATCTGAATTTTAGTATTACCACTTCAAACATCCAGAAATAACGTCTAAATTTATTTAAGGCATAAAATCAAGTAAAAGGAAGCGAACAGAAACAGAGTGGATATTAATCAGCAAGAAATAGCAGTTCCATGGAAACAAAACTAATAAGAAGAACAAGGTTAAACCCCTTTCCTATTAGGGCCTCGAGAAAAGTCTCATTTTGTTGAAATTTTTGAAAGTCACCAGACACATTAGCAAGCTTAATTAGCTGGTTGGAAGGCTCAAATTTGAATCTAGGAAGGATTTAACATGTAAAGATTTGACTTGGACAGAAAACATTACAATTTTGTAACTTCTCACTTCATGTTTATCTATTGCACCCAACATCTTCATTCTGCAGTCTACATAATATGCAGAGAATAGAAGCTCAAGAAGCAAATTAACTAGGTTTATCTGAAATCAGCTTAGCCCTATACTCAAATTGCAAACTAGTAAAATGAGAATTGTACTTAAATCAGGTTATCGGCATATCTATCTGTATATTGTATTGAACAATTTTTGTTGATAATGAGTCGATTTGTTAGTTAACTAACATATTCAGAACTTGCAGACCAACAGCAGTAAGATCATTACTGCCAGGAGGGAATAGACCAGATTGGATTGGACAATAAAGGTTGATACAAAGATACCGAGGAGTATAGATAATGATCTCAGACGAGGGACTGAGATGCAATAGAGATAGCCTATGCAAATATGCCATTTACTCTAAGAAACTTGGAGATGAATTGCAACCAAAAATGGATTTTTCATCTTTTAGTTACAGGTAACAAGGAACCTGCACTCTTTTCTGAAGTTCTTAATGTAGACATCTAGAGATTAGTAATAAAGAAAATTAAAATACCAATCAATAAAAGTTATATTTAAGTCAAAGGAGAACACAAGCACTTGTGGGATTTCATTAGGTACGTTGTTGTTGTTGAGAACACAAGCACATGAAAACACAGGGAAAGTTCTTCACAATGAATGGAAAGGCACCTGCCTCATAATTTGTTTAACATTTTTTCCCGTATTTTATTTATTAATCCTTGACACAATACAATTTTTATTAAGAGAATATCTCACACATCCTCACTAAAGATTGAGAGAGGGATCGCACTAACTTAAACAAGGGTCACGTGTCCAAAACTCAGCCAGAGTAATTTCTGCAGCATTACTGTCATAAATGATTACTTGCTCCAAGACTCAAAGGTAGCACGGATAAGCTGGTGATTATCATGATTAGGCGCCCAATTTATCACGTATAAAGGGTCATGCTAATCTAGTTGAACGAACACTGTTAGACTATGGGAGAAGGAGGAATCTAGATGATGAGGGGATTGTGGCTCGTGTGGTGTGTCAGTTATGGAGAATTTGAGGAGATCTGATGATAATGTTGTGAATCTTGATTTTGCTCGGTGATTCCTTTCCGTCAAAACAAGTACAGTTTAGCAACAATCCTCAAATCTGTCTTTGCAGCGACTGCTATATGCCTATATCAGTTCTTCTAATCTAGGGTCTATCTATTAAAGATAATAAGGCCACTAATTTGTCCTTAGCACCAAAGGAAGCTTATCATGGTAGCAAAGGGCGGAGCTACAATATTAGGTGACTTTAAATTTGTATTAGGAGATCCATTAAATATGTTTAAGCATTTACTTAATTGCTAACAAGTAATTAAAACGAGCTATGGGTTCAATGGAAAGTCTAGAACCTATAAACTTCCAGTCCTTGCTCCCCCTCTATCAGGCTTCATTTTCTTTAGCACTCATCAAGCTCTACAATGATATGGCGTACTTTTGCTTCTTCACGGACTCTGAATTGTACTCGATCTTTTGCTTGAGGATGAGTAAACTATGGCTTACCCTCGAAGCCTTTGCAAGGTAATCCATTACTGAACCGATTTCTACAACAAAGATTTCTTTTTCCTCAACATTTCCAATGTCACTTAGCTCTAAAAAAAGAACTCACGAGGGTGATAAATATTTTGTTATATGCATCACTTCACATCATTAACTCTTCTTCATATACAATTGTGCAATGTGAATTTTGAAACCCCATTACATCAATTGTCTAGGGACCTATGAGTCAGGTTGAATCCCCGATGAAAGAAAAGGGTTGACCAAACACAGTTAATCATAATATCAAGATCAATATTGACAGTAGGCAGCAGAGTTGGGAGTAAAAGCTGAATTTTTTACACAAACCTTCAATCCAACTTCCAATTTCGAGACACAACAAAGACAAATCAAATTTCTTGGTAAATGAAACTAACACCCACAAAAATGAAGAGAAAAATCTAGTTAAAGTTTCAATCTTTTGCACTAGTGATGGAGAAAACAAAATAGTAATTGGTCATACCTCTACTGTTGCGGAGTGAAATTCGATATTGCAATCAATCAGTAGGGGTATTCACTTTGAAATTTCCCCATTATCTTTCACTGCTGTTGAGAAAGAGTACACAAATGATAAAGGGAAATGCCAAAGGAGGAGGAGAAGAAGAAAAGAATCGAATCGAATCGAGCGCCTATGAATTACGATGCGGAGGAAATTATTTTACATTGTCAATTTTTTTACTTAAGCTTTGCAAAATACAGTTCGGGTGTCAAAAGGTCAAAGGGGTGTTATTGTTTAATTCTTCTTAGCCAGTGACTATATTTTAAATACTAGAATGGTTGAACTATCAAGAGTGGAGTTTCAGCCCAAATATGTTTTTAATTTGAGGAATTTTAATATATAGCCATTTAAAAATATCTTAATTATGCTTAATAGTTATAGTTTGATTAATTACATTTCGTAATTATAGTTATAGCATCGTTTGTATAATTTTCTATATAATTCATAGTTTTTGTATAGTGTTTGTAGATTTCACTATACAAAAATTTCTGCACAACATTTGTATAATTCGTTATATAATTATAGTGTTTGAATATTTCGCTATAAAACTTGAATTGCGCTCAACTTTTGTATAATCGTGCATAAAATTTGTATAAATTTGTGCACATCATTTGTATAATTAGCTATACAATTCACAGTGTTTGTATATTTCACTATAAAACTTGATTCGTGCACAACTTTTGTATAATCGTGCATAACATTTGTATAAATTTACGCACGTCGTTTGTATAATTAGCTATACAATTCACAGTGTTTGTATATTTCACTATAAAACTTGATTCGTGCACAACTTTTATATAATTGTGCATAACATTTGTATAAATTGTACAAATTATACAAAAATTGAAACTGTAATTATAGATAAATGTTTGTTGCGAACCGTAATTAATTCAAACTATAGCTACGTTAGCTAATTAACTATTATATATTTGTTTATCCACGTAATTCTTCCTTTAAGTTGGCTACTTTACATTAATTACATAGTGCAAATAGAGTAATTAATTACCATTTTTTTCCTATCATTTTTCAATTTATATAAATCTCCAAAAAAAAAAGGCAATTCAAATACATTAAATTCAGTAATTCAGATACATTAATTTAATTTCGAATACAAAAATTATTAACAAATCAAGATTTTTAAGTATCAAAGGTTAACATTTAAATCATGATATATTAAACTAGAGATAATTTAAGAATCAAATTAATGTATCCATCCAAATGAAAAGAATGGATTTTTTAAATTTTGGGGAATGAGTAAAAATAATGAAAAATGTGATATTAGGTCTTTTTTTTTTTTGTTAATTACGACACACAAAGTCTAAAATCACTTCCGCTATTTCTCTATTTTTCCTTTGGAATTCAAGTCATATTATGTTTTAATGGTGCATTTCATTTCTCTTATTGCTTTTTCGAGTACCCTTTTTTAATAAATAGGTAAGGTGTATTTATATCTTGAAAACGACATTTTCAAGGAAGAAGGGATCATCTTCTTAAAGCATGTGGCATGACTACTTTGACATATATATATATATATATATATATATATATATATATATATGTGCTATGTAGTATTTCATTATTTTTGATCATTTACATGGTCACTTTAACTACTTTTCATCGTTGTCATAATATTTTTTGTCTGCTATTATTTCTTATTTTTTCGCATGTACATTGTTGGCGTTTTTCCTTTTTTATCGTTTTTTGTAATAGTTATTTATATATTTAAGTTGCGCAATGAAACTAAATTGAAGTTGATCGAGAAATGTCATATGTGGTACAACAAATTAAATGTATAGGTCCCTAGTCAAAGATTATATATTGATCCGTTTCCCACACTATATAGAATATTATTTCTGATTTTCCTAATATATAGGAAGCTTAAATATTTTATAGCCCAATTCCCAAAAAGATATACGTATAGAAGTGTAGAGTGCAATGCCAACAATTTAGTTTTTCCCATCAAAATTGTAGAATAATTAATTTAACTTATTTTAGGTAGGAGAGGTATTATATTTCCTTAATAACTATGTACAGCTTTTTGAGATTAATTTGACCATGTAGTAGAGTTAACTCAGTTTCGGTGTTTTGCAACTTTATTAATTAATTCAAATAAGACTTAAAAGAAATTTCAATATGATAGAGTATATATTACGATAAAGAAATATATTTTATTAATAAAATAATATGGATGTAAATCTATTTGTTATTTCAATTCTTTATTTTAAGATTTTTCTTCATTATTTGAGGGTCATGACTAGCATATATATTTATTTGCTACGAAAGTCAGACGGGAACTTTGACAAAGACAATATTTGATGATTTGATACATGTCTTTATGATATATCTCAAAATTTTTATGAGATTCTGACATACTTCTCCGAGAAAATATATTACTTTTTATAAGCACGGGCTAAGCTTAGCATGAACTTGGGTTTATGACACTTTAAAAACTCTAATTAAAATTAGATTCAGCTGATAGAGTTTTGAAAAATTTTGATGTCCATCGTGAGATCTAATCTAAGACGTGGTAGATTACACGTGATAATTAGTTTTAAAGCACGAATTGCACAAGTTAATGTATTCAAGATTTCCAATTAATTAATGTTTCAAAAGGTGGACCAAATAGCTAGGAAAAGAGATATGATCCATGCCAAATATTAAAGGAAAATGATAATTAAGAAAGACTTAATAAAATCATGCATGGGGAACAAATTAAAGGGTCAAGTGCATGCAGTGGGAGATGGAAGAAGAAAGTATGGAAGTGGTAATAATTAAGAAAAACAGAAATCTTTTATGGTGATAACATAAAAAGGATTATATCCCTTGTTAGAAAATTCAAATGTGAATGTTAATCCTCAATTAATTAGAAAAAGGAGTCATCATTTCTGATATTTTAATGAAAACAAGATATTGGTTCCTGTCTTTATCAATTAATGAATTATATCTCAATTTCAGTTACCTAAAATTAGTCGTTGAAATGTTTGAATTCATTATATTCTGTTTTGATTTTCTATCAATAACAAATTGAATTCTTCATTTATTTCAATTTTTTTTGTTGCTTTTTTTCTAAAAAAAAATCGATTAAAAAACGTCTCTTTTTTTTATGATAACTTTTTAATATTAATTTTTACATTGTACATATCATTATTTAAAATTATAAAATTCAAAAGTATTATTTACTCTCTTAAACTCCGTGTTAAATCAAAATCAAAAATAAATAAATTGATACATAAAAAAATTAGAGTATGCGTGTCAATATCTTATAAGCGGGAGTTTAACAAGTTAATACAAAGGATTTAACCATTAACCTATTCAAAGATTACTTCGATTTTATAACTTATAACAAGCATGCATTTATTTGTTTGTTTATTATAACTCGTTTTATGACGTGAGAAAATGTTATTTTCTTTATTATGTTTAGGGATATGTTTAATATATCAAATAAAACATGTTTTTTAAAATATATTTTAATAAAGTTTTTTATAAGTTCACTTGGGCTATGTATTTTACTAAAATTAATCTAATTTTTTATAAACAAATCAAAATAAATTAAGTTAATAAATGGATAAGCATTATTCAGCTCAAATTCGAACGAATTACACAGATCATGTACTATTTCTAACACCCTTAATTTAAAGAATTCATCATAGTTACATTATATTTTAATGTTGACTATTCACCTGTGACAACTCCACATAGATGGGAATTGCTAATCAATTAACGTTTAAATATAATGAAAAAATAAAAAGGAAAAAGGGGGTAATGTGTTCGGTATGGAGGGAAAAAACAGTTTTTTTTTTCGTTCATGGATCGGTCAAATTAAATTATTGAAAAATACTTTTTCTAGTTAGAAAAATGAATATTTAAAATATTATGAAAAATAATTTTTAAAGTGAAAATTTAAAAAGTAAATTCTACCTAACTCTTATGTCTCAACACCCCCCTCACGCCCTTAGCTTCTGGTGCGTGGACAATTTTTTCGGGGACCCAACATTGGGTGAGACGGGCCCTGCTTTGATATAATGATTTTAGGTTTTAGACCTAACTCACACTACAAAATCTAGCTTAAAGGGAGGAGAATTGCCTAAATTTTATAAGAAGACCACCCATCCTATTAACCATCAAAGACTTTGTGTCTCAACAACAACCCTCTAGCCCACATCTCCAGTTATCTACACCCTCATCCCCACCTCTCATAATATTTATCCAGATTATTTATGCTGAAAAATACTTCCCATCCCACCAAACACAGCAAAATTAGTTTAATTCACAAAGACTACTAGCCTTTTTTTCAACTTTTTTTTTTTTAAATTTTACTGGGCCCTAATATCTGGTCTTACCCCACATGCAAAAATGTCAATATATATATTGGACTCAATATATATAATGATCAACGAGGCAATTGTTGAGAAGTAGTAGGTAATTAATTAAGCTAATATTCAAACATGGAAGATGTCCGCATTATTAATGTAAGAGCTGAGGGAAGAATAAAGAGCGCAAGGTACTGGAGAATGAACAAAAGAAGATATAGAGGAGATCTTCTTCCTTATTATCACAACTGCAGGTTACTTTGATCTTCTTCAAGTTTTTCATTTTGTACTTAGGGGTTGGTACATACAAGGAATAATATATAACAATTTTTTTTAACTGAAAAATAAGTCATTTTTTGGTATTTGCATGCTAGAAAATGCTTTTTATCGTACCAAACACACTCTTAAAAGTAAATCAAATTCTTTTTGGGGTAAGATCTGATTTAAATTGTCTAAAAATAGAAACTCGATATTTCAAAATTCCTCTTTTGATTGTGTTTGATATGTATGTTAGGTTTTATGTGTAATAAGTGAATGTATAATGATATATTGTATAAAGATCGGTGTATTGAAAAAATATGAAAGTTGCAACTATGAATGAATTCATTTCATTCATGAACATTTATGCAACTTTTCGTACTTTGATGCAATCTTTCGTCTATTATACATGGATCATTAATTATACCATCCTATTGGTTATAAATATCTGGAATCCTTCTCAGATGTTGGAAGAACTTAAAAGAAAAACAAAGGAACTTTTGGTAGAAATGTTTAAAACAAGTTTCAAAAAGAAAAGTACTGTTTCGAAAAATTCAAGTGTGATTGCAAGCCATTGACTGGTTAGCTGGACAATAAATTTAAGGTATCGCTATTTGTTTGTTATGAGTCATTTTATCCTGGGAGGATATATTCCATATCTTCGGGTACTTGAAGGAAATAATTTCCTTCAGAAAATTCTGTGAATTTAGAGGACTTGACTCCTCTCTCCTTTCATCTAGTCGAATGTTCTTGAAATTGATTTAACTTCATATTAAATATTACATTAATTATATAAAAATTATTTTATTAAAAAAATTAAAATTTATACTACACGATTATCATTATTAGTTAAAGAAACAATAATATATTGGGTCCCCCCAAAAAAGAAGAAAAAAAGGTATAACTATATATATGATTAACAAATGGATAGTGCAGCACCAATCTAGCTAGGTTTTATCTCAAATATTATATACAATACTGACCCTGTTTTATTTTATGTGATTACACATATATTACGAAAGTAAAAAAGAAATTTGAGTTTTGTAGTTTTAATCTAAAGTATAATGTACCGAAAATATTTATCATTTGACTTCTATAATCGAAATACATTACGCATTATATTATATATAGGAATGTTCAAATCGAAAAGTTACCAGATATACAAAATACTTTTTTTTTAGAAATTAAAGCTACGTGTAGAGGGCTCAGGCTTAGCTTAAGGTAATTGAACTCGAAGCAAATTTGGTTCCAATAATTAATGTGTTGTCCATGCATGCATGTACTCAGATTTTAGAATTACTACTAACCTACTTCTACATGATATATTGATATACATGTCACATGCTCAAGAACCAGAATTCTTTATAGTATATGTACGTATATTTCCTTCATTTTAATTTATTTGTTTTTTTTGCGCGAAATATGCTTAAGAAAACATCTATATTTTTAAATATCTTTTTAATTTCAATTTTCTGTCGACATATTTAAAATTATAAAATGAAAATGATATTTTGATACATTCTACGTATTTTTAACTTAAAATCATAAGATTCAAAATTATTCATTATAATTTTTTAAAACTCTATGTTAAGTCAAAATGAGAGAAAGAAAGTGTGTGTGTTAATATATATGCTAATTAAAAAAAGTATATATGTTGTTATGACTATATGATTGATGTTGGATGCAGGGAGGAAAGAGCGAAATCATTAACAGGCCGTTGTGTAACCTTACAATTTCCCTCAAGAAACGCTAAGCGATCAAAAATCGCACACATGTTATTCAAATTCCTAATAAGATTGTAAATTAGCGATTAATAAAGTGAGATGAATATCATGAATAATCGAAGTTCTCTAAAAACTGTTGGTTGATAATTTATTTTTTCTTATATTTAAGTCTTTGCGAACAAAATTACCTGATTTATATACTATGGGGAGTTAATGATATAAAACGAATTATTCATAAAAGAATATAACGACCTAGCGTCACCCATATAACTAATAGTTGTTTTCTGATGCAGACATCTAAATTTCCTTGCACCACACAGGAGAGGAATGTTACATTAATTAATTACTTCATCAACAAATATCTCTTTTTACTTTGATCACAAGCATCTATACATTACTATACTAGAGTAACTCATGTCTTTATAATGGAATCAAATTAATTAGCTCAGGAGAGAATTAGTATTTTTTTAAAATTTATGATCTTAAGTAAGAGCATGTTTGAATCTAAAAAGGCATAAATAGAGAAACATCGCAAAAGCAACGGCAACAACCAAAATTAATTTTTGGCCTTTCTTATTGGATTTAATAAAATATGTTTTGAG
>JAOTQR010000001.1:23813019-23849818 GCA_025774065.1 Solanum ossicruentum | reverse complement strand
GTTGCAACTCCTGCATATCAACAAACATTAATGGAAAATAAAATACTAATAGTCATAACAACATGCCCAATGTAATTTGAGGGTAAAAATTTTATCTAGCATAAGGTCGCTCCACTGCTGAGAGGGAGTAAAATTAAAATGAGGGTAAAATTTTAAAGTTGTTTCAGAAATTAGAAAAGAAAAAAAGAAAAGAAATTGCAAAAGTTATGAAACAAACACAGTACATAAGATTGTGGCATCTTTGAGCTTATTCCATAAAGATACTTTGTCCTCTCGTGTGTATGACTAGCCTTGTGGAACAAAATATACTAGGTGGCTCGTCACTACTTTTGGACTAAGTACTAGGTTGCTTCATATCAACTCGATTTGCTTTTATGTGCCATGAGTAGATCAGTCGAGACGAATTATAATGAGCTGAGTTAATAAATAAATGCATGAGCTTAACATGAGTTTGGTCAAGAAGAATTAAATAATAGTATGTCATTGTCCCTACCCCCATTTCCTTTTCCCCAATTTTTCTTAAAAGAAAATACATCACTAAAATTAATGACAAAACAAAAGGACATGTTGGGCATCCATACCTTATGTCTAATAATGAAATCCTCTTCTTGTTCCATGAAGAATGCATTGAACTTATCAATCTCATTATTCAACAAATACACAAACTCAGCCTCTGCCTTACCATACTCCAATGACCCACTCATCATTTGTGGTGCACATGAAGAAATCAATTTCACCAATTTCTTCAACTCTTTATAGGACAAAAACTTGTCACCCCATCCTGGTAATGTTTCTTGAATTTGTTGCTTCAATCTCTTCCCAAACTTCATTCTCCTATACTCAAAAAAGAAGTCCAAAATTGGAAAATAAATATATTGAGGGGAGAAGAGGAGAATATATAGTGTGATAAGAGGAAAAAAGGCAAGAAAATGGGGTTGGTTTTTAACTAGTACTAGTAAAAGAATATTTAGAAGCATATGCTTGGCGTGTTGAATGACAGTTTATTTAATTAAATTAAATGAAAGTGAAATAAAAAGTAGCTGAAGTAAGAAAATTCTAAAGCATATTCGTAAATGACTTTTTTTTTCAACCTTAATGAATGTGTGTCATTTCTCATATTTAAAGAACAAATCAGAGCCGTTGAATTATGTGGGAAAGATCAAATCATGTCCGATCAAAGGCTGTGACTGTTAGATTAGCAGTAGGATTATGTAATTGGAAATTGTCGAAAGGATGATCCTTTGGAATCTACCATAAGGAAGAAGAAAAGCATATTTGGAATATGTTATTTCTTGGGTTCTTTATACTGTATTTATAGGTAATGCTCTCTATAATATAGTCCAGAAATGTAACTTGTGGGGTCGGCCTATAATTTGATTCAAGTGACTTTTTCTTGCCTTCAAGTTTGAGAATTTCAAGAAGTGAACAGTCTAAACAGAGAGTCACAGACTTGTCCAATCTTCTAGTAGTACTGGGACAGGTTATGTCAAAATATATTGTATCAGAAAAGAGTAGGTACGGTGGATAGAATTACAGATTTTAGGTTTTTTTTTTCGACAACGGAATTCGTAGCTGTATTTTTTTAATTAGATAGGTATTGGGTAAATTTTTGCTCCTATGCAATAACTCGCAAATTATATAGGAGAGATAACCCACACTAGGCAAGCTTGGTGTAACAAACTTGACTCAGAACACAAATTCCTTGCTTTCGATGACTCGCTAACCACATTGAGAGATAACTCGCACTAGGCAAGTCCGATGTGACAAATTTGACCCAAAAGACAAATTGTTTACTTTTTTCGCTGGCAAGAGATTTCAAGTTTGAGACCTCAAACATAAAAGTTCAAGTCTAAACCACTTGACCACCTCAAAGGGTTTATTAGATTCATATTTTAAGTATGAAAAAATATTTATTAGGGAACATTTTTTGTCAAATAGGGCTTTACGGACACAAAAATCTAAATTAGTTTGGCCCTGTCACAAAGATTATATATCAAATAAAAGATCAAAACAAGGTACCATTACTAGATGAATAAGGTCCCTTCCTTTTATAGTTAAAGGTCTTATGTTTAAGCATTGAAAATGAAGAGATTTTTATTTTTTTAAAAAAATCCTACTTAAATAGATTCTAAGGGGTGATAATGCTTTTGTTAATGAGTTTCGAATATCAAATAATTATAGAATATAAATAAAAATAAAAAGTAAGACTAATTGTAATTACTTACTTGTCCACTCACAAAAGAAAAATATTTAAACCAAAATTGAGATATTAGGTGGCGCGTGTCTTAACTAACCATAGATATTGAAGGTCTGGAGTGATGGTTTCTTTTCTTTTTCATATTGGTATATTTGAAATTTTTTTGTTTGCATGCGTTTCACTTTCATTTGTTTTTTTTTTAAGTAATTTAAATTTAGAAAGTCAAGGTGTGTGATCAAATTTATGACCAAAGTGATTTTAAATAATGACAAAAGTGAAAAAGGTAATTGCTCCTAGCATAAGTTATCATTAAAAATTTTTAATTGTTCAAGACAAAATTATCATTAAAAATATTCTCTCTGCTCTATGCTCTCATATTATTTTTACATATTAATTAAAGTCTCTCCTAATAACCATTTCAAACAATTTATTTTTTTTTCAAGAGATTAATTATTACTTATAAATAAAAAATAAGTTAATTTTAATACTTCTTCTGTCTCATATAACTGAATTTATAAGGTAATGCACACATATTAAGAAAAATATTCAAAGACAAACTTTATATCATACTTTTTATTATTGTCCTTTGTAAAGTCATAAATATATAGTGTGATTTATTTTCTAGAAAATGTAAAAGTTCAATAAATAAAAGGGCAAATATGGAAAAAATTTCAAACATTCATCTTGAATTTTGAAAAATTCAACTATTTTAAACTTTTAAAAAATCTCAAAAATTCAATTAATTTAATACGAGGAATAGTGGAATATACAAAATAGTACTAAAACAATAATGGTAATCTTTAGGATGCTCCTTTTTCATGATTTAACGCTCAAATTTAACTTTGAAAATATTGTTCCAAAAAATTAGCCATATCCAATATGCTTTTATCGAAAATACTGTGTGTCAGAACATCTCCGAATGGCGCATCTATTAGCAGCGGTAAGCTTGCCGCCGGTGACATTTCGGCCGGCCGGCGGGAGCTCTCTACTGTTAACTTCAAAAACTCAGGCAGTAAGAGCATTATCGCTTGAGGAAATTCCCCCAAATGCGGTTCGACGAAAGCTTGATTCAACGTGGAGAGGAGGTTTCAGTCTTGGAGTGGATTTGGGTCTTTCCCGTACTGGTCTGGCCCTTAGTAAAGGCTACAGCTTTCGACCCTTAACGGTAACCCAATTTCATCCGCAAAGCTCTTATACACCTACATTCATATGCTGGAACTTTGATTTGGTGGATTTTAGGTTTTGGAGTTGAGAGGACAGAAGCTTGAACTTCGAATTATTGATATTGCCCAAAAACAGGTGTACTTCTTCTTTACGTTTAATGTACAGTTTTTATGGTAATTTATCAGTGTGTTTATTCTTGAATATTATCTAGTTACTCTTTTCATTTTGTTTTTGTTAATAATTAAATTGATATTCCAGAATCTGGAGTTTGATGAGTATGATTTTGTTGGGAAGTTAGGAAGTGGATGAGTTTATAATTGGACTCCCTTTATCAAGTGATGGAAGGGAAACTCCACAATCTAACAAAGTTCGAAGTGTTGCTGGTAGGCTTGCTGTTCGAGCTGCTGAGAGGTACTAATCATTTAGCAGTTTTAGTTTGTTATCGTTTTCTTTGTAAAATTAGGCTAAATAATGGAGAAAAAAGAAGGGTTGAAATTGCAGACTAAATGGATAACAATATTTGTTTTCTGTTGGTGAATCTGCTGTGATGTTGCATTCTATTCCTGAGTAGCTTCAAGTGCTAGTGACATTGCATATTTGTCAAATTTGACAATGGTTACTCTCTCTTAAATAGCAGAGGATAGATGTTTGACTCATCTATGAAGAGATTGTATGATAATGATTTAAGTCGAAGCAAGGTATGGCGCAGCATGAAGCACTTACTTGAATAAGGAATCTTGTCCTGAGCTTAGTTTGTGTCTCTAAGTCTAATTTCAGTAACTGTACTGCAATGTATGTGTATTGCATTTTTACCTATCCAATTATCACAGAAACAATACTATTGTCAATGCCTCAACTTCTTATCAACTGTGATCTTATGGAAGTTCGGAAGATGATGTCTCAAGTTGCTTGGAAGTGAATATTCAAGAAAATATTTGGAAGTCTATTGGTTGAACTATCTAGAATTATGTTGCTTGGGCTCTCAAAAATGTAGCCACACCCGTTTCGGATTCTCCGATAATGCACTTCTTTTGAAGAGTTTGACATGCACCTGTCGACATTTTCAAAAAGTCTGAGCAACTTGAAGAAGTTCACTTCTTATGCTTTACTAACCAACACTGATCTGATTATTACATACTGTGGATACTACTTGACTCTCTATTCAGAAACCTTTGAGCTAGTATGCTTTGGTTGTGCAATTTTTTTTTCTTTGATATCTTGGTTTTCAAATTATTGACACTAAATGGGTGTTTGGATTGGCTTATTTTTAGTGGCTTTTGGCTTTTAAGCACTTTTTAAAAAAATTTGGAAGTTTTTCGGTAACATAAAAACTCCTTTAAGCACTTTTTTAAAGTTTATTAAAAAAAAGCCAAAAGCCAAAAGCCAAAAGTTGGGGGTTCCAAACCCAATTCAAACACCCCCTAAATACATCTTGTATCTAGTCATTCCCTTGTGACATGTTCAAATTCATTTTACTAGTGGTGAGGGACCTTCTGCCATAATTTGTCATATTCTATGTCGATGCCATCCTTTCAGGGGCTGGAGAGTATATCTGCAGGAAGAGTACGGGACAACAATTGAGGCAATGAACTACATGGCCGATAGGTAATTGGTTCTTATGACATATTCCTATTTTGATGGATCATTTGGGGGGAAGCTCTTTCATTCCATCAACTTTCAATTGTTACTCTTATGTGAGTAAATATTTAGGATCTACAAGGAGAAATCATGATCTCATTTGGACATCGATGAAGTTTATCTACCTCTCTTGCTAATAAATTGATTAAGTGTATACGAGAAGAAGAAAGGTTATCCTTTGAACAGTCTGTTACAAGAAGTTATCCTAAAGTGGCAGAAATATCTGTTAGTAGTAGATCTTTTCACCTTTTCTCCCATTACAAGTGAGAAATTAACTAGTTAGGAGGTAGAATGAAGATCGTGGGAGACCACGGTCCTAATCTTAGTAGATGGAAAAAAACTGTGAGATTCTTCTTCATATGTGTTGGTGAGAGGATGCAAGTAATCAATGGAGTGGTTAGACTGTCCAGAAGTTATCCATGGACAAAACACGACTGCTGTAAAGTGTAAACAAAGAAGACAAAGAGAAAGCTAAAAGGTTATGCTAATCTAACGAGAATATCTGTTATACTTTAAAGTGTCTATGAAAATTTGCATAAATAGGTTGTTAGATGTGGTTCATGATGCGGCATATCTGACAAAGATAAATATTTTTTTATGTCAGAAGATCATAAAAGAAATTCTAAATGAATAGCATCACCATTTTTAGGGGCCTCGGAAAATCTGCTCGCGAAGGGAAACAGGACGCTTATGCTGCTGCTGTATGTATTCAGTTCAATTCATCGTTTTTTTTTTGTACTTCTCTGGTGCATCTTTTTTTCAGATAGACTGAAAATAGCAGCTTATGATTTAGAACTGAGCTTTTTTGTACATTTGTAGATGGTGCTTGAGAAATACTTTTTAGAGTCAGGTCGGAGAATCGAGCTAGTGTTACCCAAGCGGTTGGATCTCCAAGAAAGGCTAAAGAAGGGGTGTCCTAAGGATGCTGATTATTTGACAGATGAATCAGATTAGTTGATAATTTGCAACCCCTAGTTGTAGGACAGAAGGTTGAATGGATCAATACAATGATTGCGATAGCTCTAGCCATGTGAGTAGTACTTATACACCTTTAGAAGACATGGATGGTTTACCCTTTTATATCTTGTTCTGAAAACAGCCTCTCTATCTATGTGAGGTAGTGATAAACTCTGCATATATTTTATCCCCCAGACCCCACTTGTGGGATTCCACCGGGTAAGTTATTTGTGTGTTGCTCCTGTATATCTAGTTCAAGAACAAAAAAAACACTCGTGTATCTTGTTCGAGGAAATAGCATAGGGATGGCCATGAATTTGATGAACTTATGAAATCCCCTGCTTGTTGGGCTCGCTGATTCCTCAAACGTTTTGCTACTGCTGTTACATATTTGGAAATATTCATGCATAGAAAGGACTGTAAGCTATGTAGTATGGACTTTTCAAAGAATATCACTAGGTGTGTGTCGAATTCTCCAAAAGTTATGCATGTTTTGGAGGATCAGATTAACATAAGCTGTAAGTGTAAAGACATGAGTTGTGCTCAAACTATAAGATAAAAACAATTTCATTATAAGAGTCTCTTTGGGGTGTTAATGTCGTCCTCGTAGCTATTTGAAAACAAATCCCTGCATAGCTCTCCATAGAATCTGCACACCAGTTCAATGAAGACTGGGCTTTTGAGATTCTTCCAACAGTACAACAACTCTTCCACGTCTGCCAAATCCCTCATTTTCCCCTCTTCCACAAGCATTTCCACCAGATAATTCTCAAAGCTCCTGCATGCTTCTTCTACATCTTCCCCAAGTGCTTTGTTGTGATGTTCTACTTCTGAGAAACTCTTGAGCTCCATGACTTGGTCCTCCTCTCTCCCTCTTCTTCTTAGCCTTTCAGTGTTATACAATGAACGGCAAAACCTAAGTCTTCTTATAAAGAGTGGCTTTCTGAGTCTGAACTTGAACAACCTTAATATTTTCTTGCATGGATTGAAAAGCTTGCATTTGAAGCGACCAAAACCTTTCACTTTCATTGTGGGAACCTTTATTTGTTGGGGAAAATGATTACTGATAAAGCAACAAACTTGAAAATGATTGTTTTCAGGCTTATCTTTCTTTCAGTTTGGAAATGACAAGAGAGTTGTTGAGCCATGTGGTTGATGTTCTGAGACAAAATGTTCGTTTGTTGAGAGGTTGGTGTGTGTGGATGGAGGATGGTAGAAGAGGTATCCCTTTTTCTAAGGTTGGGAAAATGACTAGTTGTGGACTACACGTTTCATATTGAACTAAACGTGGTATGCATGAATGAAATGTCTTCAAAACTATAGCTAATCTCTCCTATGGTTTTTGTTGATAGCTTTGACATTTAGTTGTAATTTACCTAGCTAACAATTGTTAATATGAAAAATATACCATATAAAACATTTGACCAACACCTGATGGTGTGCCATAAAGCACGTCATCTTGAAGTTCCACTTGAGGTGAAAAGATGCGCATTTTATAGGACAATAAAAGTCCAATCTGGAGTGGTTAGTTTATGTTAAACTTTTAGAGTTGATAAAATTCCTCTAGGATTTATAAGTCAACATAACGTGCCTATTCAATTCTTGTAAAGGCTCGAAAAAATTAATCATTCTTGAGGCATGTTGTTGAATCATTGCAAGGTATGATCATGTACAATAGACCCTTGTAATCGAGTCCTTCCCCAGACCCTGCACATAGCGAGAGGTTCAGTGCACTAAGAAAGATAAAGTGCAACAGACTTTACCACTAACTTATAAAAATAGAGAGACTGTTTCTAGAAGACCCTCAACTCAAATACATCACCCCAAAAAGGATAAATAAATTAATGACATGAAATCAACTAGGAAATTACGCTCAAATGTACATGATCGTGCACGCATATAAGATGACCATTGCATACCCAGAAAGTGTAAAATATCTAATTGTTATTTCGTACAACTTGCTGGAACGAGGACCAGACACTATTATTAGCTTATTAGTCAATGAAGAGGATACAAAACAATGATGCCCTCTGCCTCCATGTCAAACTAGTTGAGATCGATATCAAGAGTTTTACCTTTTAAGCATAAAAAGCACCAGCACAGCTTAATTGTTATTACCATAAAAGGACAAGGGTATGCCTAAGCAAAAATTAATGTGAATTTCTACAGAACTCTCTTTTTTTTCCCCCTTCCTCCTCTAGATTAAAATTTGGACTCCCATCTTCTTCCACAAATGAGGGATCCCCCTTTTGCAAACTGCATCGCCAGAGAGTGAAATCACTTTAGAACCCTATCATTTGTGAACCTCCCAACTGAAATAATATGAAACAAAAACAAGAGCAGAACTTTAGGGAAGAGAGAGGAAGGGGAACGTAAACCAAGACAAGTGGAGCGCCAAGATGCATTGCGAGCAGAAAGATAGCATAACTTTAACCACATCAACCCCCACCTGACATATATCTTCTATCTAAATATGATCAACCTATCAGGAGCAGCTAAAAGCTTGCTTTTCCTATTGACTGTGAGCCTGCTCAAAGCATTCAACGAACTTTAATAATAATAATGACTCACAATAATTGATTATACGGGGTAAGAATTATCATTTGCTTAAGCCTGGTTGGTAGAATTATCCGGTACCTGTTCTGGTGGAGGATAGCAGATACTTGAGAAGTAGTTGAGGCATGCGCAAGATGGCCCGGTCACCACTGTTATCAAGAGGGCGGACACCACCATTTCTTCACAAGGTACTAGAGCCAAACCCATCCTAACTCTTGGTTTACTTGATATTGGCTCCCATGTCATATTGTCCCGCTCTAGATGTCCAATCATGGGTGTCTAGGGGGTGTTTCAGGCTCTCATCAGTGTGGGATGGTGTTGTTTGAATGTAGACTTAACAATCCTCACCTCATGAGCTAGCTTTAGGAATTGAGTTAGGCCCAAGGTTTAAATCTTAACATAGAGGTTGAGTGAGATATGGTATAATGCCTTGGAATGTCCATTTCTAACCAGCACCCGAATAATGCATGAGATAGAAACATCTCAGAATCGAGGGACTCTTGATGAGCAAGTAGAGTGCTATTTCACTTCAAATCTTATGAGCCATGATTCATCAACTAAAGAAGAAGCAAAAGGAATGTTAGAAAAGAAAATAGAAATAACACCTACTAGACTTCTCAAAAATCTCTTTAGGTAGCAAATTGACTCATTAGTTCTAGCAGTGCACCATTTGATACCACAATGAATATGTACAAATTCACTTCAACAAGGGCATCAGAAGTTCTTTAAATACAAAATTCTAGTTTGGTGAAAATCAAAATTGTAACAAGTGGAGAGTTCTCTAACCTTGGAATAACTTTCAAGACGAACCAGGTAACCATAAACTGTCCCCAGCATGTCAATGCGGTTATGCTACATCCAGTGGAAGTTGGTCCCAATTTTAAAGGCAGAACCATAACCTATATTCATAATACCAAACAATTTAATTGTAATTTGCTAGAATCTGCAACATAAATTTGAAAATCAAACCTGCAAATGCAAAAACTTAATACGCAAGCAACAGTAGGGCAAAAGAAGATCTCACATCACGGCAGAATGAACAGCTGTAGAATTTAGTTTAACTCTAGTAGTGGCTGTTGCAAGTTGAGATTGATCATTGAATCTCTGATCGTGATAACAATAAGCTGATACCAAATAGAAGGAATGAGATCAACCTTTTGAGTCTTTGATAGTTGTAGAAGTTAACAAGAAACTAATGGCAAATGAAAGGAAAGAAAAGGTTAAATGCCGATACTTTAAGAGTGAAGAGTACAACATCTAACAAAAATGCAATATTCAGATAACTCAACTTATGAAGACCCAAAATTCAATGTTTAGCATAATGTATTCCCTTCTCACTGGCTTCATGGAGATACTTCTAAGAAAAGGTAAAAATTCACCCGTATACAGGAAGAAACACATCTCTGTAATACCTTCATGGAGATACTTTCACTATACCTTGATGCACACCATTCTTTCTAGAAGCTTTTTTTATACAAACAGGTCATTATAAGTTCAGAACTTTATTCTTATGAAACCAATCATTTTAATCCAAGAGGATAGAAAAAGACACAATGAAATACCACTGGTATCTTGAAAACTATACATGTATTTATTGTTGATCTGAAGATAATGTATGGGCTTAACATACCTTCAATATGCAGAACTTCCGATATTATGAAACCTCAGAAGTCCCAATGCTTGGAACAATTCTTGGGAGCAGCTTAAAGGGAGATACTGAATTAGATTCATCATTGCTAGGAAGAGAAGGTATCTCATTTTCCAAAGTAGAATAAGCATCCGCAAAAGCCTACAGAAAGTAACTTTTAGAATAGTTATATGCAGCCAATATTCAATGACTATAATTTTTAATGGGAAGTCTAATCTGTTCAGTAGCAACTTCAGCCCCAAAATAACAGATTGTGACTTAGGAACCAACTTCAACTATATGTCAAACAGATGTACCCAAAGAAAATACCAAGAGTTTATTACTTCAGGCTATATATTATTAAATGAAGTAGTAGATGGTCGTTTTTGAATGACAGTATTTTTAGCTGAATTTTACATATTTGAGGGCATAGGAGGAATTAATGTTTTTCATTTTTAACTGACATATGCAACCTTTTCAATTGAAACATACCCCATGTGATTTGAGAGATGTGACAAGAGCTTACTGATCCAAGCTTTTACATATGCAAATTATCCTTGAAGTAGAGGAAGCATTGTGTCTAAAACTGAAACTTATACAAATTGGTAGGATCGAAGTAAATAAACTGATAGAGGGCGCCACAAAGAGTGGAGCACAACGCTTAATTCATTTGCATCAACTGTATTAATACAAGAAAAAATAACTAATGACAAATCGAAAGCTCCTTTAATCTACAGGTTATTAAGGGATATGTCTGGTTAATTCATTATCCAACACATCCCTGCTGCCAGCCAGCCTAGAAGGAATTCTTTGTTGCCAACCTCTAAGGAGATTCAATACACTCAACACATTTTATCCAGTTCTACTAACATCGTGATGATAACAAGGACTTATATTTCTCATATTTCATTACAAATATTTTCTAGAAACTTCAATTTCAAGTAATTCCAACTTACCTTGATGCATTGGTGTATGCGAAAGCAGTTCCGCCCCACATTATTGGTTGGGTACAGAGGATCATCAATGCAAATTGGATCAATGCTACAAAATAAAATCAGGGAATAAGAAGGAAAGAAAATCATCACAAAATAGAGCAAGAGATGCAAGAAACAAAATCAGGAGGTTCAACAAGTTTACCACACCTGCACCCTCGTTCTCTATTCATGTATAAGCCGCTTCCCTGTATTGAGACACGTATTTGACGAGGATCAAACACATTCCTGGGGACAAAAAGAAGTTTTTACATCTGCAGCACCTTTTTGCATCTTTTCTTTTGAGGGAGCAGGGTATCGTAGTGGTTTGGACTTCAGATTTATAAGTTAACTAAAATGTGTGGCGCTTGTAAGAAGAACAGAGATAAAATAATGAAGGAAATATAAGCAGCTCAAACTCACCCAAAGAAGTAGAAAAAATCCATCAGGAGGCTCCCCAAGTTCTACAAAAAAATATAAAAGAAAGTTACACTTGTTGACATTCGGAAAGGCGAATAAAACAAATATAACCAACGATGAGTAAATTGAAAAAAATAACAAATAAAATAAAAACATGTAATTTGACACAAAATAATGATTCAACAAGAACTAAAATAAATAATATAAAAGTATGAATTTTTAAAAAGTTAGGCCAAAATTGGGTGTCAACAACACTCAATAACTGTGATGCATCAGAAGGAGGAAAAAAATCAATGAAGCTTAGTTCTAGTGAATTGAAACAAAGTCAACTTCTTCCATAGAGGCACTGCAGCTTTTGAAAGCTCATCAAGTATAAAATAGTAGGAACAACCCTAACATATTGCTATGAAATTAGAAAGGTATAAACCTCTGTACAAGGCTATCCTATAAACCTGCACATAGCAATTCTGTACAAGCATTGAACAGGAGAGGGTGGATTTTTCAATGTTAAGTCGAGTATACTAGCAGTTAAGTTCTATGTCTTTCGGGAGGAAGATCGGGCTGGTTCATTCAGGTAAAATGGGATGCATTTGTAGCCACGTAGGTAAGCCAACAGATCTTTCAAACATTTATCTCTCTCTAACATCTAATTTCTAAAATACGGCAAAAAAACAACTCCCTCCGTTTAAAAAAGAATGACCTAGTGTCACTTGGCACGGAGTTTAAGAAAAGAAAGAAGACTTTTCAATCTTGTGGTCCTAAATTAAAGTTATGTTAAATGTACCAAACTGCCCTTTAATCTTGTGGCCTAAAACATGCCATATGGAAAGTTGAAATTAAAGTTTTGCCAAAAAAGGGAATGGGTCATTCTTTTTGAAACAGACTAAAAAGGACTGGGGAGTAATACGCATTTGTAAGGAAAAAATAAAAAAAAGAGACATGCAGCTCAAAGAAGATTTAACCTTCATATAATAACTAAGAAAGGTGGTCTATTCCATAAGGCTCTCATAGTGCATCAGACAAGCACCTAAAGTTTCTGCTATTTGAATCTATTGAACCCAGTTCCCATAAGAGATACCATGTCCCACCAAAGACTCATCATTATCTCAGGTGTGCTGGTAGATAACATCTTTAAGTGTGATTTCCAACCCTTCAGTTACAGTAATTCCACCGAGTATTTTATTGAAGTTAAAAAGGTCGACCTCCCCACATAAGCCCTCCCTTTTTGCCTTGCTACATGATCTTAATTTTTAAAGAGAGGAAAAAAAAAACCAAAAACATGGAATTCACCTGCTCATTATATCAAACAATTAACCTCTCAAGCTTAAATCCAGATATGAGAGACACTCAGCTGGCTAGGTTGTCCTGCTACTGAGAAATGTCTCCTCTGCTTTGTTCTTCGCTGTTGGTGTTACAGCTGATATACGCAACTGTTCCTTGTTTAAGCGACCATTTACATTTTCTCCCTAATATTAAAAGTTGTGCAAATATAGCCCTTGGGAAATTACCCTTCTGGACAATGTTAGACTCACGTCTAATTTTCTCATAAATTACAAAACACCAGAATGCCGTTTAATATTTGCAATAACATACAATATTTTAGACCATGAACGTTTTCTCACAAGATTTCAGTTTGCAATCTTTCAACTGTAGTCTAAATCAACAATTGAAAGAGGAATAAAAAGTGGATTGCTTTCTAAGCAGATGTCCCAAATAACCAACGAAAATTTATCCATATTTACCCAGGAAATCATCTTACTATATCACATATTCTTCTTTATAGTGTGAAAGGTCCTATGAATGTTTGCATCACAATATGTGCAACCCAATAACAAAAATGATGGAGACATTATCACAATCTATGTTGAACTTGTCAGGCTTACTGACAATACCATTAACAATAGAACAGGGGTCAATCGCCAAAAAATTTGAATTAACAATAAAATGTAAAAAGAAAAGGAAGAATTCGATCATACTTGGTCAATTGGTCGACTGTGATGATGTTCATGCTGCAAAAATCGTGTGATCAATAGTACCTATTAAATAATGAAGACATTTAAGAGACATTCAACACATTAATATAAAGAGACAGAATGAGACCAAGGGAAGCAAAACACCTAAAGTAAGAATGCCAGGACTTGGGAGACAATTGAATAAGTTTCACTATTTCACTTTTGCTTAAAACAAATGGGTGAAATGTTTACAGATGACTATTGAATAGATAATGGCCACAATGCAGATATTTCCAATTCCCAACAGCAAATTTTCTGTTCGAAGTGAGTTAGACTCAGAGACCACTATCTAATTTCCAATGTTTTCCCCTATAACTATAAGGTGCTTGGAGACTCAAATGGCAGTCAAAGCAATAACAAGTTTTCTGCATCCTGACTGGAGGAACCCAGCTTTTACTTGATGCCTACTGGTTCTGGTCTTTAGCAGAAGACTGCTAGAGAATGAAAAGGAGGTACTGATACCCAGTGTGACCTCATTCAACAACTGAAAAATAATGAATATGAATCAAGATAGGGAACTCTAACATAACTCCAGTCAGTATTTCCTGCAATATAATCTAGATTCTAGAACTTCGTCAATATGCTATTTAGCCTAAGTCACTCATCTCTGAATGGATACATCAAAATCTCCCCCACTCAACCCCGAAATTATAATTACAAGTAAATCAACGTAAGGTCATTTAGAGGGTGTTTGGATTGGCCTTTTGTAAGTGATTTATAAGTTAAAGAGCTAAAAGTCATAAGTTGGGAACACCTAACTTTTGGATTTTTTTTTGTACTTTTTTCATCCTTAAAAATAGTGCTCAAAAGCACTTTTGTGTTTCTTAAACACTTCCGAAACTAAAAAAGAGCTTAAAAGACAAAAGCTACTTAAAATAGATCAATCCAAACACCAACTTAATCTTCAGTCTTTACAAGTGTAAGCATAAATATAGCCTATGCTAGGAAAATAGGAAAAGGAGGATACGGAGGGAAAATGGTAGTGAAAATAGAGGAGAGTTAAGGAGATTTCTTTTTTCCTATGCATGGTTTGTATGGAAAACAAGAACGGAAAGGAAATTCGTCTGACTTTTTGTTATCGTTGATTTAAATTTCAGCCAAAGAAGATAAAGGCACTCTCTTATTTTCACCCCCTATTTGCTATAGCACCAAAGCAAGAGAACGGGAAACTCTCTACGCTGTCCTCTTCTTTTTCTTTTCTTCTCTAACTTCCAAGCAAAGCAAAAAAGTAGCCGACAAACCTACATCCTTTTGCTTGAGTTTGAGTTGGGACGAGAACTAAGAGTGAAATTGTCAAACTTATTCGTCATCGATTAAAATTTTAGGTCAAGATGAAAATGACACTCTTATTTTCATTCCCTAATTTCTACAGCACCCAAGCAAGGGAAATAACTCTTTACTCATTCATTTTCTCTGCTTTCTAAACAGAGGAGTAACCAGAAAATATCCTTCTTTTGCCTCAATTGCCCTTGCTAATCCATGCATTATAGAGTGTCAAGAAGGGAATGATGCAGCTTAGCAAAGTGGTCAGTGCAGGAAATGAGCAGATGTCAGCAAAAAAATTAAGTGCGCAGTATATTCACCAATCATAAATCATAAGATTGAAGGCACTCATAAATATACCAAGGTAGCTTATTTTTTCAAAAGTTAAAAGGTTTAAATGTGCAACTGTGGGAGATGACAGAAACGCTAGATTTTGGCATGATAAATGAATTGGCAACTCTCCTGTTAAAGACATATCCGGATCTCTTCAGCATCACCTCTTCCAAAACGCTCTTATCTCAGATTTCAGAGAAGAGCATGGTTTAGCTGATCACTTTCAAGAGGAACTTAAGTAATTGGGAACTGGATAGATACCTAAGCCTAACAAACTTACTCAGCAGCATTCCCTCAGCCTCTTCTTCATCTGATTGTATCATATGAAAGGTAAATCAACGGGCCCCTTCTCTTCAAAATCATGCTACTCGACTTCTACTCAAGTTTCATCTTAGACCACTCTCCGGCCATGGAAATCCATATGGAAAAGCATGCTCCACTTAAGGTCAAATGATTCTCTTGGTTAGTGTCCAAAGTGTCATGTCTCACATAAAGCAACCTTCAAAGAAGAGGTAATGCAGCTATGCAACAGCTATGTATTATGTGAAAAGGACAAAATCCACTGCTTCCAACATTGTAAATTTACTCAAATCTGGAACGTTATTCCCAACATATTTGGCATTGTTTTGTGTGCTCAAAACAGCTCTCAGTTTTCCCAAGAATGGCATAAAGCAGTGTGGAAGAGTGACGTATTTAAGCATAAGCAAAAAAACAAAGCTTGAATATCAAGTAAGAAACAAGTATGTACACAACTGAAACACTTTTAGGTAACTGTAAGGATCATTGCCTCTCCCTGTTTAAACAAAATACTTCCTTTCAAAATTTTTTAAAAAAATACTCTAGGAAATTTGATGCTAAGAAAGCTTACTAGACAATATGAACTTAAACCGCCTGAATATGACTGGTCAAGACTGCGATCTGCTAGGAACTGTTTTAGCACCAAAGCAAGAGGTGTGGCAGCAGGAAACTGTTCTGTGAGCTCTTTTACCTATCATCGCAATGGAAACACTTGATAAGATAAATCTACATGCATAACCGATTGACAAGCTCGGTATAACCCAACATATAAGTGATATAATTAAGAGAATAAAGTTCTGAATTTGATCCCACAAGTTTTCAGATACAATCTCTTAAAGACATACCAGCTCTGTGGTCTGCAATCCTGTATGTGAAGGTGATTTGAAACTAATATCAAGTCGAACTGCTTTTACATCCTTCACATATTCATTCACCTTAGACCACTGTGGTGAAGATGAGGAATCCGAACAAGTAGAATCAGCCGGAAAAGTATTGCCTTCTTCAACAGCCAACTGAGTTGGTTCAGCTTTTGGTGTTTGTAAATTTGATAGAGACGACGAAATGAGGTCATGTGGAACTTCAACCACAAGCATTATAATTGGTATCTGTAGAAAAAATGGAAGCAAAATAGCATGGAACAATGACTAAGAAGGTCAAAGGTATTTTCCTTGTGATAACAGAGATAAGGAAAAAGGTATCGCGGTTAACACAAAGAAAAACACTAAGCTGAATGAGAACCAGAAGGAAAAGATTTTAGATTTCAGAGACATTACAGCAGTATTTTCCACGATCTTCAGAGAATCATTTTTGACCCACTCCTGGTTAGCCAGATATCTAGCTGCATGCTGCAAAGTGCTCTATGTCAGCAACAAGGAGCTCCATTTAAAATAAGCTATATTTGTATCAAATTGGACAACCAAGGGTGAGAGAAAACAATGTTCTTGTCTGGTATATTTTTTTTATAAAACAAACTTCATCTTCACTTTTTCTCTCTTTGTTCATTACATCGCCAATTGTCGTCCCCTTCCTACCTGTTTTGTAGGGATTCAATGTTAGGGTGGAGAAGGCCCATTTTGTGGTAAGGCATAGAAGTACTTTCACAGAAAAAGGTGTTTTTTTTAATTAGAGTCCCAAAATGGTTGGGAATGGTCTGGTCTGCTCATTGTATTAGGCAATCCTTCCCTCGTGAACTAGCTTTTGAGGTTGAGTTAGACTCAAGAGTCATATCTTTACATGGTATTAAAGACAGGTTCATCCCTATTTAGGTTCCCGATCTACGCTCCAGTTGAGCCTAGGTGTGAGGGGAGGTGTTAGAGTGAGGTAAAGTCCCATATTGGTTAGGAAATGGGCTGGTGGTCTACTTATATGGGATTGGACAATTCTCCCCTCATGAACTAGCTTTTGGGGTTGAGTTAGTTTAAAGAATCAGCAAAGAGATTGCTGTTGTATAAAAGTTAAAGAGGTTCTCCCACTTCTTTTCTTTTTTTGTTTTTGTGTGTGCGGTGGGGGTGGGGGGTGCTTTAAGTCACTAACTTCATCCCATATGAGTTGTCATGTTTCACTTCTCAAGAGTCAATTTGACCATTTTTCAAAGCAAAATTAGATTAGATTAATTAAATATTTTAAAATCACAATTTACACATTCAAAACTATACAAAAAATACTATAAGGTGCAAATTTTCTCATATCAATATGGTAAAAAAATACATCTTAAAATGTTGGTTGAAGTTAATATAGCACTCTCAAAAAGTAAAACATGACGAGTATTGTAGGACAGAGAGAGTACAAAAAGATCATGACTTTGAAAGCAAACGTAGCATTTCCTCATTCAATTATTAGAAAAGAATATTCCATGTAATCCTAGATACCTGAAGGCATGTTTCTTTGATCCCATTTCGCCCCTCTAAGATCCCAGCTTCTTTAATTGGTTCCTATGTAGGAGAAAAAGAAAAGAATACAACACGATTAACTTTTTCCAAAAGTCTTTTCTCCGTAGTTGAAAGTTAAAAACCACACACGTATTAACCAAGACAGGCTTACCAGATTCCTCACAGGAGGAAGACAAACCACAAGGTCCACATCACTCGATGGGAGTGACAACCCAGTAGCGTTTGAACCAAAAATATTTGTACGAGATCTAGGCCATAATACTTGTAGAGAACGTGCAACACGCTTCACAGCCCAATTAATGTAAGGCTTCCTGATCAGATTCTCAGCGGCAACCTTGAATATCATTATAGATAACCAACAATAAACATCAGGTACTATCCAAAAGCCCAAATTTTTTATCCTGAAAATCTGTTTAAATTACTGAAATGATACTGCGGAAGCTACTACTCTCTTGCGACTCTACCTGTTTGCAGAAGCTCTCAATTTCATTGTGAAGGCGATTATGGATCATTGAGAGACAGGCCTTCTTTGCAGTAGAGTTCAGCGTTTCAGGAGGTTGAAGTGGGAATGCAACATCTGGCTGTAAAAGAAAAAGAACAAACCAAAGTATAGTTTTCCACTCAAGCAGACAGGACTGTGAATAAAGGAGTTATGAAACTGAAAACCGGATTCTCAGATTTGAAATTTACATGTTCTTGATCACGAGTTAACTGTGAAATTGCGATGAGACGATCCTGCAGTAAAGCTCCAGGTAGAGGTTGTGTTAACTGACAGGCTGAGAGACTTTTACTCCTCCAAGAAGGCCAAACTACTTCACTACCATCCATGCGTATACAAGCTTCTTCAAAATCAATTCCATCATGGAACCAACCTTTGACACCCCACTGCCTGGGGCTGGAGCTACCAGACCGAACTGTTGGAAAACCTCTGTGCCTTCTAGAATCACCAACAGGGGAAGGAGGAGGTGGGTGAGGGGCACGTGGAACACAGAGGACAACAGGTGATGGAGGCCTCTTGATCCTAGGTTGCTCCCTCCTGCTGGGAGGAACACAAGGACTTTTATGATCATGACTGCGCTTAAAATCTGATCTTGATCTCTCCCTAGACATACTTGGAATGACAATGGGTCGTAGAATGGGGTATGGGAGAGAGTCCACAGACTTTGCCTCACCTTCAGCAGGCAAATTGGACAAGGGTCCTGAAGCATTCTCTACTGTTACTAGATCTGCTGCCGATGATGACTGCAGAACCTTGCTGGTAATCTCACTTCCTGGTATAACATAACCAAGAGCCTGATGTCCCGAACCTAAAGGATCGAATGGAGAGCAAAAGGAAGCACCAGACGGAGAAGTCAAACCATTTGTACTATAGGAAGAAGAGAAGGCAACCATATCATCAACTGCCCTATTCATGTCTGCTTCCCTCCATGCCCATGAGCTATCATCCGAGCTAAGAGACGGAGGACGTGAAAAATTAGTACCGAGATGATCAGAAGGATTCCAATACATAATACCACCTCCGAAGTACTGATTATAGTCCACCCCGGAAACAGCATGTACCTCTAACTCTTCTTCAGACATCCAGTGATAATCATGGTCCTCACCCACTTCATGTGAATTCGTTAGATCGGAGAAATCCATTAAGTCCCCAGAATACACCCTTTCATCCTCGGTACTCACTGCATTGCAGTGCATGCTTTGGGCTGCTATATCCTGCTGGAAAGAAGTTCTCCTAGAGATGAACCCAGCATCATAATTGCATGTAACTGATGGAGCAGCTAGTCTATTGATACTGCGCACCATTGGGGGCCAATCTAAACTCATTGACAAAGGTCCGGATATGATACCAGGGCACCCTGCTTCAATTGAAGAATTTCTTACATGACGTACATTGCGTAGAAAAGAATGGCGAAAATGACTTTTCCAGTTGTGACTGACATCAAGGTGCAATCTATCAGTAGCCCGTGGGAGATGTGAATCACCGCATGGAAGATGAACAGGAGCTACACTGGGCCACTCATACGAAACATAAGATGGAGAATTTATCGGACCTGTATCATAAATATCAACACTTCCTTGCTCCTTTGAGGAAAACCTTGTGTTGGGATCAACAACTTTAGTTTGTTGCTCAAGAAAACCTGATCTGTTCAATTTTTTAAACTCCTTGCAGTTTGAATGAGTGAGTTCAGATTCAATCACATGCACTACAGAAGATACAGCAGAATCGCCTTCCCTATTGGTAGTTTCCACTGCAACAGCTACCGTTCCTTTTCCCGTCACCCCCTCTGTGGGCAAATGGCCAGTCAAACAAGGATTCCTGCAACCTTCAAAAGAACCAGCAGAGACACAATCCCCACTGCTTTGCCTCAAAATGCTCATTTCCAGTTCACATTTCTCATTGTCAATACAAGAATCTTTTGATCCGCTTTGAACAACTGAATCTACTACAGTGACACAATCAGACCTTGGATCCACATCTCGGGAGTTGACAGAAATAAAGGACTTCTGAGAATTTCTTTTCTGAAATTTACCATCTTCCCCAGAATTTATCAAGCTAGGGTTTTTAATCTTGTTTCTTTCTTTCCTTTTTTTCCTTGAAGCACTTCTAGCAGTTTGACTATCTCGTCCTTCAACATGTCCCTGCAGACGGTCAGTTAGTCACAAACTATTCACAACATAACTTGGATACCTGATCCATAGTAGAAAGATAATTACAACCATATCGATCAAAGATGGAATACTCGCTTTATCAAGATCCTTCTGGTGTTCTTTGTCAACCAATTCATTAGGCAAACTACTACGTACATTATCACCACAACACTTACTGACCGAACCAGTAGACGAACTTTTATGTACATTATCACCACACATGAATGCGTCTCCCTTATCCTGCATATATTTTTAAGAGAAAGTAAGGGAACACACAGCATAGAATTTTTTTTCTTGCTAAAAGAAATTTCTATGAGAAGTCTTCAAGATCAGAGTTGTACCTCAGGGCTTTTAACAAGCCTTAAATTGTCTGTTGTAGGTTTTGGCAAAGGATTTGATTTCTTCACTTTACGGTTCTTTCCTTTTTTCTTATGGTTAGAAGCACCAAGTATCACTTTGGTTTGCTTTGATGAGGAATTCAAGCTGTCATCTTCTAGTAGCTCATACTTTGTACAGTCAAGAGAAATAATCATGAGTAACCCCCGTAATTTTCTTAATACACAATCAGAAAGAGTATTAACAGATTCTAATGAACTAAAAAATAGTTTTTCACTATCAGGAGAAATGCAAACAGAATGTGGACATGCCAACAGCACAGTGGAAATATCCTTGAGCATAAACAAACAATCAAGTAACTGGTTGAATGTAGATGAAACTCCAAATACTGATGCACGACACATGCTCTGTTTTGCAACTCTTGCATCTGACACTCTGAGATTAACAAAGTTCCTTCGATCAGACAAAGTAGTGTTACCCCTCAGAGGTTGTTCTAGTGTTGAACTGCATAGCCAAGCTTTATCTGCAGAAACACCTCTTGCCCCTTTCAAAGTATCAGCAATCTGAAAAATAATTGGAGATTGAACAACATAAGCTGATGTTAAATCCTGATGAGCACCTACAAAATATGCAGGAAGAATAGATGACTCTTCCAACAATCAGAAGCTTAAACAGCTGAACTTCTGACATCTGAATCATTAGATTGATATTGTCAGCAGGACAGGAGTTCTACAAGATACATACTAGGAGATATCATTAATGTAATAGTTGTTGCATCTTCTTCTTCTTTATTTTCGTTTTATGTTTTATTGCAAAATGAAGAATATGCCTAAGTTGCGTGGACTCTTCATTTTTGCTGCTACACCCGTGTCAACTCGAGACAAGTGTGGGATACGTGTGGAATTCGGTCAACCTACATCGGATACTTTGATCAAATCCACAAATTTTTAGGGAAATTGAGATTTTGATAAAAGATAAAATAGATTTAAGACATATCTTCAATATTATAGTCATTTTGTTTCTTTTTTTAGCTTTTCCTCTTGGTCAATATTTGTTGCTTCAGGTTTCAAGCCAAACAGAAAGAAATTAAGAATTAAAGCGGTCGTGTTTTGACTGACAGTAGCAATGATCTATAAGGAGAAATAGTGTAAGGCCTTGAATGACTTTCTTTTTCTTTTTTGAGGGGAAAACCAGAGAGATTGAAAGAAGATGTTAGGAGTCCAAGGAAAGACGACCTAGAAGATCTTTCAAAATTTAGAATATCTTTATAGCCCTATTTTATAACTTTGAAACTTTTTAGCCAAATCCCAGCACTCATATCCACACCTGCATCCATACCCCTGAATCTTAAAATTTATATTTATATATTGTTGAATCTGACCCTCGGATCGCATCTGAATTAGATACCTGCATCCAAGTCCACGCAACATCAGAACATGCTATTTTGAGGTAACTACAGATAAGGATTACCATATTTTATACTTCCTCTAGTCCATATTAAGTGAAACGTTGGAGTTCGGCACGTGGAAAAATATTTAAGGACATAAATTAAAGGCTACTTTCCACTATTACCATTTTGATTATTTCCAAACTATTCTACAAGAAAATATAAAGCAGTTAAGAACCTTATTAAATGAAGGGTAAATAAGGGAAAAGGTCCCAACAATTTTCTTTAATTTTGAATAATTCACTTATCTTGAAATATGAAAAAAGTCCCAACAATTCACATAGTATGGACTAGAGGGAGTATTTCAAGTGATTTGTAAGGCCCTCCTGGGAAAAAACATAACAGTGAAAAAAAAGTCATCCAAAGATTCAATTAGCTGCCACTAACCATACACATATTCGCTGACATGCTATTACCAATTGACTACTTTAGAAAGAAGGAAGATTATCTAAAAGGGTACATGCATAGAGTACCTGAAAAATCTAAATCAGTTTTCATTTGAATTGACTCAACCAATTGGTAAATCATGAAAACAAGAAACAACTTACTAGTCGACACACAACTTACTTAATAAGTTGCATGATTTGATAGTTTAGTTAATTCTCACCAATCCTGCAGTTTATACTCTTCGGTTTTTCCAAATCAGAGCTCAGCTAATTTTGATACAGAATTTTCCCTACTTGCAAATCTTAGACACTTACTATTCAGGTAGATTCCTGAGGACTCTGAAATGCAAACTTTCCATTTAACAAGCTATTTACCATTCCAAAATGTCTATGTCATTATCTATTTCCTATTAAAAGGAAAGTTCAGCTTTTAACATCCATGAATGGAAATGCCACAACATATACAAATAGAAGAACGCTATAATTTCATTGAATGAATTTGTAGCACATTAAACAGCACTGTAGCACCAAATAACAAACACAGACCAATCTGCTAGTCAAGAAAAATGCTCAACATAAAGAAGTACCAGTGATTTTGCCCCCTTCCCTAAGCCATGACGAAGAAGATTGACCCTCTTTGCCTCATCTAACTTCCCCCACCAATCTACACACCCTTTCTTCCTCCAAAATGCGTTGGCTCCTAGACCTACAGAATTTACCTTATCTTTCAGCTTCACACCTCTCTTTTTCCCATTATTATGATTCAACCACGCCAATCGTAATGTCACTTCCAACCTATTCACCACGAAAGCCTCGATAGTATAATAACCCTTCTCCTTCAACCACCCCAATTCCACCCATTCTGAGCTCAACCCACTTTCTTCCCCCCTCAAAAACCTCCCATTCGAAACACCATCCATTGCATTCACAAAAGTATCCACATTTCCAACAAACTCCTCACTTACAGTCAAAGAATCAACAAACTCCAACAAACCTGAAACCCCATTTTTCCCTTCCCCTTCTTTCGAGCTGAAAAGCCTTACCGACTGACGAACTCGCCGTTCTAACTCGTTCGACTCAGCAACTCGAGCTAACAACCCATGAGACTTCCTGAAACAAATGCTTGGAAGATCAGAACCATCTGAAGGGATGTCCGGTAGGATGAAGAAGAAACCGTGACCGTTGGATTGGAGTTTACGAAGCATTTGCAACAGGATTTGTAGGAAATTGGAGTGAACAATTGTGAGATGAGCTTGGCGTTGAGGAATTGAAAGGGAAGAGAACCATTTGATAAGAGATGATCTAGGGTTAGGGTTATGATTAGGAAATGGGGTGGTTTGTGAATTGTAGAGAGAAATGTGAGATGTGAGAGAATCAAAAAGCTGCTGTCTTGAATTGTTCATGGATTTTTGGGGGAAAGGTAAATTAAAGCTTGATTTTTGCATTTTCTCCATACGTGATTTTCGTGAAGTTCCTCAGGTGGTTGCAGTAGCAATAGCAGTTGCGACGGTGATCATGTACAAGACAACGACCAGAAAAGGCCAAACAATCGCCCTTCACGTAAGAGATTTTTCAAGGGGAAAAGGAAGTAGATTTTTGTCTATATTTTTATGATTTCACTTGGGATTCCTTTGAAATTACATTTTCATTTTCACAACTATATCCAAACAATTTAAAAAATATTTCACAATATTTTTATTTTATATTTTTAACTAGAAGTCAAAAGAAATAATTTCGTTATAAATTATGTGCAAGTGAAAATATTCTATAAAAAGAAAATTAATGATAGTTGAAAACTCTGGTAAAATATTTATGGCATTAGTGTGTTAGACTAATATGTACTCCCTCAACTACTCTATGGATAGACAGTTATAATCTACGAGCACAATATTAAGCCATTCAGCAATAAAGACATGATCGGATTAGGCTCATGTTATATTAAAACTAATGTTAAAATTTAAAATATTCACATTGTTGTTTTTATGACTAGATTATCTCTTTACGTTATTAATATAACTAATAAAGTTAAGAAAAGTAATATTTATTTTTCAGAAAATAATGAAGTTATTTGGGAGGGTATCTTCTATGGCAGACAAGATGAGAAAGCAAGATTATGATAATTGTGCATGTGTGAAGGAGGTATGTCGATAAGTAGGAGGTGTGAGAGGTTGGATGGTAGGGGTACACCGAAAAAGTATCGAGGAGAGACTCTTAGAATGTTGTCTTGCCTCGTGACGGTTTTAGGTTTATCATAGGATTAGTCGTACTATTGTAGTTATGTTGTTATTACTACTTCTATTGTTTTTTCTTATAGAATAGATATTGTTCTTTGTTTTAACCTCTATTCTGTATCTATTTTTTTTTCCTTACTTAGGACGGATACATTTGAGCTGAGGTATTTCGAAAAGTGCCTCTCTACTTCTATGAGGTAGCGGAAAGGTCTGCGTATAATTTACCCTCCCCAGACCCCACTTGTGGGATATCACTGGGTATGTGGTTGTTGTATTTCGAAAAGTATCTCTCTATCTCCATAATTATGATAAGGTTTGCATATTCTATCTTTCCAGACCCGACTTGTAGAATTTCACTGAATATATTATTGAAACAAGCCAAAACATTTTGACATTTTTATATTGGAAAGAAAATTATCTTCTTACTATTTTCAAATGTCACTTTGAACTAGGTGAAAATTTCGGATAACACTAGAAGGTTTCAAGTATGTAACATCACAAGATAAACACACACAAAATTGAAGAAGTCGATGTCGAATCTCTCATTCTTCTGTCTATATGCATAAAACCAACTACGTTAGATGCTTCTTGTTTCATTATACAGCTGCAATGAAAGTTTGATGAATATAATTACCTGGTGAGAGGTAATTTGCATGTAGTAAAATAATTGAGTTGTGCACAACTTGAACCAGACACAAGAAACCGTAACAAGAAATGCATGACTTCACGCCCCCAAGGCGAATTCAGAACCATCAAGTAAAATCTAACGGTCGGCTAAAAAAGTTATGAAATTTTTTGGATCTGCATATATGTCAAGCGTCAGGAAAAGGCCTGAACGCTACCGCTTCACCTACATCTTCAAATTGGTACACTTTTTCCAAAGAGTTTAACGACATTTATAAAAACATTCATGTGGTCTTGCCCACCACTTCATTAATTTATTGAAGAATCAGAGAATCTAATCAGCCGATTTCCCATCTAATACAGAATGGGCAGCGGAATCTGATGCCACTGCTTCACTGTTTGAAACTGAAACAGTTGCACTCACTGCACCTGATGTAGAAGGCACATCCCCGCAAGTGGCAGACCTCAATGGTTCTTCGACAGACATAACTTTTCTCTCAACTTCTAAGTTAGCATTTTCATGTTTATTATCACTATTCTCTTCTGGTTTGGAACCAGTGTTCTGTAAAACCGAAAGGTCACAATTTCTAACATCCTCTGCAGCAGCATTCTGTCTTGTTTCCTCTGATGCTGAACCTTGTAATTTGGAACCTTGGTGGTCCTGAGGCAATAAATCTGAAGGGGGAGGAAATGCCGAAGCGGCTGCAGCTCCAATACCTAATAATTGATCTTGAGGGATAGCTGAAGTGGCTGCTGCTCCAAGACCTGATAATTGATCTTGAGGGATAGCAGAAAGGACTTGTTGAGTCAAAATCCCCAGTATTTCATGAAGATTGTGCTGATGAACTTGAGGAGGGCCGGAAGTTGATGCGCCAGTATTAGGTTGGCATAGTGCCTGAAGTGCTGGGTAAAGAGCCTGTAAAGCAGGATATAATGCTTGGAGAGCAGCTTGTCCAACCATTGCTTGTTGGCCTTGGAAGTCCTTAACATTTGAAAGGTGTTTCCTTCCTGCCAGATGGCTTTGAAAAACAACTACTGATTCACACTTTACATTACAGAGTTCACATATTAAAGGAACCATTTTTGGGGGCTTAGGAGGCACAGCAGGTTTTCTTGAGCCATTCTGCATCTTCATCAGTTTGCCACCTCGACCACCTTTCATATTGCGCTTGACTCCATGCCCTTGACCTTGAACATAATCCACAGGAGCTGTCTCTTCAACTTTTTGTTTCCCAGTCATACTACCATCTTCTTCTTTAACAGCATGAGGGGGAAGCTTCTCTTGAGGCAGCAGCTGTCTGTCTCCAGTCACAGTCTCAGAAGGCAAATGCCCCAGTGGCAGCTGCCCAGATCCCTCAACTGCAGGCTGGTAAGCAACCCTTGGCTTAACTTCAGAATTTGTTGTCTGGTGACCATGAGCTCCATCCATCTGTTTGTTCAGTTTCTGTCGCTCTTCATAGGCTTTCAGATTCTTTTTATGTTTCTTTCCATTCTTATGCTGTTCAAGAACTTCAGGTGTGTTGCATTCAATCCTACAGAGTTCACACCAAGCCATACGTGGAGGTGGCCGGACAGTAGCAGAATTACCTGAGGCAGATGATGAAGGTTTAATTTGGGATGGGCCCCCTTGGATCTGTAATGCTCCTTGAAAAACTTTTGGTTGGCTCTCAGCATATGTTGGTAATGCATACGTAGGTTGTAGCTGTCCACCACCAAGATGGCCATAAGCACTTCCTCTGTAGGGTCTGCCACCCCTTTTACCTTTACCTTTATATGGAGATGGTACAATCTGCAAATGCAAATATGGTCAGAGATTTCGAATTATCTTCACATCAATGGATCACTTGGAGAGCTTAATGCTGATACCAAGTCAAAACGGTTATTTGTACACCAAAAGAACCAAGCTCGTCATCTTAAATAAAACAACACAGCAAAATTAGACAAAAGCAAATTGGCGCACAATTATATGAGCAGCAGAAGACATGAGTAACTTAGCAGAGGTGAAGGAATAGTAGAGAAGTTGGCAAAACAAACAAATTAGTATTTCAGAAGGCAAGCTCCTCCTTGATGTAAAGTCAATTAATACAAGTCAATTATTGGAACAGTAAAGAAGTCTGGCAGCAAGTATGAATTTGTTGGCAGTATAAATTGGTTGGCACCATAAGAAAAGAATTGACTGACCCAATCATGAGAATGACCACAGGGACTTCATGTCTAGGTGTTACCCACTTGACATAGTGCATTGCATAAGCAAATAATCCAGAGATAATGTGGACTAACTTGCGGTCAAGGAATTTAATATAAAATAACTAATAAAAAAGTTCACAGGACAAAAGAAGCAGAAAACAGAACCCAAATGCTAGCCACCTCTTTTACTAGATAATTCAACATGTTAAAGATGGCAAGCAACATTCTCTTTCATTTTGATGAACTTTCCTCTGATATATTGTACTAATGTACTGCAGATCACATTCCAGACCCCAGAGCCATCTCTAGCATCAGTTATTAGCATAGGTTACATTGAGAAGGTAATTTCCGCAGACTCTTCACTTTCAATGCCGCACCTGTGTCGGATTCTCCAAAAATACACTACGTTTGGAGAATCCGACATACACCCGCTGACACTTTTGAAGATCGAGCAACATAGTTGCGAAGCAAGTCTATCAGAATAATCTTTCAAATTTCACCCCACAAATTGTCTGCTCTATGAACAGATGTGGAAGTACTATATCTGACTCCATATTGCATTATGAAATGATACACAAAAGGATAAGTTCTTGAACATATCAAATTACAATTGCTTACATGCCTAAGAAAAGGTTTACATATTTCCCCTATCATACTAATTTACACCTCTGCTAATTCATTGCCCAACAACAAAGTCATGAATTTAAATTAAATGGAAGTCAATTGGCTAAAGCTTCTGAAAGTATATTTAACATGGGCATTATTCATTTGCCTTTTGGAAACACAATGCTTCATCAATGTAAGCCAACCCTAATTGTTCCTAACTGTGCCAATATGTAAACCAAGCCTATTTGTTTCTAAATGTAGGTGCATTCGCCGCTTGAACAGGTACAACCGGAATATGAAGATCAATTTATCAAAATAAGAATAACCAGAATATCAAACCTACTGAGAAAATGAAAATGAAAACATCCATGACCAACAATCTTATTCAGGGAAGCTTTCTCAATGTAAAGAAGTTTGGAACCTCCTTCTGGGATTACTCATGAAGATTAAACAGATCTAATTTTAATCCTCTCTTATAAAAAAGTTAATATAACTCCATCAGTGTTTTTTATTATCGATCAAAAAATGTAATTCCATCAGGCGTCATCAATGCCTCACCATAATATTTCGTATATGTCTTCAAAAGCATGTACACTTGAACAAACTGGATGGCTTGAACATTTAGTCAAATGAATGTAATGCAGTGGAAGATACAATAGAATTAACTAAGAAAAGAAAATCAGCCATACTAATATTACAGAAAGTGTGAGATAGAATGCTAGCAACCCAGCAACAAATCGGTGACAAGGCACTGGGAGGCTTATGGCAAGCGCCAACCAAACCAAAATATAGGCTTATGTTATATGCCCTCAAATCAGGCATCCAATATAGGTATAAATCTCATCAAATAAATTATAGGATTCATGAATATGAGTAGAATTACAAGGACGAGTTCCAGGATACAACTCATAAATGTGCAAGTGTAATACATATGACAGTTCATGTAAATCGTTTCAGTAAAGGTTATGTTTGATGACCTGATAATAGTTCTTATGACCAGATAGTGACATTGCTTGGATGTTGACTTGGCACTAACAAGGTGCTGGTTGAAGGGTAGTGTTTCACTGAATGACAATGTAGCGATAACTGAGGGTTGCCTGGAGAATGAGTTGCTCCGACTGGAGAGGGTCCTGTCGCTGGATGACGATGTGGCACTGACTAGGTTTTGACACATTGTTGGCAGCGAAGTAGCATTGAGAGGTGCTGAGCAGACAAATATGGACTAATGACTTGACAAGTCAACAGAAATAGAGTGCTAAGTTGGCAAGTTAATTTTAGAGAATTGACTTGACAGGTCAGTTGAATTGACTTGACAGGTCAGTTGAACGCTGAATGGCAAACGTGGCACAAACTGCTGAAAACAATGGCCAAATTGGCAAAGGGAGACCGGAAAAGGCAACGATGCTGAAATCATCATTGCAAAGAAGAATGATGCCTCTAGAACAGTCACCAGAAGAGACAAGAATAATAAAAATAAGAAGAAAAATTAGTTGCATTGTGGGCAACCTTAAGTAGAAGCTACTTAGAATTTCCGCAGATCGTAGAAACTCCTATACCATTTTGAATTGCATCGGCCGTCTCTTTTACAAGCTTAAATTGTGAAGGAAAACTGTCATTTACTTAATGATGTCTCTAACACGCCCTTTACATTTCGGTAAGAATTTGTTTTCATGAGCTAAGCACATGGAATTTTTTACGAAGGTTGGTAGTGAGACTCTTGACTGAATACTCTGCTTTCTCTAATACCATGAACATAAGAGAACTTGCACAGAATTGCCTATGAGCAATACAAAAGACTATCCTCATATAGATGTTTAGACCACTAACTATGAGAGGAGTTTAGACTACATGAGAAGACAATTCTAGATTACGTGAAACAGGAAAAGTAGTTATTACACGAGAAAATACCAAAATACCAAGATTCCTAACTATGACACAACCTTTAGGAGCATATTATATTACAAACTTTTATATACTCTTACTATTAATTTTCCTTAATTTTCAATAGGTACGAATATCATTCCAACCTCTTTACGTTCTTTATTTTTTTGGATAGAAATAAGGTATTGCATTAAAAAGGAAAACATACTAAGCGAGTGCGACAATACATAGTTACAAGTAGTGCAATTCTCCAATCAAGTCTAACAAGATATCTGAATCCTGTACAACAACTAATTTGCACCAAAAGGATAGCAACAAAATAGCTCTAAACTTAAGGCTAAGAACATTTCTCAGTTTGATTTTAAAAAATTCTGTTACTACTTTCTATCCTGACAGTACCACCAAATTGTCTGGGCTTATAGTGTACAAACTTCTAGGGAATTCTTGTGTAGTCCAACTTTGTGCAACATGTAAGAAGCTCATCTCTTTGTTAAAATAGGTATCAGACTGTATCAACACTAAACACGGTGTCAGGTCAAAACTGGAAAGTGGGAGAAAGTGAATATTCAGTCTATATAAAATACAAGATAATGGGAGAAGGAAAAAAGTCAACTTTACTTGCAAGAATGCCCTCAATCCTCCAAAAAGTTTAGACTTGTGTAGACTAACCATGATATAAGCCTATCTCGACCTTTTCAAAAACTTCGCTTACCATGATTCCTCACCTATGTAATGGCGCATCTGGAGGTTGACATAGGACATGATCAAACCAAATCAACTGACCTCTTACTTTACCTTTAGTGTATGATACTTGCACTTTTTGCTGAATGTTGACATTTGTCATTTTTTTTGAAAAATTGGTAATGTTGTGTCAAAAATTTTAATCTTTTTTTGAAATTGGTAACATATGTCAACATTTTCAATCTTGTCTAATCTTGTGTATAACCACACATCCATCTTAGCACGCACATCTTTGTTACACTCATCTTGTGGATGTATTGAACTTTAGCAAACCAATAGTCACTCTCGTATACAATTTGATGTATCTTAGAAGCATTCTACAAAACTTACCTTTCACTTGAGGACCACTTGAAAGAAAAATTTTTAGTAGCCTTTTAATCAATTTAGGAAGAAAAATGATAAATCTTCTAGATAGTCAAATTTGACTGGTGGAAAACTATCATATTGGAGGGGCAGCCTATTAACTGCTGGATGAAATCAGCTTCAGGGCCCGTTTGGATGGCCTTATAAGCTTGATTATGGCTTATGCTTATAAGCCAAGTTAGGAATTCCAACTTATGGTTTTTGGCTTACTTTTGTTATTTTTGGCTAAAAAGCACCTAAAATAAGCCAATCCAAATAGGCTCTAATCATCTAGGAAATGTTGCATCAAATGTTCAATAACATAGATAAAGCTAGTGTAGATTAGTTTAACATAAACTTTTTGAACTGGTAGGTAAGGAGCTAAATGCCCCTCCATTAGGGTTTGGCTCAAAAATACCCCCCTCTCCAGTGGAGACGGAAAAGGGTCAAAAATACCCCAAACTACTAAGAATAGAGCAAAAATACTCCCTGGTTAGATTGTGGTTAAAAAATATCCCTCCCTTAAAATTTTGCAAAAATAAAAAATAAAAAATAAAAAATGAAACTCTCTAACTAAAATGACATTGTGCATGCTATGTGGACCAAAAAGGCCACATGATCAGCCTACGTGGAACCCCATTTAAGGACCCAAGGGGCTTTCTCCTCGGATGTTAAGACTGACACTAGCTTTTTCATGTCAAAAGGAACTGTCATTTTACTTGCAAACGTCTCAAAAAGTCGATCTCTAAATGATAACACCAATTCATCCTCATTATAATCATTACCTCCTCCTCGAATCAGTTTTGCAACTCTGCAAATTTTCTGAACCTACGAAGCTTGTAAAGAAATTGTTGTGCTCATATTAGTAATGTAACACAATCAACATAAAAGTTATGATTTTCAAGACAAAATTCAATTGCAACTATAAACCAAAGCTAATTTTTTAATATCGTAAGAATTTGGGCTACTTTAAGTCTGACAACATTTGATTTGAAGATGGGTTGAGGTTGGATTTCTAATGGAAACGGAGGGGTATTCTTTAGTCGAAAACTAACGAAGAGTATTTTTGCTCCATTTCTAATAGTTAAGGGGCATTTTTGGCCCTTTTTCATTTCTATTAGGGAAGAAGGGTATTTTTGAGTTAGAAATACAACGGAGGGGTATTTTTGAGCCAGAAATACAATGAAGGATATTTTTGAGCTAGAAATACAACGGAGGGGTATTTTTGAGCCAAAACCTAATGGAGGGATATTTTTGATCCATTTCAAATAGTTTAGGGGCATTTTTGGCCCTTTCCCCTTTAACAGCCAAACAGTAAGGTGTGGTGTTTGTCAATTACGTAGTCTGATCTATTTTTTTACAAAAAGGAGGAGGGATCCCATCAATGCAGAACTCTATTCCCTGTATTGAGTTAATGAACTGTATCCTATTGACTTCATCCTTCATATCTTGTATGTTGCATCAAAAAGACAAAACATAAATATCTGTACTTTTCAACTGTACAGGATTATCAAAATTCTCACTGTTATAGATTTGGAGGTGGCAATACAAATTACGAGTGTGCTTGATATTAGGTATGGGTAAAATTTACTTATGGTTTGAAAGTTTTAAGATCCAGTGGCTAACCTAATGGAAAACTCCCCTTACTCTTTCAGAAGTGTCTTACTAATGGTGAAATGGTGAAAATCACATCGCAGCACATGAAGCACCAACCAGAATGGTGAGTTGGGAAGGAGGAAGTACCAGAGGAATAAAGAAAAAAGAAAAGGGGTGTATTTCTCTCGACTTTGAGAGATCTTGTACCATATCAAACACCAGTAAAATCTTCAGGGAATCCCAACTCTTGTGACTAAGCATTTCTGCAAAGGAGAAAAGCAACTTTAAGTGGAAAGAGAGTTATCCATGCTAAATTGAGCCATGATAACAAGCTGTTTGAGCTTGGTCTGATTGACACTGTAACAATCCGCAAGCTGGTATTAGCTCGAGTGCAAACTTGAGCCAATTCCATGATATGTAGTTGAAGCTCAAGCTCACCTTATCAGCTTGCCTAGTGTGACAGGCTGTTTGCTCAGCTAATTATAGCCTTTAAAGATCCTGATTTATAGAGTCTTTGAGAGGAAACTGTTGCTTCTAAATGAAGAGACAATCTTACCCCTTTCCTAAACAAAGCTCGTATAAAGCAGGCAAAATACGGTAGGAGATCTTGTATAATTAGCTGAGCAGAACAGACACATTAGACTTGCTCACACGCCGCTTCTTCTGGCAGGAAGCTTAGCCTTGTTATCAATTTCAAATGTACCAAGCTCAAGCAGTTCAGTTAAATAATCAAGGTGTTTTAATTTAATAACATATAGCTATGCTAAGAAGGCCTGAGAAAAATGCAGGAAAAAATGCTCAGAGAATCATAGTACAGTTAATGTTAGATGCCTGTGCTTTAAAAAAAATAATAATAACATAAGGTACTTCACAATGATACAGAGAAAATATATAAATGGAATTCTTTCCTTCATTTCCTTCTACTTTTATATACTTCCAACAAGTAAAATACTCTGCTCATCCCAAATTGATCAATCCCAGTTACTTTTCCCATAAATTGAAACAGAAAAGGTGCGAATGAGCTATTAAATCAGAGTTTTAAAACTGGGAAATTGCACCAGAAATGTCAGATAAATTCAAGACAGTGTTGAGGAATGTGAAACAATTTTAATTTTGCATGGCATCGACTGTTTAAGGTATCATGTTGACTTTACCGACTCAGCTGTAAAGGATGAAATAAAGGTAACAGACTCTTAGAAAACATTTGCACCCTCTATTCCTTCAATCCTACCCTTCGATGGGCTCTTAGTCACAGAAGAACTTCTAAGGGTATAAACAATGATGGCCAGGAAGATACTTGCAACAGACATTTTACTACAGATCTTTAATGGGTTTGGCACTAATGGTGAGAAAGAAATTACAAGACAACCAAGCATGCTAACTGAGAGGGGAAAGTTCCCATTTAATGAGGTTGCCAATGGTTATAATAGAGTTAGTCCTCAAACTCGCTACGAACGCTTCAAAAGTTAATTTAAGAGTCATATGTGGTGCATGAAACTTATATATTTTGCATTTAAGTTCTTTAGGTCCCCTTTCTCACAAGTGATAATTCCAAAAGAGATCAAATTCTTTTTGTTCAATTAGCAAAGATTTCTTTTGGAAATTTGGCAACAAAGACATTATTGATCAGTATAACATCAATCAACTCTCTGCAGAGGCTTTCAATGTAGTGCAAAATTTTCTTTAACCTTACCTTCTTCAAATGATTTCTAATTTTCTATATGGCATATCCTATAACATAAACTGCTAAGTAGGGAAAAAGGAAATTACCTTATGGTGACTTTGAAATGACTCAAATGAAACCAAAACTGACAATGTTACTCGTCCATTTCATTTTATGTGTTTTGGTTTGGCTAGGCACAGAGTTTAAGAAATTAAGGGAGACTTTTAAATCTTGTCGTCTTAAACAAAATGTGTCTAATGTAATGAAATTCCCTTTGAATTTCATAGTCTTAAACAGTCATGTATGATCTTGAAATTGAAGAGTTGCTAAATATAGAAAGTGAATAATGAAGGGTAAGACACATAAATTGAAACAGATAGAGTACCTAATTAGCAGTAAGCTATAACCCCCCTAATCTGCACCATGAACACTCAGAACCAAAAAAAAAAAAAAGTCCCTTGACTACAAAACAATGTAGTCTTTTAGAAACGTGAATTCATGCTCTCGAAAAGATTATACATACAATTAACCAATGCTCTTTCCAAATACAAAACAAAAGGAACAACTTTTCCAGTTAACAGCCTTCTGTCCTAGGCTAGCTCAGTTAATTGGTTTTTTGTCTAAAAATATCAAATGTCCCTTAATTGATATCATTTCATTCCTGCAGATGAATTTCACGAAATGCTAGATCGTTTAGTACCACTTGACTACCTACAGGCCTCCTAATCACAATCAACTTTGTTCATATCAACCACAACCTTTGTGTTATTTAATATTGCCAGAAGAAGAAAGACCTAAAACTACCGCACCCGGGATTTTCACCAAACCATTCAATCATAGCATATGTCATCTATCTAGAATGTTATTCTTAACAATGATTGATTAGTACATCAATTCGTGACTACTACTCCGTTCACAGTTATTTTTAATATTAAGTTTAAAGGTTATTACAGAAATCCAAACAACAAACGCTTCGAGAAACTCAAAAAATTCTAAAATCATCCCAATCAAATTATCCAGATTGCATTCTAAGAACATTTACACTACCAGAGGTGAAAGATCCAAAAATAAAAAGGAATTTCATACCACAGGTGTGTGGGACACATTGGGCATTGTCACATTAGCAACCTCTCCATAATTAATTCCTTGTTGTTGCTGTTGAGAATAATAGGGATACTGGGGTTGCTGCTGCGTGGCATAAGGATCCGAAGACGGTGGAATTGGAACCCCAGGTGGGTGAATTGAAGTGGGCTCGGGCTGGTATTGCTGTTGATAAGCATTTGAATAATAATCTGGCGGATAGTATGAGTACTGGTATTGTTGTTGATATGCATAGTAAGCTTGTGTTGATTGATCATACGCTTGGACTTGAGATTGATCATACGGTTGAATTTGAGAAGGGTCAGTCGATTGTTGCGGGTATTGAGCGTACATTGATGGAACATATGGTTGGGTTTGAGAAGGGTCACCGGCCCCCTGTTGTAGCTGGTACTGAGCGGAGAAACCCATGGATTGCTTTCTTCAATTTACATTTCACCTTTCTTCTTTGTTCAGTATATATATAGGGTTTACAGGTTCCTCCCTCTTTTCAGCATTTTTGGACATTTATCTACGGCAAGAAAAAGAAATATATAAATTGCCGTATTATCTTCCGAAAAGGTTAATAATCTCTTTACAACAACAACATATCCAGTGATATCTCACAAGTGGGGTCTGGGAAGGTAGATTGTACGCATACCTTTTTGCTATCTCATAGAAGTAGAGAGACTGTTTCCTAAAACCCTTAGCTCAAATTTCATAAGTAGAAAGATTAGATATGATAAAAATGCAATGTAAGTTAGGTAAATGCGACTAACAATGAGTAACCTATGACAGTAAGTCACTGTGATAAAAACTAACACACATGCACTAGATAATGAGAAGAAAAGTAACTATAATATTGAATAAAAATCTCTAATTTAATAGTTGTTGATTTAAAAATACATTTATCATCAATAATTTGATTCAAAAATATATCTATTACAAATAGTTTAGTTCAAAAATATCGTATTATTATTTAATAGATTAAAAATATTAATTTTTATAATAAATAAAAAGATAGTCTATTCCTAATAAAAGTATTATTATTTTTTAAAAAAAAGCCATTTTAACTAATAAATATGCAAAAAAATAACCTTTTTCTTCTCTTAATTTCATTTTAGAAATTAAATAAAGACAACTTTATGTACTTTTTTAATTGATATCATAGTAGCTCTATCATTAATTTTCATTTGGAAAATGTTAAA
>JAOTQR010000001.1:23795421-23809319 GCA_025774065.1 Solanum ossicruentum | reverse complement strand
ATTTGATTAAAATTTTGTCTTAAAATATATTTCTTAATTTGTGTGCATTATTTTAAAAATTCAGTTAATATGGGACAAAAGGAGTACTATATTTGCTCAACTTTGCATACTTTAATAGTATAGTTGAATATTTGATCTTTTTTCACTCATTAATCAATAAATTAGTTAGTTGAGAGCTCCATGTAAATTAAGGATATATTTAGATCAATTATTGAATAGCAATGGGTATGTGAATTAAGCTACTAACAAAGAACATATATCTATTAAATTTCAAATACTTCAAGAAGGCCTATTTGAATCTCTTTTACAACAACAATATATTCAGTGAAATTATACAAGTGAGATCTGGAGATTTATAAATGTATGCAGGACCTTACCATTACCTCATAGAGATAGAGAGTCTGTTTCCGAAAAATTCTCGTCTCAAAAATCAAGGCCATAAACAGAAGATACTGAATATGGAAAAGAGGAAAAGAAAAGAATAGAAGGAAAACAAGTAATTATGAAAAATAAATGATAATATGTAAATACGCTAAAAGTAACAGATATAATATGGATAATGACACCACATGATATAAAGATACAATTAATCCTACTAACCTACTGTAATCACACGACCAGACATCAACCTACCCCTACTAGTCTATCATCCTTCTACCCTGATACGCGATCTCAACTTCTTCCAATCTAAGTTCATGTTCTCGGTGATTTTAATTATCACATAATATTAAAATAGGGTGATGTAAAATCGTGATTTTAATAGCATGAAGATGAGAAAATACCCATGAAATGTAGAAAAAGAATACTAGAAACCCTATTCACAAAAATTCTAAACGTAAAAGAAGGAAATATAATAATTAAAAGAGAATCAACTGACTGTGTGTGGAAATTCATATTGCTATCTAATTAATTACTTTGTAGTTAAGCTAAATATCTTTAAATATTCAAACTCCATCATTTACTCTCCTCGTATAGTCTTCTTTTCTTATGGGCACAACAACAGAAAAGTGTCAATTGATTTTAGTCTTTCAAAAAATTATTGTAATTTTATAATTTTTTTTTTATTTTCACACACACAAAATCTTGACATATTCATTTCTTACCTTCAAACCGTATGTATTATATACTAACATACAATATATATATATTGTATGTTAGTATAAAATATATTACCTATATAATGCATACACATTTTATAAAGTAAATAAGCCGAAAGTATTGTATTGTACTCCTTGTCCCCCTTTGTTTCATTTTGTGTGACACTCTTTGACTTGATGTAATATTTAAGAAAAAAAAGAATTTTAAAATTTATGATCTAAATAATTTTTAAATATTTGTATTACTGGGAATCATTTTACTAAGAGTAAAAAAAAATTTAAAATTAAATTATTTTCAATTAAAGTAAGTAACATTCTATTTGAGACAGACTTCAAAAAAGAATGTCACATAACATGGTATAGAAAATGTAATTTTTTCTATTAAGATTCAGTACATTACAAAGTTCTGAGCATATATGTGTGTGCATGTACATGTGTTCGTTAAATAGTTACAATGACTATTCAACTTCAAAGGATGATAATGTTAAAATAAAATCAAAGTATCATGAGATGGATGAGATTCTTTTCATCTTTAATTAAAAATTTTAAATATGAATTTACTCATTTCGCAAATGTTAAATAATTAAAGTAAAAATCGAAATCACATTAACGTTTTGGTATATTGCCAAACAAGTGGATCATCCTCAGAATATTGATTTAGCTAGTCATTCACCAAAAATTTTGAGGTCATTGTTCCATTACATAAAAGTCAACATCCTTTAAGTTTGTGGGTGACCTATTTGAACTCTCAACAACGTAATCTCTTACAAAAAAAATTAATTAATATTTATTCCCTTAGTTTTAATTTATCTGTCATGTTTTATTTTATATATCTTTTAAAAGTAAATAAATTAGGGAGATTTTTTTATTTTATATTTATTTATATATGTTTAAAGGAAAAATCCCTATTCATTAAATATTTATTTTATATTTTTTAATATTTAAAAATAATTATTATTACTAAGAATAAAATAGAAATAATTAATTTTATTTGAATTTTAAAAATGATAAATAATTTAAGGAGGAGGAAGTTGGGTGGAACTCTCCAATCTTCCATTCTTCTAGTAGTAGTTGATAAAGAGAGAAAATGTATGGAATTTAATATGTTATAAATTTTGTTGTGCAACACAACACTTACAAAACTTCAAGGAAACTTAGTAGAAACAGCCCCATGGATTTAAATTATTTTCTATATTAAACGACCTGGTCAACAAGGAGAAATTGAGGGTGTTTTTGTTAAGAAGGAAAATATTTTTTTAAAAAAATAAATATCAATATTTAAAAAAGTCATCTTTTAGTGTTTGATAGATGAGCAAAAAATATTATCTTAAACGTATAAATTATTTATAATTATAGTAATAAATACGATAAAAGGTGGAAGTAGGGAGGTTGTGGCGAGGGGTGAAGGTGGGGTATATATTTTGAATGGCGGTGAAGATACAATCAATATGAAATGTCAATAGTGGAGCCAAAAGTAGAGCTAGGTAGGGCCAGCGGGGTTTCAGATGAACCACTTACCGATCAAACTTACACTATTTATACATGGTTAATTAATATTTTTTTATGTATATATAATAGATGTTAAATTTTCTTTAGCTTCTTTTGATGTATATGTTTCATAATTTAAAACTCTCTCAGCAAAAATTGTAGCTTTGTTACTGATTAACCGAACTTTGTTTTACCTATTTTCATCAAAAAGGTCATTTTCCTTGATTGTGAAAGCTTGTTTTTCTAGTTAAAAAATATTTTATAAACTAAACATCAAAAAATTGAAAAACATTTCCTACCGAACACCTCCGAAGCTTATATATTTTCTCAAAGGACAAATGATGCATACGTGATATATAATTTGGAAGTTACTACAAATAGATAAAGTGATTCAACATTTTATTTCTTGTCAAAAATTGTATGGATTCATATATGACGGGTATTTCATCTTTTGTGCTTTTTCTTTGAATGGTAATAATGTTTAAGTGACGCCATCACAGATTGGAATTTGAAATAGCAACACATATATTGACAACTTCCTCAAAGTGATGAAAAAATCATGATGACTCTTGTGAAAGTTTTATAGTCTTTCTATCAACTTTTGAAGAGACAAGAAAATTGTACCAAATAAACTCACAATGTTGACAATTGACTCACATATTGAAGTTGCATGCTTGCAAATTTAGGGTCAATGCTTTTTTCCAAAACCCTAAAAGAAAAAAAAAACCACCAATAGAGTACTTTTTCTGATCTTTTTTATATGTCGTCTTTTGTGATTGTATTTGCATTAAGAAAAAATAACTTTACTATTTTAGCCTTATTTAATGTACATTAATTATTTTTTAGTTCTTCTAGTCAACTAAACATATCTTTTTAAAGTTCATTAACTAACAAGGGTAAAATAAGAAGAACAATGTCATTTATGCATTGACTTTTGTAAAATGACATATATTAAGGACCATCTATAAATAGTAAGGACGACATGTAAAAGGGACTCTCTCCGCCTATCTTTACTTATCCACCATATTATTTTTAGATATCCAACAATACTTGTCGAGTTTATGAAATTAAGAGATAATTTTACACTTAGTTCGTAATTTATCCTTATCACTAATTATGTTTATTTCTTTTATTACATTTTTAAAAATATTATATTTATTATATTCAAATGATAATTTAATTTACTACTTTTTAATTATTATGCCAAGGGACAAGAAAGATGGACGGAAGGAGTGTGTATATATATAAATAACAAAAATTTAAGAATATGAAAAGGGGCACTCACTCTCGTACAAGAAGACCTATCGAACCCACCGACCAATGACAAGCGATAAGCATGAAGGCCAAACCAATGACTAATTAGGAAGAAAAGTCAAGCTAATCAAAATTATTCTTTGGTCAATTTAACAACAAACATTTTTACATGTACTATCAATTTCTTAAAAAAAAAAAAGGGAAAAGAACACGTTGAGTAAAATTATTAATCTAAAAATAAGACATACAATGTAATTAATTGCAATTGATTATTTCCTCCGTCCTAATTTATTTATGTGGCATTTTTTAATTTCCAGATTCAAATAGTTTTCCTTTATCATAATTCTTTCCATAAACTTTTTTTTTTGGAATATCTTGAGTTATAAATTATTGTGACTTGTAGTATTTTATATAAATTTTATTTCGAAAAATTAAAAGATTCAATATCAAAATTCAAATTAAATTTGTTTGACTCTCGAAATCTGAACCACACCACATAAATTGAGACAAATGGAGTACTACTAAGAATTGATACATCAAGAAGGTTACATGTCGAACTTGAATTCTCTTAATTGAGAAAGTAAAAATTCCTTCGATTGTTATGTACGATTGTCAAAATTTAAAGATCTGACTTAATGATCAATAAACTTGTCTGCATTATGAATGCGTGTTTGTGTGGGCTCTTGATTAGATGACTATTTCTAGATAAGCAAAGGTTTAACATTTCTTGAAGACCCATTAAAAGAGACAAATAGTTGTCCTTGACGATGACTTATCCACTTTTCAATGTGAACCCAAGAATCTATTGATTCTTTTAGTGGAAAATTCACTTCCCAGAAATTAAGAAAAGAAATAAGCAATATATTTGGTTCACCAATTAGCTCTTTTTTGGTTTTTTTGGTTGCTATCATAGTGCAACTTTCTCCTTTGCTTTGTGAAAACGTTGTTATTAATTAAGGTAATTATTATGAATTTATTACATTATATATTTTCCTAAACCTTCTTTTTGTTTGACAAGTGTCTTATTAAAAATTGAAAATTTATCTAGCTAAAAGTACGAGAAGATGGAAACATAATCATATTAGGAGTAATATCCTTACCCCTTGTTTGGATGGTTGTCACTTGTTTGTATTATATTGTATTGTTATTTTAAATATAATATTTATTTTGATTATTATTTAAATTTTATTGTATCGTATCGTTTAAATACTAAATTTCGAAGTTTTTTTTTGCTTGAATTATTAGGTAACAATAAAAAGACCCATTTTATGTAACGATTGATGTGGTATGATTGTATCGTTATTTTAATAATATCTCCTCATTTTTTATTTTATTTATTATTTAATAATTTTATTTAATCATTTACTCTAATATTTACCGCATACCCTACAATTTCTTGTAAGTTTATCATTCAATGGATATATGATATTACATAACAATACATAACAACACAATTTATTTAAACATTATATTCATTGAAACAATACAGTACAATACATCACAACATAATACAATACATTTTAATACAATACATTTTAAAACAATACATAACAACCATCCAAACAAAGTATTAGTAATTCTCGACAAATTCATGTGTGTTGCATTCATCAATTTTACTACGAGTTGATTTCTCAAGGTAATTATTCAATTGATATTTGTTATTATTTTTGAAAGTCAATGAAAATAATTTTATAAAATAATGAGTAATTAAGTATTAATTAGTAACAAAATTGACAGTGGGATTCTGATGGAGGTTATAGTGGTTGAAGTTGACTTTTGTTTACAACCAGAAACATAAAAGAGTGGACTAAAGTTAAAAAGAATGAGACACAAAGGACATTATATGCAAGTTGGATGTTTTTTCTTGTTTTCCTATAAAAAAGTTATACGGTAGTAATCTAATTAAAACATCCAGAAAATCAACACGATCAGTAACAAATTTTAATTTTTTTTAATTGACTGGTGGCACTTATGACGATACTTGAATCATTAAGTTTCAAATATTCAATCAACGTGGCTATAAGTTAAATTTGTATGGTTTAATTTATCAAAAATGATTAGATTTAATTACACGATAAATAACAATAATTCTTAAATTCACGATTACATAATCCCGACATGACACTATGACTGTCCGACGTGATCTACACCACAACTTCAAATTAAAGAACAAATTAAAAATATTAAGTAGAATACCATTACTCCGTTTTTTTTTCCTTTGAGGTGAGGGGTTCCAATATGAAAAGAACTACTTATTTTGTGGGGGGATAATAAATATGAAAAGAACTTATTCATACCTAATCTTAGCATTAAGCAAATTAATATAAGACATACACATGTAATTTTAAGCATGATTAAATCATGTATTTTATATGATGCGTTTATATAATTAAATAAACTAGTGAGGGAAAACTTGTATTGTGCATGGGCATAAAATTTATTCACAATTTTAAAAAAATAATTTTATATGTATGGGTGTGGGGGGGTGGGGGGTAATAAATCATCGCATAATTTTAAACAAATGAATTTGTAACCCTTATTAGGAAGAGAATAATTAATAGCCATGCTTTCTTTTCTACAAATGATAAAAATGTTAATAGTATTACTAGCTCCACAATTATGAATAATTCAATGTTAATCCGTATAATATCTGACTAAATATATTAATTTTTAATTAGTTGGATGTCTCTTTTGATCCTTTTGCATATGAATATTTAGAAATTTATTATAATTATCAATTATGTTCGACCAACTTAATTAGTCATGTTTATATCGAGTTTATATTATTAGTTCAAATATCATAATAATGTAATTCTTGTGAATAATCAAGTACAATGTATTTATTTTTTCACATAAATTAACCAAAAAATCCACACATTTTAATAACAAAACAATAACAACACTATATTCAATGAAATCTCACATATGGGATCTGGTGAGGGTATTGTACGAAATCTTATCACTATCTCATAGAGATAGAAAGATTTATTTTCGAAAAATGCTCATCTCAAAAATTAAACCTTATACGTAGAACACACATTTTAAATAAACTAAATATTATACATGTTGAGTCATATATCACAAAGGACCCACTCAAATGACAACCAAATGATGAGATTTTTTTATTTACATCAAATGTTTAAATCAAACTATGTTAATTTATGAGAAAAATTTATAAGGGGTGTTGGGTTGGTTTGTACCACTATTTAAGTGTGTGATTTAAAGTTTATATAAAAACACTAGAACTTGTAAATTTTGTCTGCCAAACCATTATGACCTTTCTCCCACACTCCAACAATTAAATATTCTAAAATTTTTAATAATGGAGGAACAATTTTAATATTAGTAGTCAAAATAAGGTACAAGCACAAAGTACATTAATATAAATCTTAAGTTACTTCTTGCAAAGTAATAGATCCTTAATGTCCATTAATGAAACTCTATAGGTAACTATTATACTTAATAGAAAACTATACTAGCTCCCTCTCGTTCATTTTATTTGTCGTTATTTTATTTATTAAGGTCAAATTATTAGAATTTTGACAAACATTTTAAGATATATATTTTTTTGCATCATATTAATATAATAAGCATTGCAACTTATATCATTTTTCATATAGTTTTCAACCATCTAAATTTTATATTTTTAAATTTAGCTACTTCAATTTAACGTTGAAGTTTAGTCCAGTTGACTTTAAAAAATAAAACAATGACAAATAAGAGTGAACAGAGGAAGTATATTCTTATCTTTTGATCTTTAATTTTGTGTAGGATGATTATTACACGATGTTATATAATACTAGAAATAATTATTTATGAAAAAAAGAAATGGTGGAAGCACATAATTAAAAAGGTTTTTGTCCAACATAAAAAAGGAACCATGGTCCATTTTTTTTTAATTATGTTCTCATGAATGTGACACAACAAAACTTCTCTACGCATAAAAATTAAAATATCCTTTGTACTTTCTCTCACTAGAACCTGCACGAACCAGATACCTTGGGTCATGCCAAACCAAACAAGCGAACATTCTTTCAGTAAAACAATGGTGTTTTTGCCAAGTCTCTCTCCCTCCCCTCTTTCACATATCCACACGTAGAAGTAAAGCTAAAATTTAAACTTTACGAGTTCTAAGTTTGTATACAAATCACATGAAGTGTACATAGTCTGAATTTAAATTATTGAGTTTAACTCCACTAAAAATTTTGCACAATTAAATAACGATCCGTAAAAGATAAGGTTGACAATAAGACATATTATATAATAAAGTTAAACAACACTGGTAGTTGTAAAATTGTGTCCAAAGGATAATGTAGTCAAAAGAAACAAATTAGAGCTCCATTGGGTCAAATGTAAACCATTGTACATGTATTCAGAAAAAGTATTTTCAGATCTGTTTAGGTTCGAACTATTGAGTATCAGACAAGTGTTGGAAAGTGAGACGGTGACACAGATAAGAAGAACAAATGGATTGATACGAGTGAGACAGAGAATAGGAAGAAAAAAATGAAAAATAATTAAATAAATTAGCTGCTGTTTCTCCTAGTACATATACACAAGTGGAATTTAATTTAACTTCTAAAGTACTCCTTTTGTATAATATTAATTAAATTTATGATAATACACATATATTAAAAAAAGTAATTAAAGATAAAATTTACATCATATTTTTCATTATTGTCCTTGTGAAATTATAAATATGTAATATAGTTTATCTCTTAGAAAATATAAAACTTCAATAAATGAAAGGGTAAATGTGAAAAAAATTTCAAACATTCTTCTTAAATTTTGAATAATTCAACTATTTTAAATATTTAAAAAGTCTCAAAAATTTAATTAATTTGAGACAGAAGGAGTATAAATTTTTAAATATAACTTAAAAGAAAATACAATAGAGGGAGAAATTGAAGGAAAAAATAAAAGAAAAGAAAAGCCAGTGCTCAAGTAGTTAAACAGCTCTAATATGATACTATGATCATATATGATGTGTTAAAGTTGATGAGACTATTCTTCTCTTAATAAGAGATTTTAAATTTGAGTTTGAAAATAATTAAATTTCAATATGAATAGTGAGCGAAAAATCAACAAAGAAAGAAAACTCTACTGGAACCCATAGGTTGAAGATTCGAATCTAGCGAAAATTCTATTGGTTCTCTTGGAAATAAAATAAAAATACAAGGAGGGTTACAAGAAAAGGGGTGTCTTGAATTCAATAGGTGGAACACTATTTAGGCCATTAGCAGCAATTCAAACAGACACCATTAACTACAGTGGCTGCTGTTTTTTTTTTTTTATTTATTTTAATTTGTTAAAGTCCACATTGTTGGTAAGCTGAAAAATAATCAATATGAAAATGAACTAAACTCATTAACTAAACTGATCAGTAAAATTAGCTCTTACATTTAACATTAACAGAACATTCTCAACAGTAAATATGAATTACAGTCAAAACTATTGAATGAGTAAAAGCTAACCCAATTCCCCAAGAAAATTCTTAGATCCATAATCCTCTGACCCCTTTTCCTAAAACCTCTAAAAATTAAGGAAAAAAAAAACAAAAAGACCGAAACTTTACCTCTGATTCTTGATGGGGTTGACAAATTCAGCATCGGAAACTGCAGAAACTTCAACTTGGCTGATAATTTCATCATCTTCTTCCATTGGTGGAGGAAAATTAAGATCTATTAAACTTGTTCCAGCAGTTCTTGAAAATTCTAATTTTGCAGATGAAACAACATCAGCAGGAGGAGGAGGAGGAAGAAGGTTTACACTTGTTGCAACAGCAGCACCAATATTATGTGATCTCTTGTGTCCACCTAAAGCTTGTCCTGATGAAAAAACTCTGTAACAAACAGGACATTCATGTATTTTCTCTTCAACTACTACATTATTATCCCTCCCACTTTCCAAAACTTCATTTGTTACTTTAATCTTCTTGTGACTTGCTCTATGTCCTCCTAAAGCTTGATAAGACCGGAAAACTTTGTTACATGTTTCACATCTATACTTACCTCTTCCTCTAGTCTTCTTAAGTACTTTAACTTGTACTCCTTCTCCAGCAGAATCATCTGAATTCTCATCATCATCACCACCATCTTCGTCTTCATCAGAGTAGAAATCAACTTGTTCTTTTCTAGTCCATTTGTCCCTAGATAACATCATCAAGCAATGTGCAACATCTTCTTCTGGTGAATTCTCTGAAATTGAACTCACTGGCTCTGTTTCAACCACTGATGAGTAGTACTCTGTTATCTTCACAAAGTTGGGTTTTCTTGATTTCCTTGCCCTCTTGGATCTTCTGCTACGAGTTGGATTTTTCGATGACTCAGCCTCGCTCTCCTTGTCAGGAAGAACAACAACAGAATCATCAGCATCATCTAAATTCAAGAATTTATCTTTTTCTCCATTTTCTTCTTCTTCTGACCATGAAGATGATGGAATTGACTCTGTTTCATCATTAATCTGTTTTTCATTCATCATGTGAGATCTCATATGCCCACCTAAAGCTCTTCCATTAACAAACATTCTTGAACACAGCTTACATGTCTTGTGTTTCTCCATTTTTCCTCCTTTCCCCACTCTGTGTGTGTGTGTTTTTGGAGAGAGTGGAAGGAAGCTATAAAAAGGAGTAGGTAACAAGCATTCCTCCACCAACAGATATACAAATGGAAATAGTTTTAAAGACACTCTAAAAGAAATTTGATTTTTTGATATTTGTTTATGGATTAATTAGGAGTAAATTAATTTTACTTAAAACGGCAAAAGGTAATTAATAGAGAGGGAAAAAAAATGAAAAAGTTCAATTAAAGCGTATGCATGAAGGCAAAACAGAGTAAATGGGAAGGACATGTAACATGCGACTTTTGCATTTAGTTCCATCCCATCTATACATTTCCTAAACTACCCCTTAAATTTTTAATTTTTTTCCCCTTATTTGGTTTGTATTTTCACAAATATTTACAACAATTATGGATCATTTGGTTCGTGGAATAAAATGGATATTCATGATTAAATTCGAAATTAAAAATCTGTGCTTTTGTTGGTAAAGATAAAAATTTATTCCTAAATCTTGAATATTATGTGAAATGATTTAATCCAAAAATTATAATTTCAAAATAACTTAGTTTGCAAATCAAACGACACTTATTATACTAACAAAAGAAGAATATTTATGGTAAAAAATATTTCATTTTATGTGACAATGTTACTAGTCAAACTGACTAATTCTCGATGTGAATTTGACCATGACATCTTCAAGTTTTTTCTAAAAATGAAATTTTATATACTAAAAATTATATAAAAAATACTTTAATTCATAATAGTTAATATTCCCAAAATACTAAAGAATTTTTGAAAAGATATCTTGAAAGAAAAATTTATTTGACTCTTCAGATAGTAATATGGTCAAATAAAGTGAGGGTAAATAGAATTTATTGATAATTTGTCATTATAAGTCAATCAATTAATTCTAAAACTTATCTTATTTTTAAGACATTTATATCGAACTTATATGAATTGTCACTTATTTTTATACAATAACTTAACTCAGTAATATAAAATATATATGAATTGTCGATAAATAAAATTTAAACTCATAAAAGAGAGTCTATTACCTGTTAAAATTACACCAAAAGTGGAAATTTTCTGTTAGTATATAAAACTTAAATTTATGTGATTTTTATATTAGTGGACAAGATTGGGCAAAATGGGAACAATATATATAGGAGGTTACACGAATAAATTAGGTTTAACCTTTACTTAAATCAGTCAATAAAACTGTTGAGTTGTTGTAACGACAGATCAATAATAAAGTACCATGTGGACCAAAAGGCCCCCCTATTTTATTTTATTTTATTTTTTTATAATATAAAGGGAGCTTTATGGATTAATCTAACAAGCTGTAAGCAAAATGAAAAATTAACGAACCAATAAGAATTCTTGTTTGTGTACTCCATTTTTTTATTTCTCTTTTTGTCTATTTAATATAACGGAAATTTAACGAAAAAAATATTTGAAGGAACAATATAATTGAATAAATAAGTAAATTCTAATATAAGGGATAGGAAAAGGGGAAGATTTTGGCATGGTACTGGCTGGACATACTAAAAGTGTGGCAGCTTATTTAATTCAACTTATAGATTTTCATTCTTTTATTTTTATTAGTTGGAAGGGGAATAATTAATGTTGTGATTAATAAGAGTTGCTATTTAAGAAAAATAAATAAATAAAAGGCCTTTAATTAAGGATCTTGGGTTGAATTGTCTAATGGGGAATTGAATGGTGAGGAACTAACTAGTTGTCACCCTTTTTCCCATTAAGAAATGGAGTTTTTAAGGGAAGTTAGTGCCGTTTTGTTAGGGCAAAATAATGGACCTATTCTTGTATTTTTTATTTTTTAAAATTTCTTGTAAAATGTAATTATATTTTCTTAATTTGATAATTTACTTCCCTTTTAACCGTCTTTGATTCTTTTTAAACTTATATTTTGATACGACTGATTGATAATAATATCTGTATTTTATGAAAATAAAAAGAAAAGCTTCGCATATTCTATCTTTTCTAAAACTACATATGGTATTACAACAAAGTTGTCCTTTTGGTATTCATCCAAAGAGAATATTTAACAAAAGAGGCAATAAATCGCAGAAATGTTTTGTTTGGGGGTTAAATTTACCACCACATAAACTTAGTGGGTCTCTATTTGCAAGGATAACTCCAAAAGTTCCCCTGAGGTTTATGCTTGTTGCACTTGTGTCTCTTAAAACTTCAAATATTACAATTGCGTCACTTATCCTATCTCTTATTTTTCTTTCTCTTAAACATTTAGCAGAAATTTTAAATCATGATTACAAATCAGTTTTAGATATGCAATTTGGGATCATTATTTTAAAGTATAATTTAATATCTAAATTCTTTGAAATGTATGATTTGAGACTCCAAATTCTGATCTTAATTTTTTTAAAACGTAAAATTTGACTTGTGAGTTTATATTTTATAAGAAAATAAAATTATAATTTTTTAAAAAAAGACTTGTGCTTAGTTTAAAGAGATTATTCATATCATATGAAATGATTATATTAAAGAATAACTATCTATTACTATTGTTGACTAGTAAAAGTTTGTAATCACAAAAATTTATTTATAAAAAAATATAAATATGTGATTTATCAATGAAGTGCCTGAAGATTATGAATTATGGCTTGCTTATTTAGGAAGATGTCTGTGAAGATAAATTTTCGTATATAGTCACTCAAAAATATCTTAGACATGCTCCATAGCTATAGTTTTGATAATTACATTTCGTAACTATAGTCATAACAACATTTGTATAATCCATGCAACATTTATATATATTTGTATAATTCGTTATATAATTCATAGTTTTTGCATAACATTTGTATTTTTTGCTATGCAATTCGTGCACAATATTTGTATAATTTGCTGTACAATTTACTGTGTTTGTATATTTTCCTATATAATTTGATTTGCGCACAACTTTTATATAATCGCACGCAATGTTTGTATAGATTGCGTAAAACTCAAGCTGTAATCACAACTAGATATTTGCCGTGAACCGTAATTAACTCAAATTATAAATATATTAGCTAATTAACTAGTATATATTTGATTATTCAGATAATTTTTCCTTTTAGAATTTGAATGTGTAGTTTCATTTCTTTTTGTGAAGACTAGTTACACACTTATCTAATTGGTTTTACATTACTTTAAAATTTTGTTTTTAGTTTGATATATCTTTTAAGAGATTACTCCCTCCGTTCATCTTTACTTAGTCCCTATATTATTTTAGGATTTTTAATAATACTTGTCCACTTTATAAAATCAAGAGACAATTGTACACTTACTTTCTAATTTACCCTTATCATTAATTATAGTCATTTCTCCATTACATTTTTCAAGACATAATATTTATTATATTCAAAGGGTACTTTGGTAAAATTATCCCATCATTTACTATTTCTTAATTCATGTGTCAAGTCAACAGAGGTCAAGTAAAGTTGGACAGAGAGAGTCATGACAAACAATGTTTTTTTTAAAAAA
>JAOTQR010000001.1:23764537-23776066 GCA_025774065.1 Solanum ossicruentum | reverse complement strand
AACACAATAAAATATAAAGAACAATTAAAAAATATTATATTTAAATTAACGATGCAATATCATACAATACAATGGATAACAACCATCCAAACAAGGGGTAAATTAATAAAAAGACAAACAGATAATTGATATTTAGTACTACTCATGATATGGCAATTCTAAAATTAACCATAACACATGGCGTGGTATTAATATTAAAAATACACAACAGCCATATGTTTCTACTTTTATTCTCCAGTCATCCTAATTATTGACTTTGACAACATAACAAAGTCTACCAAATTGACTTGTACGTAATTGTTAAACATATAAGTTTAACATGAAGCTAGACTTTAAAATTGACAACTGATCTATAAGTTTTTCCGGGCTGCCAACCTGCCGGAATAACGGCGTTCGCCACCACAGTCTGGCCGGATTCCCCTGTAAGTCTGAGAGAAAATGGTGCTACTAGGGAGGATCCCGAATCGAGCTTCCACACAGCACCCCATGACTGTTGCATGGGTTGCCATGAATCCGAATCCAATGCTTGCTTTAAATCAACCCTACTTAGGTCTCCGTCTCCATCTTCATACTCAACTAGAGCCGCGAAATAGTTGGAATTTGAACCTGAGTCTACGTGAAATGTCAATTTTACTCCGGGATAGTTGCACTCCACTCTGTTACATGACATACCATATAGGAGAATATGTTAAAAATAAATTTTATTTATCACTCGATTATTATTAAACTGACTGTAACCTTTTGTATTGGATCTGAAGAACTCCAGCGTTACGCAATTGATCAGCCTGTCCAGAAATAGCCATAGCTCCAAAAGCAGTGCCACTTAAATCAAAATGTGCTGATTCTGCAAGACACGGTCCTCCAGGACACGAATCTGTTATTACAACCCTCACTGGCTTTCCTGAGCATGCTTTATTTTCCGTGCACTTTACCTGATTTTAAATAAAACAATTAATCAGCATTATTACTCACATATTATCTTATTTTTCGATTTTTATATTTTCTATATATTGTTTTTTTCCTTTTTTACTTCAATTGTCGTATTATTAGTTGTTGCTACTATTCTCTTCTTCGTTGATCTCAATATGGCTTCTTATCTCGAACTAAAGATCTATCACAAATATTCTCTCTACCTTCACAAGGTAGGAGTAAGCTTACGTACACAGTATAATAAATCCTCTTCCGACATTATTTTCAAAAGTACACTGAATATGTTGTTTATTTATGTTATTGTACACTTTTTGTGTGTGTATGTGTGTGGAGAAAATGGAATAGGAAAATACAAGTATTTAAGTTCTATGCACTAGTGAGATATATATTTGTTATAAATTTAAAATTTTAAAGACGGGGTAAAAAATTTAGAGTTAAATTGTCACCTGAAAACAAGCACCACAGCCTTTGCCTGATTTGAATAGAGAAGGACCAGCAGCGGATATTAGGGACGAGAATGGTGGTTGGTCCACGTCGTTAGTATACCCACAAGCTCCACCTTTAAACAACAGAAATGAATTTATTTAAGTTATAATTACAATTACTATGTAAAAAAATAATTTTATATTGTTAATATATTTTAAACTATTGGCTATTATATACAAACAGTTTATGTCATTCTAGAGTACTCTTAACAAGTCGGAGTAAATTAAACACCAATAATAATTTACATAAGTTAAACTCGGCAGAAAATATATAAACACAATTAAAAATAAATGTAAAAAAGTAATCATATCTCACATTCTCACTAGAGTAAATATTTAGTGAATAAATCATATTTTAAGATATAAATGAGTTAAAACAACTCTTTATTAATATTTTTTTGAGAGACGTGTAAAAGAGAAACACGACAGATAATTTGAGACGAACGAAGCAATTAAGTGTGTACCATCACTTCCTGCACCACTAGGGCTTCCATACCAAGTAGCTCCGGCCGGGGACCAGTCGGAATCTGATTGAACTTTTGATACGTTGAGAAGTTTTGGGTTGAAACAAGAGCAAGAAATGGTCAAAAGAAAAAAAATGGTAAAATATGTAAAGATTGTTAAAGGGTTCAAAGCCATAAGAGTAGCTCTCATTGTTAACAATTGAAAAACAAGAGTCTTCTCAATTAAACAACTTATATTAACTCACTACTTGTGTTGGGATGAGTTGAATATTAATGCGCTTAAGACCTCTATTTATAGATAAAGTTGGAAAGAATGTACTGTTCAATTTTATAATCTTTAGTCGAATATATGTACAGACTTCTAAATTTTGATAAGAAATTTTATTGAGATATTCAAAAATTTCCAATTGATGTTGATGTGTATAATTAAAAAAGTGATCAATTTTATCTAATGACTAGCTACTTAATTGATGCAATTTGAGAATATAAACATTCCACACACACGTGTTTCAAAATTTGAGTCAGAAATGTTTAATTGAAACACTTCATCATATATTCATGCGCATGCTTAATATAATGTTTAAATGAAATTTACTGACAATTTTAAGGTACAATCGCCTTAAGTCTTTTTTATGAGAATATTTTGTTTACCAATATACATATATATTAGCTCCTCAGCAGAATGTCAAAGAAGATTCTGTTGCTTTTGCCTAAGAAGGATCTAGTTTATATTTGGTATGAATATATGGAAATTAGAGGATTTATGGTATTGTAATTTGTCTATAAAAGAAGAATGATCCTTTTTATATACTGGAAAGTGGAATCGTAATTTCTTAGCAAAATTATCACTCCTTTAATAACTATAATATGCTAAAATTGTCAATGGTATGGTTGTGTTGTGTGGAATATTATATATGTATAAAGAACTTTTATCACTTAGTTTTTTCTCTCTTTAATCAATTAATTACAATTAATTGAGTTAATAATTATCTAAATACGTAATTCCAAATACCAAAATAAACACTTTATTAACAGTACGTACTACGTAGTAACTACTCCTATATCCTGCAATTTATGATTAAGAAAAAACAACTTCTCGTACAAATTATAAAGCAATCCATTGGTCACTTTAATTATTCATTTATTTATTCAACTACAATTTTCCCAAACATATTCATTTTGTGAACAATTTATAAAAGAACTCTTTTGTTAAGGGACAAAATAGGAATAATATAATTTTCATTATATAATTGATCGAAGGGGAACCTTGAAGTAACCACCAAATTGTTGCTATAGCAGCAATAGATCCTTATTGTTGTAATAAATCCTTGTGATCGAACCCTTCTTCGAATCCTGCACATGACGAAGTTTTAGTATACCGAGCGTGTACTTAACTTTTTTAATTGATCTTCGACAAACACACCCTCTTTAGAGAGCATGTATGTTATCTTGTTAGACCAGAAGGGGCAAATTTACAGTGCATACGACACCGTATCCTTTGGTATTAGTGGAAATTGATCTTAATTATTTGGTAGAGGATATAGACATATGCAATTGTAAATAATTAATTGTAACTTGCCTATGAAATGAAATTTGCTACTAGAGACAGAGTAATTAGCGGACAAAACTTCTGATTCTGCCTGATAATTAAGTCCACTTGAGGAAAGAGAACGAAATCTCTAGTATTTGTCACGTGAAATTCAATACTTCTTCCATCCCATATATATTATTGTCGAAGTTATTAAAAATATTTATATCGAACTATATCATTTTACTGTAAGTTCATATTTATAAAAGAAAGAAGAAATGAAAGGTACATTAATAGTTAAAAATGTACTAACTTTTATTTATAATTACTTAAAACGTGTCCTATAAAAGGAGTAAACAATTAACATGACAATTAATATGAGACAGTGAACGTATGATTTTGACATCTTCAATTGCACTAAATATATAAGTCATGATCACGCTCGATAAATTTTTTATACATCTCGATATACTAGCAAAAGTTAGAATTTTTCACTAAGAGATTAAAATTTGAAAGAGTAAATACATGAACTAGACGAATGATATTCAATATCTTAGACATGTCTATACATAAAAAATAATATAATTCTTCGTCAGAAAGATTCTGCATGAAGCCCTAATTATGAAATTAGAGACGCCTCCGCCCCTGCCGGGCTACTTCATCAAGCATACTAATTACTATTGACAGAAGATTTAGCACGATTAAAGTGCGTTCGGCAGAAATCAACTAACGTAATCATATTATGGTATTCCTAATTTGTCCCTTCTCAAATAATTGTTTCAAGATTTTCAAAAAAAAAAAAAAAGAAATGCAGTAAAGAAATTAATTAAAATCTAATTTATTGTAAACACGATTAAGGGAAAATTTTTTTGTTCTCATCCAATGTTTACACCAAGTCAATAGATACACGACATGTTTATTAACAAACTTTTAATAATTAATTAATATGCATTTTTGTACTTTATAAAATTACTTAACTATAATCAATTTATATGATTTGATGTGAATATCAGATGAGAATTTATATAAATAATATTCACCACTTTACTTATACATTTATTTCTTTATCGAGATGATGAAGGTCTCTATATATATTTCATTGAAGTCCACATAACAAGGTATTTTCATCCCAAAATTAGCAACAAATGATGCTGTCAGTGGCAAGACCAATAAGGGGCTGGAGTGGTCCGAGTCGGAGTCATGATCGAACATGGCACATGCTGCGTAGTAAACTTAGTTAAGAAATAACATTGTGTTTTTGCTATAAGCTATCACTTTTGACATAATGATAATCATTTGATCTTAACAAATCCCTATTTTCCTATACAAGAAAGTCATACTATATAAATTTAGGTATTTTCCACTTTAGAATTAATTTCCCTTTCAAAAATTCCATGTCATGACTTAGCTTAATCTATGGCACGGCTAGCGCGCTATTTCTTTGAATTCTTTCTGAAAGGATGGGAGGAAACAATTGGAGTTTGAATTTATATCACACTAATAAATGTATACATGACATTGTTTTTACATAGTACAGATATTTTATATATTAATTAATACAAATAAAATATATTTATTTAATTATTATTATATTTTCAAGCGATATAAAACATTATATGTCAATGATATGCCAAAGCTTGCAAATACTGAGATGAAAGAAAATTATAATTCTTATGCTAAGCAGATGAATGTAAGACGTACATTATGTGTATATATATACATGTATCACTTAACCTTGTGTAAGTATATATTATTATCATTTTAATGAATTATATATTGAATTATATAATTTTGGCATATCGTGAGTAAGTGTTTTTGGAAGCACGTTATATTGTGACACTAAAATTTTATGAAACTCTATCATATGTCTTCGATTTTATTTATGTTTCTTGGAGACTACTGTATCCTAAACTCTAGCTTATGCCTATATAAAAGGTATCCCTAACGTATGTCTACATAAAGAGTATCATATTCCTTAAAGGAGTCATCACAAATATCTCACCAACTCTGGGGATATTTATAAAAAGATCAAAATATATAGCTGATCAAGAAAGTCAAAATCATGCATGTTTGAAAAATACGCCACTAACAACTCTCGAATCAAAGGAGAAACATATTTGTATACAATAAAATTATGTTTCTTCGTATTTTATTTGTGATTGCAATTCATTTTCTATTACATTAAAATTTGTTGTAAACAGATACCTCATGATCGCTGTATTTCTTCGAATTTTATTTATAATTGCAATTTATTTTTTATCACATTAAAATTTATTGTAAACAAATACCTCATGATCACTATATTTCTTTGCATTTTATTTATGATTATTAATACATTTTATATCACATTAAAATTTATTATAAACAGATACCTCATGATCACTGGCACGAATGAGTTCTAGAGAAGACGTGAAGCTATCCAAGTAAAAGGATGATCGGTTAAACAATACTTTTCATCAAAAAATTATAGTGTATAACATAAAAATAAATTAAACATTAATATATATACATTAAATTTCAAATATCCTAAAAAAATTGATTTAACCATTGACCTACAAACTAAAATATTTTAAATATGGACTACATAGACCCATATATCAAGGAGATAGGTTTTAACTTTGTTCAAGATTTTCAAAGAGGGAATTGGAAAATTAGGGAAGGTGATAGAGATAACAGAAGGAAAGAGGGCGTTAACTGAGCCGTTAATGGTGGTTACTTTGGACGTTAGCCGTTGAATCTGACGGTTACACATTTTGGAATTATTCTTAACTTCCCACATGGCTGTCGTATTCAATAAACCGGAACCCTATATTTCGTCAAATAATTCAAGTTTCGTCCATATTCATTTTTCACGTTGATGCCATCTGATGGATTCCCTATTAATATTTTATAAATTAGTCCACTTATTTTATTCACTGTGATAATATATATGTTGTCTGATCACTTTACGTAATACCTACATTATGTTACGATAAAAGTGAATCTCGAAAAATTGATAAATCAACCAATAATAAAAGAGAAATATATTAAAGAAATATAAATATTTAGCATGATAAGTTCACAATCATGTAGAACCATGTGAATTGATTGTGGGGGATATATGTGTGTCACGCCAACTATTTTCTAATTCTTGGATAATTGTTTCCGAGGCATTAAGGGGTTTTTGTTTCTGAAACAGACGACAGTGTTTTGCTGACGCCTTGAATCAAGTATTTATTGCAACATGCTATGCTTTCTCCCCCATTATTAGCAGGTTGATGGATAGTATACAATATAAAATATAGGGTAAAATATTGACAGAGATAATTTTATGAATTTCATCAATGAAAAAAAAGAAAGATAATATTTATGTCTTACAAATTTTCTACCCCTAAACAAGACTCTCGAATTCCATGGTAGATATTGTTAAGTGAGAAGAGAAGAACCTCTAGAAATTCATAATCTTTTCACATAAATATTAGCAAAATCTTTTAAAAATATATCACGAAAAGAAAAACGCAATCGTGATAAGAAAAATTAGGAAAAACACCTACATACTATTATTGGAGAGTCAAGTGAACTTTTATTTGATTATAGTTTTTCCAAGTACGTCTTTAACATTTTAAATCTTTAATTATTTGGACTTTTAGTACTTTTATAAAAATTTTAAATATATATATTTTCTTAGATAAAAAGAAAAGATCTTATATTTAATTTCACATCGAAATCTTTTGCCTCGTACCTCAAACTAAAAGAAATTTTTATTTCATCTCTTACATAACTAAAACTAGTTGTATTTTTATTTTTATTTATCTTTTTTATCTTACAAATTAGTGAATCGAAAGTGTGTAATTTGAATCCATCAACAAATTAAAAGAAGTCGCATATAACTAACTGTATATATCAATTGTATGAGACATGCATATAATAAAAATTTTCTAAAGCAAAGAATAAAAAAGTTATGTAAAATATATTTGACCTAAAATTTCGGGTTAAATTTCCAAATTGTCGGAACAGAAGGTCATGTTAACATTGAAATATTTGGATAAAATGTCAACTATTATGACAAATTCACCCATAATCCCTGACCAATTTAACTTAACTATATGTATTTTGACCTTTTAAAAACCTAAACAATACTATTATTCTTGTATTGAAGTGTTATAACTTGAATGATGTTAAAAATATGTTTAAGTTTATTTATTCTATGAGAGATGGTACCAAAAGATTATATGTATCAATTGAAATATATGTACATGTTTCGTGCTATATATGGTGAACACGGAAACGTTATTAAATATGCTCAAGATCTAATATATATGTATAAAATATATATTATTTTAAACCTATATATTTTATCGAATAATTTTTTAAGTATATATTATTTTTTAACGAAGAATATTAGTGAAATTGACTATCTTTTTACTATACATGGCTAAGCCATTACTATCTTACTACTTCAATTGTTAGATAAAATAGAATTTCTCATCATCAAACAATGATTAATTTGACGATATTTATGTAATAATCAAAGCAAATATTGTGTTTAAGTTAAAACAAATATTTTTTTTGTATATAATATCAACTTGTATATAATCAATTATTGCAAGGTTCAATCTTAAGTTTCCTTGTGAACTCCAATTTTAAATGGATGACATACCTATGATCAAATTATGAAGTAAGTTTACCAATCTTTTGGTGCAAAAATTGGCTCTAGAATATGTTGTAATGTCACACAAATTAATAGAGAAAAAGAAGTGATTAAAGTCTAAGTAAGTAGATTAACAAGGCAAGAAAGCACGTGGTTGTCACTGTTAGACGTCAGATTATCATGAATTGTTATTAATACAAATTTTCCAAGTGAGACAAAAAGAAAGATTGTGCGCATAAGATTTGGGATCTGAAAACAAAAGAATTTGTCATGTTCCAGACAATATGTTGACTAGGTTAAATTTCTGTCTCTTTAATTAACTTTTTCTTCACATTACTCTTTTTAAAGTTATGAATATATAAGTAAAATTTATTTAATTTATGTAATGTGTCACTTGAGAATAATGAAGCACAAAAGTTTTTTCAAACTTTAATCAAAAGTGTCTAATTGAACTAGTTTAGTAGCAAGTTTAAGATATAATGAAGAAATGAGACATATTTTATATGATTAACTTATTTATGTAATGGACATTTATAAAATTTTCAAATTATAAATTGAAAGTATTATAAAAATATTTTATCACGTGTTCAAGTATTTAATTGAAATAAGTCATTTGAGTTTTTAAATAAATTTGCTTACAGATTTAATTGGCTTCGAATACGTTGAACCAAAATTAAATAGGGAAAATAGAGGGGAAAACCAAGATTGTTTCCCTTTAAATTAAACTATTTACTAATATATACCCATTTACATTTTGTACCCTGACACTATTAAAATTTTGCCCCATAATATTAAAATTTGTGTGCTGACGTCATGTCGATGGCAGCACTGCTTATCTGATATACCAATTGGTATACATATACCAACAAGGTATCACAGATGATCAAGCTCAATCCTATATAATACTGATATGGTATAAATATATTGACAGAGTATATAATGAATATATTTTTCTACTAATTTAGTGTTTAATAATTTTTTTATTTGTTTCTTCAAAAAAAAAAAAACCTATATAACAATTGGGTCAATATACAGGTCAGTGTCCATGTACCACCAGAGTATATTTCATAATATTTATGTTGACGTCAGCACACGAAATAAAAAAGAGTAAATAGATAGAAAGGTAAATAATTTGAGTAATGTCCACAAATGATAAATAGCTTAGATTGAGCCTATTAAATATAAATATTTTTAAATTAGGTTTATCTTATATACTTTTTCCAAAATAAAAAGGTTCCTCATCTCTCTGTTCGTGTTCTTCTAGCCCAAATAGTTGGGCCAAAGATTGCTGCAACATTGTGGGCCACAAAAATGTCTTAGGAAATCTATCTGAAAACCCAAAAGTTGTGGGCCCAATGAGGCTAGACATTTTTTGGCAATATTTTCCATAAATTAGGCTTAACTGTATTGTCCATTAAGGCCCGTGAAATATTCACTGAAAACTCTCTTTACCTTAACGGATATTTTTAAATCTATAAATAGTTTAAAAACAAAACTACTAATTTGTATTAAGCTCAAAAACGTTTTTAGTACTTCTCTAAAAAAAAACAGAGAGCAAGAGTCAATGCTCTGATGAATACTGATCAAGAAAAGATTATTTCTACCATAAAATTTTCATTATTTATATTATGTGATTTTTTTTAATATAAAAAAAGGTTCCAATTTACATCAAATTCTGTGAAACTGTTTACCTGCATAATTTGTGGTGGAATTTCTGTATTATTTTTATATAAGATAGGATTTAAAGTAAGAATACATATATTAATAATGCAAAAATAATACTAATTTTTCATTTTTGGTATTACCTTGTGCAAATCATATTTATATAATATATCCCTGCATAATAGTCTATGAGTGATCAAGCGATCTTTTAATCCTTTATGTGTGTCGTTCACAATTAATCTTCATATATGGACTTGGCCATTCTTCATCCTCTGAAATAATTGCTTGACCTCATAAAGTTAAAACAAAGTCTTTTTATATTCCTATTTTATGACAACAAATTGACAAAAGCGAAACAAAATAAAATAATGTAGGCACCTCATAACATGATTCAATTCATGAATGTGATTAATTAGTTTAATATATAATACAAATTCCACATCAAAAGACAAAATCCTTATGAATTTTGAACCTAGTCTTCTTTCCACGAAAGCATAACAACAAATGGTTAAAACATGAGTAGACTTTGAAAATCTCTCTCCCATTTTTTTAAATTTCAGAAAAGACAAAATCTTGAAGCTACTTAGACATTTCCTCAAATATTTATATTGTAGAATTCAAGAACACATTATACATGCTAGCTGCCAAAAGTGAATATTATTAATTATCACAATTAACCTTTAAAAAAAATTTAAGTAGCAATTAGGTGAGAAGAGAAAGGTGACAAGCTGAGTTGGTTTAGGAATAAACTAAAAAGAAATTTCAAAGTGTTAATTAATTAAGCTAAGTGTAGATAAGACATGAAATAGTTAGTGGTCGGGAGGTGGATACCATATTGTATTTTGTATCAGACAACAATCCCCAAATTAAACTCATTCCAATCATTTGTGAAGATTAAATTAATTTAGTAATACTTAAAACAAAAATTCAGATTATTAGTATATGCTCATAATCTCATTTTATATGTTAATAGGTTTCGAAAATTTGCTGATCAGGTCATTAGTCCTAGTTGCATAGGCAAATGTCCACTTATGTTTGGTGTTTGTTTCTAGTAATTCTTATGGATACATATATATAGGGCGAATAATTCTTGGTCAAGATTAAATTCAAGTGAAGGTAGATCTTGACATTAACGTGGCAAAGACATACAATTTGATAGGGCATGACAAAGGTTGGACGACAAAGCTAAGGCAAGGTAAGATTGTGATTGTGGCATGATTGTGACTAAACAAGTTCGAGGACTAAGTTGACAAGGGCAATGACTTAGAAATTGGACCACAATGAAAAAGTTGTGCGGTGCAGGACATGGACACTGTGCAGGCACATGGGTAAGCGAGACTAGAGGCAAGACTTGTACCAGAACTAAAGATTGGCTTCATTGACATTGAGTAGAGATATTTGATAGATGTTTATTTTCAATTCCTTTTTCATTGGAAATTATTAATGAAAGAGATCTATTAATAAATTGATAACTTTTCTTTGAGTTAAATTAAATTTTTTTATAAAAAATATAAATTAAATACATACAATGAAATCAAAATAATTTATAACTCTATTCTTATAAAAAAAGGAAAAGTACACAAAATAAACCTAATTTAAAATTATTTACCCATAATAGACTCAATTTAAACTATTTATGCTTAATGGACTCATTATCTAACTATTTACCTTTTTACCCACTTACTTCTTTTTATTTCGCATTCTGACGTCAGCATGACGTCAACATAAATATATGAATGCATACATATACCATAGAAATATCATATAGAGTGAGTACAGTACTTTATGATACTCTAGCGGTATATTGATATCCAATTGGTATATAAGATT
>JAOTQR010000001.1:23743011-23754820 GCA_025774065.1 Solanum ossicruentum | reverse complement strand
TAATTTTTAAAAAATGATAGATTAATATAGGCCAAGTAAAATGAAAAAGGAGTACAATTCCACTTGTATAAGTTCTTTCTTTTTTGTTTTTCGCCTAGTGTCCGATACTCATATCAGAGTCTACTTTTTGGATTTGTGCTGCAGCCTCATTTAGGAGAAGCACTCCCTACTAAAAATTTTTCTATTCTCAAAACTCGAACTCAAGACCCTTAATTAAAGAGTTGCAACACATCTTTTGATGGTACTGTTTGTAAGAATTAGAAGATCGAATATCCCAGATTTTCATGCTCTTTTTTATTTTCTTTCTGATAATGTATAAATATTCTATACCATTAGTGTAAATTGACATGTTGTAAGTATCTACTTATAACATGTATTTTTAAAATTTTATAAAAATGGAATAAAATAATCCATAAACATTCGAGGGCTTAATTTGGCGATGAATGTAAGTGAGTAGGAAATTATAAGCTTTAGATTTGATTTTCACGAAATATAGATAAAAAATTATTTTAAATGATTCTTATTTATTTGTTCAAGTCTCAACAAATAAAGCTATTTGATGATCCAAATACCACAATATTAAAAAAAAATAATATAGAAATACTTTCTTTATGTGTCACTCTATTCTTTTTAGTTTATCATAAAAAAATAAAATTTCCATTATAACTTTTAAAAGAATTTACTTATTAAATTTTATGTTAAGTGAAAAATGAAGAGAGTATAATTTTTACATAGTACGTGCACTTGAGTGTATTTATGAGAAAAACACACAAGATAAAGTTGATGATAATTAGTTAAGGCATGTCATGATTGTGCAATGTAATATAACCTTTTTTTATGTGTGGGACTTTTCACTTTTATCTATCCAAAAATACCCTCTGCCCACAAATATGACTTTAAAAGATCCTCTTCTATACATATCTTCCAATCAAAAACTCTCTTTCCCTGTCTCATCCATGGACCTCTTTCTTTTTCAAAATTCACTATCTTCTTATCTCTATTTTTAAAAAATGCATTAAATTATATATACCAACTCTCTCTTTGTTCTTCTTCTTCATCTCCTCCCTTCTCACCCACATAAAAATATATTGTTAAATATGACTTAAAGCTATAGCCAGTTGTCAAACCCATTTAATTTTCTTATATCTACCCTCATTCCATCCATTATCTTCTCTCCAAGATCAAAATTATAAGTCAAAAAAAATAATAATTTATTTTATTTCGTATATTCATCAGAAGAACACCTTACTTCCAATTTCATCATGAATCAGTGTGTACCAAGTTGGGACCTCGATGATTCTATCGTGCCTCGAAAAAATCATCTACAAACTCAATCCAACTCATTAGCGGTCGACGTACCTACGTACGTTGTTACTTTTTCATAAAAGAAAAATACGTTGATTTATGAGCTATACAATATTTTATATTTACCGACTTAAAATTCTGACTTCGCAGATTGGATTATGAAGTGGCGGAGCTAACGTGGGAAAATGGGCAGTTATCAATGCATGGATTAGGGCCTCCACGGGCCCCTAATAAGCCCATATCAAGCTACGGTGGCACCCTTGAATCCTTAGTCAACCAAGCCACCCGTTGCATCGACGTACCCCCTCATCTGAAATCCGCCGTGGACGGGAACAAACACGGTGGAGATGAGGTTGTTCCATGGTTCAACAACCACGACGCGGTTGCCTACGCTCCTCCGGCAACCGGGTTAGTCACCATGACTAAGGATGCGCTGGTCCCGTGTTCGGGGAACACCTCGAATTCGGACAACCACCGATCCGTGCACGTGCCGGGTTTTGACGGCTCAACACATGTGGGTTCGTGCAGTGGCGCCACTAATAGTCGAGACTGGATAGTTTCCCGCATGAAAGTACGGCCCGCACGACACGAGTGGAGCAGCCGTGCGGATATAAGTGTAAGTGGAAGTGCAACGTGCGGGGGAGATAGCCGCCAATTAACAGTTGACACGTTTGATAGAGAATTCGGTACGACGATGTTTACGTCTACCTCCACGGGGTCACCGGAAAATACCAGCTCCGACAAGCAGTGCACCAATAGGACAGGCGACGACCACGATTCCGTTTGCCACAGCAGAGATCAGGTTATAACCTTCTCTTTAATCTGTGCATATTTTCATTCTGGTTTGCACACTTCCTTTTGTATGAAACTCTTTGATTTAATATAAAATTCAAGAAAAAAGAATAATTTTGAAATTTATAATTTAAAATTATTATTAGATATTTATATGATTGAAAATTATTTTATGATAATATAATAATTTTAAAATTAAATTATTTTCAATTAAGATGAATTCTTTTTAGCATAGATAAAAAAAATCATATAATAAGAGAAAAGATGATATCTACAAAATTATACATATAATATTAAGTTTTTTTCCAAAAGACATCTACCAATAAGCCAATTTATAAGATTCATAATTTTGAATATATCACCTGTTATGTTACTCTACTAGGAAATGTTGTTCGATATCTCATATTATATATGTTTTATCATTAAGAGTATTTAGAAATTATTTTTAGACACTATAGTAGTTAGCCATCATTTAATTGACAACATGTTATTTTTGAATAATTAATTACAGTATAAGTTAGTCTCTAAAAAGTTATCTCACCATATGATTAAAATAATTTATTTCATCACTAAGATAAAATGATGAAATAAATAATCCAAAAATCTTACACCTTCAATCAAATATGAAATAAAATAATTTTACATTTTATCTTCAGATTATTATAACTTATATATCACCTCAAACGATCTTAAAAGTTAAAATTGTACAACAGGATCATTTTCAATACAAAATGGAATGCGTGTTTTTCAGTTGAGACGTGACAAATTTTTTTTAAGAGTTATGTAATAATATTAATATTTGTGATTATTTATTAACCGACAGAGGGAGGCAGGTGATGATGAGGATGATAACAACAAAAAAGTGTCTAAAAACTCCTCATCTTCCACAAAGAGGAAGAGAGCAGCTGCCATTCACAACCAGTCTGAACGAGTAAGCCCGTTTGGACATGGATATATTTTTTTTTTCTCAAAAATATTTTTAAAATATAGTTTTTTTTATTTGGAATGATGGAAATTTGGTAAAGTAATTCTTTTTTCCACTATTCAAAAGTCTTCAAATTCTTTTTCAATTGAAATAAAATATTACATGTCTAAACTCAATTTCAATTTTCTATATTATTTTTTACTTTAACTATTTCTTTTTCCTCCTACGTATCACCCAATTCATGTCCAAACGCCTGTTAATAATCTCTCTCAGATGTCCTTTTTGCTAAAATTTAAAATAAAGTATGATATTATAAATTTAATTGTTTTTTTATATCTAGAAAAGAAGAGACAAGATTAATCAAAGGATGAAGATACTTCAGAAGTTGGTTCCAAATTCGAGTAAGGTAATGGGAATTTAGAGATATCATCTTTTTTGCGTAAATAGAATATCCTAGTATAGGTAGCTAGATAAAAGTTTATTTTCATCTAATTCCATCGAGTTTAAGTATTTAATTGATAAAGTCGTAAGTAAAAAGATCCAATTTGCAATCCAAATCAAGTACAAGGGACTATTAGGTCATTCCGCCTTAATAGATATCTGTCTATTTTATTAAAATTATTTTTCACTTTTATTTGTTACTTTAATATATCAGACAAATTTTTTTAAAAAAACTCATATTTTCCTATCAATATTAATTATTTATTTCATAAATTATTTTTCAAGACCTAAAAATAAATATCAATTAAGATAAATTAAATATTATAACAAAGTACTTATATTAATCATTATTTCTTAAAAGACAGTACTAAAAATTAGAGGGTTCTTTTTTCATGGATCAATCAGAATTTTGTATTATAAAACATAATTTTTCTAACTATATTTATCAAACCAGCTTACTAGGAAAACCCAAAGTAAGAAACTATTATTAGTCACATGAAAATATTAAAAAAAAATTCACCGATTTAATCAGCGTATCTATAAAAACATTCCCCCTAGACAATTTTCAAGGAAAACATTTAATGAAGAATAAGTAATTTGGAACTATAAAATTTGAGGATATTTATTCTCGATAGCCTCAAGTTATTTGCATGGCAAAAAACATAAAAAGGAAATCTCTATCCTCTTAATCCAGTACTATTTAAAAAATAAAAAAAGCATTTTTATACATAGAATATGTCTATTCATTGAAAAAATAAATATTTATTTTATGAAATCTCAATTCCTAACGTATCGATGGTACGTAGCGGTAAAAAATACTTTTATTACCCCTTAGGGGAAAAGAGAAAAATTTTGATGGAAGTGTCAGTGAAGATTGGCTATAAGACGGCGACTTTAAGAAAGAAAACAAAAAGGTACAACAAATAATAGGAGTTGGAGACAATTTAATGGGAAGTGGTCCAAAACTTTTTGGAATGGGCATTAATATGAAAGTGAATATGTGGGAATTCTAATGATCTAAGTCCACATAAATATTGTGGGGAGGCAGACAAATCGACAAAAGTTTGGTGGTTGAGAAGACAATCTTTTTTAACCACATAAATCTAATGTAGGGGGCTACAAACCCCTTGCTGGTTATTAAAGCTAAAAGAACTTCGATAATATTTTTAAAAATAAAAAATAAGTCGAAACAACCAAAACCAGACAACGTATCCTTCATGTGTACATATGCCTTTGCACTTAATTATCAAGGGTGAGATAGGAAGAGAAATGTTATTTGTGCATTAATTTTGTGAACTGACATATATTAAAGAATATCTATGTACAATAAGGACGATATATAAAAGGGATTGGAGAAAGCATATATAATTTAGTAAATATTTAGGTCCATGTAAAAAATTAATAAAGTTGAAAAAAATCTTTGAATGTGCAGACAGATAAAGCATCCATGCTAGATGAGGTGATAGAATATTTGAAGCAACTTCAAGCTCAAGTTCATATGATGAGTAGGATGAACATGTCACCAGCCATGATGTTACCATTGGCCATGCAACAACAACTACAAATGTCTATGATGGGCATGGGTATGGGTATGGGCATGGGCATGGGAGTTGCCGGAGTTTTTGATATCAACAACCTTAGTCGCACCGGACTTCCCTCCTTTCTCCACCCTTCTGCCGTCTTCATGCAGCCTATCTCCTCCTGGGAGAACTCCAACGCTGCCCCTCCGCCTCCTACTTTGTCTGATCCTTTAGCTGCTTTACTTGCTTGCCAATCACAGGTAAAATACTAATTTACGTGGCACTTTTCGTTTTTCGAAGGTGAAACAGTTTAACTTTGATTGAAAAGTTGTGTGTAGAATCTTCAAATTTTCTAAAATGAAATTTTTATATTTTTGAATTATTAAAAAGTACTATAAATTATAATAATTGATAACTTGAAATATTTAATAATATATGAAAATTTTATAGTCAAAGATAGACACATAAATTAAGACGAAGGAAATAGATAATTAAACTGATTTTCTAAATCATCTGCCGTAATCTTGGGTTGTAGAAAACAATTTTTGGGAAATAAAGTGGTGATTTATTATTTCTACTTTATTTAAAAAGTGTTTTCCTTGTCAAAGAATGTATGAATTTAAAAAAAATATTTTTTGTAATATAAATTTGCAGCCAATTAGCATGGATGCGTATAGTAGGATGGCAGCATTGTACCAGCAATTCCAACAGCCACCAACAGGCTCTGGCCCTAAAAATTGATAGTATATATTACTATATGCTAGTTATCATTTTTGTAAAGATCTCCTTTTTTTTTCTTTTTTACGGCGAAATGACTTGGAAGACTCAGGTTGTTATTTCTGTATCTATACTCTTGTTTTTGCCAATTAAACACTTCAGCTTATTAAAACTTTGTACTTTAAATTTTTCTCCAAAGAAGATTATATTTCTGCTGAATTTGCCTAGAAGTTTTAAAGGACGATAGGACTCTTTTGATCAGCTTAAGAGTTGAATTCATTGTTGCTTTCGTGAAGTTAAGAAGTATATATATAAATATTATGTTCTTTTTCTTCATTGTTTTTTAGCCGTTTTAATTTATTTGGCATATTTTCTTTTTTAACTCGTTATTTTTAGATGTAAATATTTGTTTGACAGCTTGTTAGATGTGTCTTTTCCATGCTCGGATACTGAATTACATTATTTTGTTTCTTAGACTAACTAGATCGATGCCTCCAAAATGAGCAATTCCCTTTTTTTAGCTAGCTTAGATTAACGTACCTAGCTTTATGAGAGCATTAATTTCAAAGAATGGGAAAAAGATTAACACAACGAAATAAATTACCTTCTATGTTCATTTTTACTTGTCACTATTTTATTTATTGAGGTCAAATTATATGAATTTTGGTCAATATTTTAAGATGTATTTTTTTTATCATATTAATATGAAGAAAATTGAAACGTATAACATTTTTTATATAATTTTCAACCATCTAAATTTTAGATTTTTAATACTATAAAAGCAGTAATTTGAAACTAACTTATAGCAAAAAAGTCATGTTTTATTTATATTTAAATATAGTCAAAAATCATAGAAAATATGGATTTATGATATATCATCACTTGCGAAAAATGATAGAAATTATACATTGATTATACAATATAAATTACTTATACATAAACTATACACTAAATATGCATAATAGTACTCTCAAAAACTAAATATACCTTGACTTATATATATACATATACAACGAGTGACTATTTCTTCTATTATAATACTTTGATAGAATGCATTTTTTTTGGTAATTATATTTTCCCTTGGCTTGAGAACAATATAGCAATCATGGATCCACTCATTATTGTGCTGAAATCAAAGGAAGTCAGTGTATTAGCTTGAGTACAAAAATAGACCAGCTAACTTATTACTCCTTCTATTCAATTTTATTTGTTACTATTTTATTTGTTGAGATCAAATTGTATGAAATTTGACCAATATTTTAATACGTATTTTTTTAATTATATTAATATAAGAAATATTGTAATTTATAATATTTTTCATATAGTTTTCAATCATATAAATTTTAGATTTTAAATATTAAATTTAGCTACTTGAATTTAACTTTAAAATTTAATTAAATTAATTTCAAAAAATAAAATAATGATAAGTAAAAATAAATGGAAAGAGTATAAAACTGAGAATTGATCCATTATTGTCTTACCAACTATTCTTTTATAGACTTTCATGAAAGATTTTCAATCAAGTAAAGGACCCGCACATTTTGTCTAAAGGATTATCTTTTCTAAAATTTAGACACGTTGAATCTTTTTCTTCCACAAAGTTGACAAAAAATGATATCTAAGATTACAATTAATATTCGAATTTAGCAATTCAAATGGTGACTTCTTGGTTACTGAATTTTTTATTCAGGAAAATATTTTTGTGTACGTATTTAGAGAAGACATATAATCAAACATGCTTTTATTTTATATTTTAATACAGATAAGAATGTCTTTGCTCAACACGATCAATATATTATTTTTTATGCACTTTTTTTATAGATATAATTAATATAATTAGATTAAGTTCAGTCAAAGATCTTCATGCTAACACACAAAATATAATAACTAGACTAAACTTAGTCAAAAGCCTCCATATATACTAACTCATCAGATTATGTAATCTTTGTACACAACTTGTGAAATAGGACGCAACACTTATATACATCGTTATTTATATATTATAGGATTCTTTCATCTGTAATATGTGCATAAGCACATTTGAATTCATCATCTCTTATAAGTAAGAGTTGTAATCATCAGCTTAGCAGAAATTTTTTTAATCATTGTAGAAACAATCTTATGAAGAAATTTAGGATGAATATCTGCAAAATGGAAGTAAATAATAATAAATTAAAATATCGAAATGAATACCAAACTATTCTAAAAGTATTGTAAGCCACTCCACAACACAATATTATTTTTTCAATTTAATAATGGAGAAGGAGGAGGACTAACAATGCTTTACTTATTGAAAAATATACTGCTAAGGAAAACGATATGCAAAACCAATTAGAATTTCAAATGTTTATTCAAATTAAATCAATTAGTACCCACAATTCAATAGTAGAAATTGGGGTATAAAAGCCTACCACCTTAAAAAAATTTCAACATTGAAAACTCAAAAAATGCTTAAAGCTTGCGTTATAATTGTTTTAGTTTCTCTACAATCCAGAAATCTAAAAGAAAATATAAATGAAGTTGTGTGTAAGTGTTTTTTCTTAAAAAGAAAATTTAGATTAGAAATTTGGAGTGAGAAAATCAATAGATATTTTAAATGACTATTAATTATTTGTCCTTAAATGATGAACATAAAAGTGTAAATAATAAAAGAGTACAATTGATATTTCTAGAATTGAGTTGTGTGTAAGTGTCTAATTTTTTTTATGTTTTTTATTTTTTAGAATAGAAATTTGATTGAGCAAACCAGTAGATATTTGATATGGATATTTATTATTTATCTTTGTATGATAAACATGATAATATATTTGTAATGGTATTTCTAGAATTAAGTTGTGCATAAGTGTTTTTTTTAGAATAGAAATTTGGAGTGAAAAAATCAATAGATATTTTAAATTGTTATTAATCATTTGCTCTTGAATTATAAGCATAATTATAAATATGACGTTGATCGTCTATGAATTGGCTTTTCTATATAATAGAAATATCCAAATCACCTAGTCGCCATGTTTAACTCACTACTTATTTCGGCATTTTTTAATTTGACGTGTATTAATGAAAAATGTTAACTATAGGCAGGGGCGGAAATGAAATATTTATTAAATATTATCTAAATTACTAATTTAAAAATCTGAACACAATAATACAGAGAAATTAGAATTCCGAATCTATAAAATTATAAATCTTGACTTCACTGTTTTAAGTCTTAAGAGTCCTATATGATGTATAATGATTTGGGATGTTACACTTTGATTCAATTTTTTTTTAGCAAGAATATCTTGAGTGTGCTTTAGAGTGTTACAATACTAGAGTAAATATCACTTTTTTTCTTAGTGTCTTTTTTAAAAAAAAAAATTATGTAACAAGGTAAATATATGATATATATTTACATTATATTATTATAGTTTGAAAAAAATTACAATTTATAGTAAGAATTACGGTATTATTGTTATAGCTAGGGTTTTGTTGTTATTTTTTCTCTCCTTTCTTCCTCTCTCTCGCTTCTCTCCTCTCTCTCACTCTTTGTAATTTTTTGCCAAATATACAATTACATATGTATACGAGCCGCATATATACAATTATTTTGAAAAATATACATATAGTCAATTCGATAGATATACATATACAATTCACTTCTCTCAATTCCATGACCTCTCGCTCGCTTCTCTTCTCCCTTCCTCGATATCGCTCGCCTCCTCCTCCATCTCCCAATCTCTCTTGTTAGATATATAATTAGTTACACATATACAATTATTTGACAGATATACATATATATCTCAATCTCGCTCACCTCTCTCCTCCCCTCTAGGTCACATAGCTGAGGTTATGTCATGTAATTATGTAAATATATATATTTAACTATATTAAATTTTAAGCCTAGACAAATTATGAAAATTCTCCCCCTTTTTTCCCTCAAATAAAAATAAGGATTTGAGTAGGATAATCCTGAGCAGTCCTAGTTACTGTATTCCTATATATAATAGACCGCTTATTTGAGCAGCTTAGGGTCGTCGTGCATGCTTCAACTGCTTTAAGTAGACAAGTGTTGCTTGGCTTGACGATTCAAGCCTGACATCTTAAATCCAACATCTCGAGATCGAACCTCAACAACAACAATATTTTTACGTCATATCTATTTAAGTATTATTTGATTATTTCTTCATCAACTTCAACTATACAACAACATTCAACTATGAAATTACAATAACTGGTCTACTTAATTTTGTGATTGCTATTAAAGTGTCTACTTAAATTTACTATGTCATTTCTATTGATTATTATTTAAATTATTTTTTACAACTGAGCATTTCAGTTGCCTGTTGCAGCTGCTTGAAGTAGACAGGTGACTATAACGTTTCTGCTTACTGTTACGGTGGTTATTAAAGTGACTGCTTAATTTTACCATGTCATTCTTATTAATTATTATTTAGTAATTTCTTCATGTACTTCAAATATGAAATTACAATAATATATCTATTTAATTTTATAATAACTATTAAAACATCTGCTAGACCCGTACAATGCATAGTTTTAAAAAATTAGTTTGACATAAAGGTTTTAGATTTTCATAATATAGTAGGAGACACTTAAAACATGCAATGTTGGCTAAAAGTAATACATCGAAATGATTGGATTTTTGATACGTGTATTGTCCCGTCAAACTTATGTTAACTGTCTTTTTAAAAAACAAGAGCTTGTGTACTAAAATTTCTACTATAAAGAGTTCAATTATAATGATCTATTATACGTAGTTTTATGTTATATTTTTATCAGAGGTTATTTTCAAGATTTAAAACTCATAACCTCCTGATCATATGACAATCACTCTATTGATAATCTTATATTTATATTGATGATTATTTTGAATTCGCGTCAAATGAAATTTTATTGTAATATTTCTTATTAAAAAGATTTCCTTATACAACTCCGAATCCGAAACATTTAATTAAACAAAAATCTCATTTACTATATCAATGATAACGATCATTATATGTCTTCATTCTTTGATGAATAACATCTCGTCACAAAATACGAAGGAAAAAGTTTTAAAACAAAAGAAGATCAAATTATATTAAGAATTTTAAACACGAGATACAAAACTAATTTCATTGTAATCTTTATAAATAAATATAATTTTTTTCTCTTTTTCTGTTCATATTTGATTTGGTACACTTTTTGAGGAAGAATAAATAAAATAAAAATTTTACTATATCATCACCCCTATAAATTATAAAATATTTAATGCTTCTTCTGTCTTATTTTAATTGTCAACTATATTAATCATTTTTTCAACTTTATTCTTAGCAATTAAGTCATCATTACATATGAAAAATTCTAGTATTATAATTTTTAAAAATTATTAATCATTATAATAAGGTTATATTAGTTAAACTACATCTCTTATTAATATTTTCTTAAAAATTATATCAAATATTTATTCTGACAACTAAAATAGAACAAAAAATATATTAATAAAAAAAGATATAAAATTATTAGTTATTTCTTAATTTTTAAACTTATATAAGTAAAAAGTAAATAAAATTTTAAATATAGTGAATATATATGAAAAATGGTAGGAGGGACTATACAACAAAGATAAAATTGGGAATACGTCCAAAGATTTTTTTTCTCCAAGTTCGATGACTACTTTGGAACCACAAATTTCTGGGAAGAATCTTATTTGACTTGTCCCTTTCTACAATTCATATTATGGCTGCTTTCTGCTTTACTTTTATTTCAATTTTAATTACCTATCTCCATTTTATGTGATATTTTTTAATTTAATATAATATTTTAAAAAATTAAAATTTATAGTTCATTAATTTTTAAATATTTATATAGTAAAAAATTATTTTATTAAAGGAAAAAAGTTGTTTTTTAAAATTTATTTATTTTTAATAATTTTTTTTTGAGATGGACAAAAGAAAGATGTCGTATAAAAGAAATACTTACTTTTTTGAATCTCTTTTATAAAATATTTATTATTTTTAAACATATTTTTTATTTATTACCTAGGTATTTCAGTAAACAATATTTATCATTTATAGCAACTATAATATGTATAAAAAAAATTATTTATATATTTTTTGATTAAAAATTGTACTATATA
>JAOTQR010000001.1:23701897-23721890 GCA_025774065.1 Solanum ossicruentum | reverse complement strand
AAACTTAGATACAAATTATGTTTTTATAATATGTATTCCCTCTATCCATCTTTACTCGTCACTTATTGATTTGCACAGGAATTAAGAAACAGTAAATAATATGGACAATTTTACTACGTCATCTTTTGAATTAACAATTACAATGTCTTGGAAAATGTAACAGGAAAATAACTACTATAATTATTGATAAGGATAAACTAAAAATTAAGTTTAAAATTATATTTTGATTTCATAAAGAGGACAAGTATTGTTGGATACATCTCAAAAGAGTACAGTGGACAAGTAAAGATAGACAGAGGGAATAATAGTAACACTAATACTATGTAATATTGTTCTGCTGCTATTTATTTTAATATGTTTAAATTATAATTTAATTTAAAATTTTATTAAAAAATATAAGAATAAAAATGTGGGGGGCCGATAAGGCTCGCGGCCACGTATAAATGGACTGGGCTAGCTATTTTCTAGCCCATAAAAAAAAGAGGTCAGTCCGGCCTGGCCTGTCAAATTCCAAAGCCTGTAAGGGCTAACCCAAATAGGGTGGACCGACCCATATTGACAGCTCTAAGCTTAAACAACAGAAACATATTTATAATTTTTTTTAAAAGAAGTGCATGGTGTATAGGTAACAAAGCACACTTGAAAACTCAAGGAAAACACCTCAAGTCGAGCAGAATATATTGCAATCTAACTGAAAATTGGAGAAATTGAAAGATTAACTCTGAGAAACTAACCAAACAGAATAGCAGCAATTTTGAGCTGCCTTTCTGGATACTTGGAGAGATATTGGTATTCATCAAACAGATTACCAATCATGCACTCGAAAATTGCTTGCTCCCTGCAAATTTTAACTCACACTTCAGTATCTCTTAAAAGTGGAAAGTATTAATGCATCATGTTTGTAGACAAGAACAACTCAGTGGAATAACTTGAGCCATTTCATCAAAATTTCCAATGCCAACTTGAAAAAACTAAATTGATATAATCAAATCCGACTTCTTTTCTGCAAATATCAAGATTAATAAGATAAGAACTGAGTTTAGAATGGGATCTCCCAATATTTGGGGCATTCCAAACTAAATTATAGAGAAAACAAGCGAAATATATGAATTTTCATTTCACCCAACAATGATCACATGCCACCTTTCATAACACATGGAAGAATGAAAAGTATTAAGTAATGGCCACATGGCCTTTTTAATGCATAAAGAGAACAATCCCAACAGAAGATCATCTGCAACTCGGTCAGCACTAAAGAAGCAGAGAAGCGACAAGCAAATGCATGTCCCACTTACCCAGAGCAGGCAATTTAAAAAAATATATGTGGATTTTTGCAAAATTAACCTCTTTTCAGTTGATTCTTTGAAACGAGCAAGCATTTGAACAGTTGCATCATTACTCAGCTGACCAGAGAACATTTGATGGAAGTATATGTTTGCTTCCGCTTCAATATCATCAGAACCACCACCATCAGAAATGGATGAATCGGCACCAGCAACACTTTTAAGCCTTGAATTAGCATCCATGTATGTTATGTGCAACTTGTCCAGCTCCTCAGATAAGTGGCGGGAAGAAACTAAGCCAGAATGAGACTTAAGGACCTGCCCAACAAAGATTCAAAGATGAGCAATGAAATTCTGCATGTTGTCTGAAACTAATCAATCTCAAAAGTGGACCTTTAGAAAGGTAGAAGAAGTTTCTGAATAAATAGTCAAAAGAGCATTGGGGGGATCAAAATGGTTGGAAGCATCATCTAGAGCAGCGAGATGTATTTCCTTCAAGAACTTTAGGCATGCCTGCAAATACATATAGGGTTCAGCACAACACTTGACACGGAAGAGTAAAACTTTCTCCAAAATTGTGAACAGTGACAATCCTCACTTGAACAGCTACAATGTAGAACAGTAGAACCTTCGAAATTTAAAATTTGTGGATAAAACAAACCTCATAGAAGATATCTTTATATGTGTTTAAGTTATTGCTCAACCATTTCTCTAAATCCAAGAGTTCTTTGCGAGAAGCAAGGGCAGCAAGCCTAATGCCGAAAGCAAAAGGAATCCTATCCAGTACGGATGATAGAATCTGCAATACAAAAAAAAAAACATGGGTTCACATGCTGGAAGGATGACCAAAGGGTACGATATGCAAAACAGAGGAAGATGTACATGAAGATATCAATATATATATTTCAATCAACCACTCGGTACAGTACAAGAAATTCCTCGAATAAGCAAAGGATCACGGAAGGTCTTAATGCCACCCATTCCTCAAATAAATGATGTATAATAACAAAACTAGAAGAATTCACTATGAAACAAAACATACTTGTATTTCTTTGAATAACAAACATACAAATATTATTCAGCCATTTTGCCTGGCAAACTGAATTTTTTTGGGGGGGTTAAGGACCTGGCTTACTAGAATCAACCAGAATATATTTAAACTGCAACTAGGGTTTCTTAGAGCATAAAGTGCAAAAAGCAATAAGATCCACAGGCTAAAGCGGTAAGTGAGAAATGAAGCCCATATGTAGAAATGAAGCAAGATACCACTTACATATATGGATTCATTATATATAAATTAATAATCAAAGCGCACTAAAATAACAAATTTAGTGTCACAATATACAGTAATGACAATATTAACCCAGCTCCCTAAAGTAAACACCAATATAATTTCAACAAGACCATCAAATGGAAACTTCAATCACAAAACATTTTTCCATTTTCGACTAATCAACCAGAAAAAGAACTATCTGCAACACTCGATTTCATATTTGATCATTTTAGCACATGTACTATAAAAGAACAAGAAAAGAAGATCAGGAATAAATAAGAGGGCTCGGATAAATTAAAAAAGAGAACCATTTCTTTGAAAGAGGAAAAAAAGAATATATCAAAGTAATTAAGAAATCCAGATGGTTCTAGAATAGGCATTAAGAAATTGAGAAGACGGAGAAAATAAGGACAACAAAGAGAACGTTGAAGCATCTGTGCAGACAAAATTTAATATTCAGATAGCCCAATGTTATTTTCCCTTCTTTTCTCTTTTACTTTTTTCATCTTCTACGTTGATAATCAAAGAAATCAATCACTTCTCATCGCTTTATCTCTTACTGACTGCAACAGACAACTACACAAAAAGACATTCTATACCATATTAGTATTAGCCTGCTATATCAACGATGCATGTAACTGCCGAAAACTATCATACTAGAAGTCTTCATATTCACAACTATTACTGGTTAAGTAATTCCAAATTAATTTTAGGGAAGAGAGATCCATACAAAGTAATCATGTGCCAGGAACCAAACTCTAGTGAAAATGTTCACAACTGAATATAAACAACGGATCATTTCAAATAACATGCTAATGGTATCAATCTTCTGCATCACTGTCAAATACTTAAATTTGGGAAATAATCCAACCTTAAGCTCTTGACAGGCATCCAAAACTGTGTGCATGTTGTCCAGATCACTGTTCAATGCTTCCACAAGACCCCAACATACTACGCTAGTATTAATATGCCACAAACGAAGAATCATACCCCTAGCAGCAGCATTTTTTAGCATAATAGGAAAAGCAGTGGCGGCAACTTCATGCTGGAGGAGATTATATGCAGTCTACAAAATATTCAAAGGCATTTTAATTAATATAAAGATAAGAAACTAGGAAAAAGGAAGATTCATAATCAGTGTCCATGGATGGTACATTAATGTGGGCTATCCCAAGAAGCAAGACTTCTGGACAGTGCTTCAGAGGGTATTCCAGGATGGATCGCACAGAGTTTGCATAACCTCTCTCAGCCAGCTGACAAAGAACTTCGAGAAGGTCAAGACACAACCATGCATGATTTGCATGTCCATTTTGGATTTTCTGGTCATTCACCGCATCAACATACTCCTACTCCAACACCGCATCTTTTCAGACCAATCATGAAAGATGTGAGGTTGTAGATAAGCTAAATGTTAAAAGCATCATACCAGTTTCCTCCCAGAATGCGCGAAGGTAAATACTTCCGGAGGCATTGACACAGCATACTTGAGTAAGGAAAGCTGACCCTCAGCATTCTTCCAGATAGAACCACAAATAGTTCCAAGAGGAAAAGGATCCTACAGACCAGCATGATATACAACAAAAATATGTCAAGGAGGAAATTTTTATTTTTTGTTGATCATGGTACAATGTAAGTGGTCCATTGAAAGACCATACTTTAACAAGACCAAGAGGGAAAGAAATAAACACATCAAATAGCACAAACAGAACTGTAAGTTCCGAAATATCTAGCAGAAAAAATTATCCTACTTAGATACGGGGAAATGGATAAGAAACTGAATTACATTGCAAGTTCCATTATCGTACCAAGTGCGTGCAAATGCTCCTGTTTCAAGTCTAGAAATGTTTCCTACAATTTTTTTCCTTCTTCCATGTATCCCTTTTTTAAAAGATACTAAAAAAGGTGAAAAGTGGACAACCTCATAGATGCATGTATTGTATAGAGGGAAGAAAGAAGGTACCTGACAGGCATGTTTGTAAATGGACATCAAAAAGGAGAAGGCTGCCCCATCGGAAATATAGAAACCCTCATGATCTAAGTTATCGAAAACCGTTACCCAGTTAAGTCCAGGAGCCTGCACACAAAGAGGTGGATAGTTGGTAAATGTGTTCCTTGTCATCAAGCTATAACTGCAATCAATACTAAGTGGTACATATTTAAGGTGATGGAACTCACAAGTTGCTTAATTGCATCAATAAGGACATCAGTATTCCAGGAACTTAATGGTGATGGATCAGCTGCAGGGATGCTACCAAGAGCAGTACGGAACGTTGAGAACATGTTCAGGTTATCCTCTATGCCTGAACGGGTTTGTACAACCATACCAAGTATCCTAGCAACAGTCACTTCAGTCAGCGGCAAAAATAAGGATAACATTTCTTTGCATTGCAAGATAGTAGCAGTGCATCCATAACCCAGTTCCTTCATTATGTCCGCTATGTTCATTTCTTTCTCCATTTCTGCCAAAAGAACATCAAAATCATCTTCACCGTCATCATTTAAGAAATCTAAGTTCCTGCCACAAAAAAGACAAGGTCACGGCATGCTTACATTAAGCACAAGTTTCTAGATATAAGAGATAAAGAACCACAACTAAATTTAATAATAATACCTCAAAACATTAGCTTCGTGAAGCTCGTCAGATAGCAATGGATTTAAAATGAACTGGGCTTCTTTTGACTGGACAAGAGATAGCAAATGCATAAACAAGTCTACATGCTTAGAGAGGCCTTCAGATTGATCCAGAAACAAAAGAACATTCTGAATTTGCTTGACATCATCTAAAGAAGCTTTGGTGGAACATAACTCCGCAATCTGACCCATGCAATAGTTGGTTCCTGCAAAATACAAGTAACAAAAACACATCTGGATAAAGGTAGTACAGCAACTTAACACACATAAAAACGTCCTTTCTTCCACCTCATAAAAACTTAAATCAGGACCCAAGTACAGCATTTGTAAGAAAAAGATGGGCTTACCACATTTCTTGACATCAACATTTTCCGAGTCTGACAACGCAAGGCCAACTCCAATTTTTTCAGATATTGCCAAGTGGAAAGCATTTGATAGATTCACTAAAAACTCCTCACTGATTGCAGTGTCCTTGAGGGATTCAGAAAAAACAGTGCTGAAATTTGGCTTGTCCAAGATGCATCTGAAAATGGAAGCAAACACAGGATCCAGCTGTGTGTTCTTCGAGTCTTTCCCATAAACATTCAGATGACCAATGCATGTCCGAAGCAGCAATATGCTCCCTTCAACTCCATATACCAGATACTGCAAGGAGAAAAATGTCAAAGAAAATAAAATGGGAGGATAGAGGTGCTATATTTAATATTTTCACCTGGGACTGACAAATATTGACCATCTAGTTGCAACACAAAAAAGAGTCTCTGATTGCAACAATATTACTGACTTATATCCTAAAGATAAATGTTTTTCATTCAACTCAAATATAGCCAAGGATTGCAATTCCCACAAACAGTCACAAATTTTAGCACAGAGCGTTAAAACTGTGCAGAATCGACGTAACAATTGGGCAGAGCCAAAAAGATCCCCCCCCCCCCCAAAAAAAAAGTTAAAGCTAATAACATCCCTAAATTGTGAAGTTATAACTTCTAAAATACCACCATATGGTCAATTACGGGATAAAATAAACTGAAAATTCCAGAAGATCAACTTAAGCCAATTATAAAAATAAGTAACAGTAAAAATTCACTCCTGCAGATGCAAAACAGAAGTAGTAGAAATTCAACTTACGGAAGTCAAAATTCATCATGCTTTAGATGCAGTCACAAAAAATAAGATACCAATTAGATGTCAACAACGTATTTCCCAACAAAGACAGAGGAAAATGGAGAGAAAAACAAAACCGCTTCCACTATAATCAATAGTAGAATACCGAAACAAATGCTCCAAAGCAAGCAAAAAACTGAGACAACAGAACTTCGGCATTCATATTTGAACATCATTTAGAGGTTAGGTCTAGGCGCTCAGTTCAATGATGGTTGGGGTAAATAAAAATAGAAGATCAGATGTACTTGGGAATTCTCTCTTAAGAAAATCTACTTCTCCTGCCCTACCCTCTGTGCTCTAGAGTAACAGATGGAACTTGACTACCCAGTAGATCTTAGTAGCATGCCATAGAAGATGAAGATAAACCAAGATGCAATCTCAATTGCTAGCTTAATACCTTCACCAGACTTTATCTGCTAATTGATTATAGAAGCGTCAAGAAGAGAGGAAAAACTTCCGATAAAAGCATTAATTGAAGAATGTAAGGGATGAATTCACATCTTATAAAATTGGGAATGAAAAATTAATGACACGGCCCAGTTCCTTAATCGATAATGTCAAAAAATCCGCACAATCTTCCACCCTATTAAAAAAAAGGGAAAAAGGTCGTCAAGTGACAACGTCAAAGCAGACCATTTCAAAAACAACCCTGAAGCAGTAACGGAGATTTCAACAGTAAAGGCTTATTTTAACGGGAATTTCAACACTAAAGGGTTATTCTTATCTTTAAGGAGAAAGAACAAAAAGGTAAACCACTCAATATAACTGTACTGAGGAGAGAATAAAACAATTTCATACTGAAATATCGACAGCGTAGTTTCAAAGACCACTAGCATTTTCCCCATAAAGCAATTGGAAAATCAATTCTGCATGCGGGAATTCTGGTGTAATTCCCAATTTGGAAGTTAATCTAATACAGATAACATGTACGATTGGCCAATTGCTATTACCTTAGGACGAATGGGTCTGTCAATTGCCAGTTGCATATTTGAAGCAGCTCAAACTATTTGGCTTACATCTCACTCAATTCACTATTATGTGGCACGCAGTGTTATTAACACCTATCAATTCTTTACACTTTAGAGAAGTGTGTACTACAAACAATGACGCCCGAAGTGATTCCACTGAGAAGTTGTAGTTCTTCGATCACAACTTTGAGGAATTGAATGAATATAGGCATTATCATATGTTGGATGTTGATTAGTTATTTAAAAAGCATTTTTGATTATTATAGTACTAATACATGCTTGCTATTTAAATTTTTAATATATTGATCGTTCCAGTCATGCTTTCCACTTCAACATCTATGAACCTTACATTTCTTGCAGTTTTCGCTTTTAAAGAGAACACTGATGCTACTATTGATGCAACCTAATCCAGAAAAACAAAAGCAATCATGCATTCACTTAATAGGCATCCTAGAAAGAATGCAATATACAGTTCTCATAAGAGTCATTTGAACCACTTCAAGAAAATGATTTTAAAACATACTTTGGAGAAAAATGTTTGAGCAAAACGTCTGTGTTTGGATAAATGTTTTTTTAACGGAAGAAGATATTACTGAAACTTTTTTGAAAAAAGACCATCTTTGACATTATAAACTTTTTGGGAGAAACTTTTTGGAAGGAAAAAGAAATTGAGACGCATTTTGGAAAAACTTTTAGTAAGATCTACGAAAAAAGTATACCACCAAAAGCCAACTTCATATGAATAGTGTTGACTCAGATTTTGAAATGCAGTGCATCAGGCAAATATTCATTCGAGGTGGATATTATGATATATGTATTTTCCAAATACAACTACATACGAGTGAAATTATGATGTATCTTCCAAATAACCTCACTAATTTATATACCACTTCTGTATGCTTTATAAACCATATATAAAAGTATCAGCTTAAAACTTATCAGGCTATCAAGAAAGAAGAATGCTCAGTTTTGCTCATGGAGCTCTTTCTTCTTTCTCATACATACAACACCTTCACCAAATATGTATACCTCTTCTCTGTCGTTGGTGGGTTAGACAAGCTGATCACAAGCCAGATGAAGTATGATATTTCGAGAGAGATTTTTTTTTTAAATTTGCACCGGATATCCGAGTCTCTTAGAACCCCGACTAATCTCGGGGGTGCACAGGCCCTCGGCAAGGAGTTCCCGCAAGTACACCATGGTTAACTCAAATTTTAACCGGTCCGATGGCCCTCAAAAATTGTTTGCACCCAGTGGGTTTCGAACATGAGACCTTGAAAGGGAGCAAACCCCAAGGCTCAAATCTATTACCTTCCAAATCAGTTTGCAAGGCCAGATAATTGTCATGTGCAACTGTAATTCAGTCTCCAGTAGCATGATTTTACAGTAAAGGACCTTCTGTGGTCCTTTTTTGTGAAATGAATCTCCACCGACCACCATAGTGTCATATCTTCACAACAAAATCTCCACAACCATTTCTTCAGTAAACTTTTGTTGTGCGCATATAACATCTTTATGACTAGGCCACCCTGCTCTTTGCTAAGGGTGACCATATCCCATTTGACTAGATTGTACCGCTGCTTCTCTTTGTTGCCCTGACATAGGAATACTCTTCTTGCGTTGTTAATTTTTTCTCTATACTGCGTGGCAGAGGGAATAGACTTATCATATAGGTAGGTTGTCCACGACTGATTTTGTAAGTGTTAGTCTACTGCCCAAAGATAAATAGACTTTCCCATCTTGCTAGTTTCCTCTCACTTCTCTCCAGAATCTCATTCCACACTTCCAACTCCTTATTCTATGCTCCGAGAGGAATACCTAGTTATTTAGTAGGTAGGGAAGCCACTTGACACCCTAGGTTCTCAGCTAGGATCTTCATATTAGGCACTTGGTTAACCAGGTAGAGACAACTTTTCTGCCAGATAACATAGAGCCCTAAAACGCCTTCAAAAATGGTTAGGATAGCTCTCAAATGCCTTATCTGTGAAACTTCAGATCCAAAAAAAACTAGGGAGTCATCTGCATAAAGTAGAGGAGATATCTCCACAGCATTGCCTCTATTTCAGTTAGCAGAAAAACCTCTAATCCATCCATTCTCCCTTGCCATCCTGATCATGAAGTTGAGGCCCTCCATTGCAAAGAAGAACAAAAAGGTGACATGGGGTCACCCTGTATCAGGCCTCTCTGTGATTGGAAAAAGCCTTCTAAACTGCCATTGATTATGCGTGGAAATTTCACAATGGAAACACACAATTTGAACCAATTAATCTATTTGTTGCCAAACCCCATATCTCTCACAATTTAAGTGGTCAAAAGCCTCCTCAATGTCAAGTTTGCACAGCACTCCTTGCACATTCCCTTCACCCTTGAGTCTACCTACTCATTTGCCAGAAGGGTTGCAACCATGAACTGTCGCCCTTCAGGAAGGCCATTTGGTGTTCATCAACCAGGGTCCCCATAATTGTCATCATTCTCTCAGTAATGAGCTTGGCTACAACTTTGTAGACTTCACAAATTAGACTTATTGGTCTTGAAGTCTTACAACTCTTCTCTTCCCTGCTTCTTAGGAATAAGAGCTATAAACTCAGCATTGAAAGACTTCTCAACAAACTCATTCCGGTGAAAATTTTGTCTTGTCCTCATCGGATCCTCTTTCAAGGTCCCCAACATTCCTAGAAGAAACACATTGAAAAGCCGCCTAGACTCAGCTTTGTCACCATCACATTATTTGATAGTACCCTGTACTGCAGCTTTAGTGAATGGCCTTTCAGCCCTCTTGATCCTCCTGGGAGATTCTAGGACAATTAGCCATCTCAAAAGCTGGCTTCCAGCCTTCTGATTTAGAATAGATTCTCGTGGAACTCAATCATGCTCACCTTGATTTGTTCTGGGTCATTTGATTTACTCCTCTCAGATTACCAGTTTGTCAATAGTATTATATCTCTAGTGTGCCATTATCATTTTTGAAAAATTGTGTTGTCATCACCCTATTTTAGCCGTAGAACTCTAGATTTTTGTCTGCATCTAGCTTCTTCCTTTTTTGTCAATTTTTTCGAACCCAACCAAGACAGTTGCTCTGACCATCATTTTGTCTTCATTTAGAGCCCTAGTCCCCTCAGCCAAACCGATATCAACCAATTCGGCTGGAAAGTTCCTCTTCTTAGTGACCGATTCACCACAAACTGATTTTCTCCGGTCTACGATTTTTTTCTTCAGCAACCTTAACTTTAGGTTAAAAACATAGTCAGGGCATCCTATCACTTCAAATTCATTCCACCATTTAAGCACTAGTTCCCAAAAACCATCTATCTCAAACCACCATTTTTCTAACTTGAAGAAAGTACTCTGGTTTTCGCAATCACCACATCGCAACAAAAAATGAAAATGGTTCAAAGTCACTATAGGCATAACCCTTGCCAGACTTCAGACATAGATCTGCATAGTGTACCGGAGACTGCCATCATCCATTGTGACCCCTCTAGGTACGTTAGAGCCATCTTCTTCAACCTTGATTCTCGTCCATTTAAGATGATTCCCTAACTGCATTTCTTCCATTGTTTCGGTCCAACCTTTAAAATCCTCGATGGCTTTGAAAGTACTTTGGGATCAAAACTGAAGAGGCACACCCACGATCCTGATCCATGTTCTCTAGCTCATTTTGTCACTGATGATGTACATATCACTGGGTTCCACCATTGAAATAGCACTAGTTAATTTCTCCAACTCCAGTCGCATTCTACTACTCGTTCCGTTGTAATTATAGAGGAGAACTCGAATAGCAAATAGTCATTTTCCATCTCATAAATGTTCGTACTGGATCTATTTCCAGAGTACATTCGCCCATCTTTTGATGTCTACTAGGGTTGGAAATTCACCCTTTATGATCACAAGTTTTCCACTACACTTTTCTTCAAAACTTAACTGTATGAGCTTGCATCGTCATTAATGTAGATTTTATCTCTCCTCTTGAATGCCCCCTCTACCCTAGGTCTGTTACCCCCCTCATTAGCCCATTTAATGCTCCTTAGCACTTTTATATATGGGATTTTTTTAATCCACCAACCTATGTGCTCCTATGTTCCCACATACTTATGGTTGCTAATAGATCTCCTAATTTTCCTGTAATTCCTGCCAATATTGAGTTGAGCGTCAATCTGGCCTTCTTCTGCCTTTTGTGTTTGTCAAGTTGATATACCTTTTGTATTTGTTGCAGTTATGAGCATAATAAATTTCTAAGAAAGCATCTATCTATTCACCACGTTCCCCCCTTCTTTTTTGAAGCCTCCCATAGCATTCTTTTTTGAAGCCTCCCATAGAATTTGAGAGATAAATTCCATAGCTTCGGCATTAAAGATTGTTCATGTAATGGGAGTTTCTGCTGCCATCCGTCCAATCATACCAGTCGCCTGCATTTCTTAATGTCCTTGTGACGTCAAAGAATTTAAATCCAACCACATAGAAAATAGTGTTATCCGTCTAATGGTAGTTCTGGAGTAGTGGAGAAAGTGAGAAAGAGAAATGAAGGTAGATTCTAATGATCAAAAAATAAATCCGAAAGAAATTTGTCGTGACAATAAGCAAACCAATGTTCTGCTCATAGAGTTATATTCTTCATCAAATAGTATAACTACAGTGATTGCCAAAATCTAGGTATCTTTTGGAGAATAATGAGAAGAGACGGTTGTAGCTTTTAGAGTCTATCCTCTACCATTGTAGCTAAGTGGATGCCAGCTACTTAAAGACAAGCCCAAGGGCGGTACCAACTACAACTAGAAAGTGGTCACTCCTGTCAATAAATACCATCCATAGTTATCTATTCCTATTTGTTTGTTTTCTCGGCTTTCTTCTGCCAAATCGAACGAAGACAATTTCTCGTACCTCTGTACCTATTGCACTGATATTATCTTCATCTTCACCCTCTTTCTTCATTCAAAAAAGGAGGAGATTGAATAGAAAAACCAGAGCAAAACAAAGATAATGTATAGGTAAGAATGTCAAATCATAGAGAAGCCATATCTCGTCTAAGTTTTGAAAATTACACCACCTTTACATTCCAAAAGCACGGTTACGTAAGAGTAATCTGTAGAAGGTTCCATATCATGCATATAGTTAAAATGATAAAGAGTGACAACTAACCAACTGTTGCTGAAGGAAAAAGGCTCAAAAGACGCTAAAATCCGCTAGAAATTTAAGCACATGATACAATTAAAACAAACACTTCATTGGAAAAAAGGCACAAACATAATGCAACACCACCCCCACCCCCACGCCCACCCACCCCACCCCTCTCCAAAAGAAATAGAAATAACAAAGGGTAGCAGTCATAGGTTTTTGCTTGTCACAAAAATTAAAATCAGACCAATCAAATTCAAATCCATTTAAAATTTTGATTCAGATGCTAAGATCTAGTTTTGATTGGTAGTTAAAACCTTCAAATTTTCCAATGCAACAGCCTCTCTACTTCTACGAGGCAGTGGTAAGGTCTGCGTACATTCTACCCTCCCAATACCCCACTTGTGCGATTCCATTGGGTATGTTGTTGTTGTTGTTTAAAACCTTCAAATTCATATATTAATTTTCTTATACTGTGTACATAATTTCCTTTTTTTTCAACCTTACATATAATTTCCTATTGATAATCATTGGCGTACTTTTAACACATCAATCTGAACATTTCAAATTGACGGTTAATACTTCTCTTTGCCAACAATACGGCCTTTTCTGGCCACCCTCTTCAAGACACTCAACGAGCATGAGGCACATACTTTAGTAGCTTCGTGTCAGCAAGATAGCACAGCTTAACAAGACTAAGTCACCCGTCTAAAATACAAGAACTTCAGGGCCCAATTGTGCACCTCAATATCTTGATCCTTATTTAAAGCACTGAGGAAACATTTAACTTATATTTGCCTCCAACTTTTGAGCATAAGCACCTCAAGCTGCTTGTGACAACATAGAACGGCTCTAATTATTTAGCGCAACAATGATAGCACAACATGACATATCGTATATGGTCAGTGAATCAACGGAACCTCATCCAAGAAAGACAAAAAAGTTGATTGATACATCCCAAAAAAGACAAGTTTACAGTTTTTCCACCAAGGCATCTCCCTGTTAAAGTTATATTCTCTTTATTGCATATTGTATGATTGTATTAAAAGCATTCTCAGACAAATGTCTAGATTAAGTAGTTAGCTCATACTTGATTTCCCCCTCTTCTTTTCCTAAAAGTAAGAAGCATGCACTGACACACCATACATAAAATTGAATCTTCATATTTATATTTTATACAAATACAAACTACAAAGATCCTCATGAATAATATCACTTAATAAAGGAAAAGGAATCCAATATTCATTTATCTAGAAGAAGTTTAAATGTTCTTTTCTGGATAGGCAAGAACATTCTGAATCCTTATTTTATTTCTTTTTATAATATAAATCCTCATTCTAATTACCCAAACCAAAAGGAAGTGACGTATACTACCCATACTATCCCCATCAATTCGAGGTTTAGCAGCAAAAGAATCCTTCATGGTGGTCAAGGTTACCAAAAATTTAGAAATCCTTCAACACAATAAACAAATTTCATGTTTTTAAATCACCAACAGTTCTCTCGCACGCAATTTACAAAAATGGTCAAATTGCTATGCTACATGTATTCAAATTATGTAAATTTTAATAACAATTTTCACAATTGAAATCCAAATATAGATATTAAAAGCAAAACCACATTTACTCAAGCAGATAGTGTATACTATGGTTTTCCCTCATGTGATGCATAAAAATACACAAAGTTCAATTAAGTAAATTTTCTTGCAGTAATTTTTTTTTAAACTGGTAACTTTTTGTATTCCAAGGGTTTGGTTAAATCAAATCCTAGTCATATGCCGAGGATTTGGCCTTGGAAGAATATCTGGAAAGCTAAGATACCTCTCAATATTGCTTGTTTTGTGTGGTTGTTGGCTAGAGAAGCACTTCTTACACAAAATCTAATGAAGAAGGGATTTCGGCTACGCCCCAGGTGCTTTTTTTGTGGTAAAACTGGTGAGACTGTCAACCATCTCTTCCTGCACTGCAAGGTTACAAATCAGCTCTGGAGACTATTCCTGAGTCTCAAGAAACATCTCATAGACTATGCCTGTGAGAGTCACAGAGGCTCTCCTGAGCTGGGAAGAAGCGGGTACACATGCAATGGATAGGTTTAGATGGAAAACTGTCCCAGCTTGTATTTGGTGGACAATATGGAAAGAAAGGAACCTTAGATGCGACAAAAGTATAGTAAATAGTATGGAGAAAGTCAAATTGAATTGTATTTTGGCTCGATGTTTTTGGTGTAACCAGTTGTATCCCAATGATACTGCCTTTGTCATTGATGTTTTAGATTCTCTTTAGTCACAGGACAATAGATCATAGAATACTTCTTGTAAATACCCTTCAATGCAACCTATGCACTGTTTTGGTTCATAATAGATACAGGAACTGTTACCTTTGGTTTTAAAACAAAACTTACTTTTTGTATTCCTCAGTATAAATTTACTTGCAGTATTCGCAAACGAAAATTTCAACTTTGGATTTTTGAAGCAAAACCCGCTAATCAAGAAGGACAATTTAAGCAGCTATATAACCTTGACAATTATTGTTCTAGTAACTACTTATTCATTCACTAACCCGACACAAACATATCTATTACAATGCAACACAAAACTAAAAAGAAGAAACAACCGTTAAATTTCTGGTAAATGCATGCATACTCACAAACATGGATTACTGTATATGGACTATGCACATCGTCTGCTTAAGTAAAATTACTATTAGTATTTGAAGTATTTAAACTTTTTTTTATACATTCAGCCACATGTGCAAGTGCAAGTATGAATGGATTTTATAAACTAAATCATTCTTCTACGGAATGTTGATTCTATCAATCATTCCTTATCTTAATCACAAGTCTCTGACCCCCATAAATAAAGCCCCATACCAAGCCAACTGATGGTCTTACCCAACCTAACCAAACCAGCCAGGGATTGACAGCATTTGAAGGATTAATCCACATTTGGTTATAACACACCAACCTATGCAACCATTAACTACAATTTATGAAATTTTGATAGATTATATTAATAAAAAAGGCTGCATTAAGCTCCATCGGATATTCCAAACAAAAACCATTGTAAAGAAGGCCAATTCAGTGTAACTAGATCACCCAATCACCATGAAGATTGTGCCTTCCAATTAATAAACAATCACCCACTACACTACTACAAACATAATAATACCAATAAGTTACGGTGTAATAATAGAAGTTACAAAGAGCAAACAAAATCCAACCAGTAAAACAATCAACTAAAGTACCGGACTGTAAATGAGTGTACAACATCAAGATTGGTTCCAATCTGGTGGATTATATGTGAAATCCAATTAAATAACTGTAACTAATAATAGTGACGAATCAACAGACAAACAATTTTGCGCAATTAATAACAACTACATAATCTTGAAAAAAGTTCATTCCAAGATTATTCCAACCTGTGCAAGAAACAACCACAGTAGATACTACAAATTCAAGGTCGTCCGTCTAATCCAAAAAAAACTTGGGTTTAGGAGGGTTTACTGTACCTGGCGGAGCTCATGGAAAACAGCGTCGGAATTGGAGCCGTTCAAGCTCTGGAACAGAAACCGAACCTGAGCAGCAGCAGCGGAGCCGAATGGAATCATCGCGAAGAGAACAGAAGTTAACGCTAGGGTTTTTCAACGAGCACAGAAAGCAAGAGAGCCGGGGGAGTCTGGGAGAGCGAGAGATTTGCTGAACGATCGAAAAGTGAGAGAATATATAAAAAGGGTGAGACCAAATAGACTACTAGAGAAGGGCTTTTATATGTGGGGTAAACTGATACAGTGTGTCCGGATAGAAGTTATCTGCACAGGTTTGACACCTATAAAAAAAAATTGAGTTACCCAAATTGGCCTTTACATAAACAGACCCTAAAGTTTATCATAATTTCATTTACACGCCTGATCATTTTTAAACATAATAAAGATTCATACTTGTCATGAAATAGGATCTGAATTAATTAGGATGAATATTAAAGATTGAAGAACTGAAAGGAGAATAATCTATGGCAGTGTATTGTTATATACTAAATTTGGTTAATATGGAAAGAAAGAATTAGATATTTGTTTGTGAATATAATATTCTTCTATTTCTGTATGTCATTTTCCCTTAACATCATGGCTTTATATAGCCATTGTTACACATACCAGATATATGGTGGGTCCCACTATTTAATTCAATAATTCACTCTACTATATTATTATATAATTTGTGGGGACAATTATTGTTTCCAACACTCTCCATTGTTCAAGAAAAATGAAGATTCTATGTGACCTTAATATGCATCAGTTGCTGCCTCGTTAAAAATTTTATCAGGAAAAACCTTGTGGGACAAAAAACTTGGTGAAGAAAAAAAGAGTACAACGCATATTTACTCCCCCTGATAAAAACATCACTTAATATCCCGGAGACGACGCATTCTAATATTGTATCTCAATTTTTCAATAGTAGAGGTTGGTAATGCTTTGGTAAATATATCTGTTAAATTATCACTAGAGCGAAGTTGTTGAACATCTATTTCTCCCTTCATTTGAAGATCATGAGTGAAAAAGAATTTTGGTGAAATATGTTTTGTCATGTCTCCTTTAATGTATCCTCTCTTCAGTTGAGCTATACATGCAGCATTGTCTTCATATAATATTATTGGATCATTTCTTCTCAAAGAAAGACACATACTTCTTAAATGTGTTGAGTTATTGACCTTAACCAAACGCATTCTCGGTTTGCTTCATGAATGGCTATTATTTCTGCATGATTTGAAGAAGTGGCGACCAAAGTTTGTTTCGTTGAACGCCATGATATTGCTATACCGTCACTTGTAAATAAATAACTTATTTGCGATCGACCTTTATGAGGATTAGATAAATATCCTACATCTGCATAGCCAATCAACTGTGACTTTGATTCATTTAAGTAAAATAGTTCCATATCAATGATACCTCGAAGGTATCTCAATATATGCTTAATTTCATTCAAGTGCCTTCGAGTTGGAGAAGAACTAAATCTTGCCAACAAGTTTATAGTGAAAGCTATATTTGGTCTAGGATTATTAGCAAGATACATCAATGCACCAATCTTACTAAGATATGGTATTTCAGCACCAACAAGCTCTTCATCATTTTCATGAGGTCGAAATAGATCTTTATTAATATCAAGAGATCTCACAACCGTTGGGGTACTCAATGGATATGCTTAATCCATGTAAAATCTCTTCAAGATATTCTCAGTATATGTTGATTGATGGACAAATATTTCATTGGCAAAATGTTTAATTTGTAGGTCAAGACAAAATTTTGTCCTTCCGATGTCTTTCATTTCAAACTCCTTTTTCAAACATTTTATTGCCTTTGAAAGTTCTTCAGGAGTTCCAACAACATTCAAATCATCAACATATACAACTATTATGATAAATTCAGATCCAGACCTTTTCATAAAGACGCAGGGACAAATTGGATCATTTTTAAACTCTTCCTTTAGCAAATACTTGCTAAGGCAATTATACCACATTCGACTTGATTGTTTCAATCGGTATAAGGATTTCTGAAGCTTTATTGAATAATTTTTTCGACAATCACTGTATGCTTCAGGTACTTTGAATCTTTCAGGAATTTTCATAAAAATATCGTGGTCCAATGATCCATATAAATAGGTAGTGACCACGTCCATCATGTGCATTTCAAGCTTTTCATGAACTGCCAAATTCATTAGGTACCTTAAGGTAATTGCATCTACCACAGGAGAATATGTCTCCTCATAATTAATGTCAAGCCTTTGCAAAATTCCTTGGGCCACGAGTCGTGCTTTGTATCTTACGACTTCACCCTTTTCATTTCGCTTTCTCACAAAAACTCATTTGTACCCCACTGGCCTGACACTTCGAATTATTGATCCAAAAACTTCACGTTTTTCAAGCGAAGTCAATTCTGCTTGAATTGCTTCCTTCCATTTTGTCCAGTCATTTCTCTGTCTACATTCATCAACAGATTTTGATTTAAGATCCTCATCTTGTTGCATTATTTCAGTAGCAATATTATAGACAAAAATATTATCGACTACAATATCATTTCGGTTCCACCTTTTCCCTGTCGAGACATAACTTATTGAGATCTCTTCATTTTCATTATTTTCAGGCACTTGAACCTTTTCGGTGGCGTCATTATTTGTTATGTTTCGAGGCTCCTCTTGAGCCATTGCCTCAATATGATCATTTTTCCCTTTTCTTTTTTGAGGATTTTTATCGTTGGAACCGATTGGCCTTCCACGTTTTAAGTATAGTCTGGACTCATTTGCCTGAATCGTCTGTCCTATTGGGACATCAATTCGAACTGAAGTATTACAGCCGGAATATGCGATTTCGTAACCCTTGAAAAGTTAGTAAATGTATCCGGTAGTTGATTTGCAACACTTTGCAAATAAATCAACTTTTGAACCTCTTGCTCACATTGACTTGTTCGAGGATCCAAACAAGATAATGACAATGAATTCTAATCTATCTCATTTTTCAATTGTTTATGGTCTCCCCCTAATGTTGGGTATACTAATTCATTAAAATGACAATCGACAAACCTTACCGTAAACAAATCTCCAGTTCTAGGCTCCAAATATTTTATAATAGAATGAGATTCATACCCAACATATATCCCCAACCTTTTCTGGGGACCCATCTTTGTGCGTTGTGGTCTGGCAATTGGAACATATACCACACAACCAAAGACCTTAATATGGGAAATGTTTAGCTCCTGACCAAAAGCCAACTGTAATGAAGACATCATGATAACTGGTTGGCCTTATGCGCACAAGTGCTGCTGCATGCAAAAGGGTATGCCCCACATTGAGACAGACAACTTTGTCCTTATCAACAATGGTCTAGCTATCAATTGAAGACGTTTAATCAATGATTCTGCCAGACCATTTTGAGTACGAACATGAGCAACATGATGTTCAATTGTTATCCCAGTGGATAAACAATAATCATTAAATGTCTAAGATGTAAACTCACAAGCATCATCAAGACGAATTGTCTTTATTGCATATTTTGAAAATTGTGTTCTTAACTTTATTATTTGAGCCAACAACCTTGCAAAAGCTATATTACGAGTTGATAATAAGCACACATGTGACCATCTTATAGATACATCTATCAAGACCATGAAATATTTAAATGGTCCACATGAAGGGTGAATTAATCCACAAATATCACCCTGTATGCATTCCAGAAACGTATGGGATTCAAACCCAACTTTAGATGTTGATGGTTTAACAATCAATTTTCCCTGGGAACAAGCAGCACAAGAGAATTCCCTAGATTAAAGAACTTTCTGATTCTTCAAAGTATGCAGATGTGAATTTTCAATAATTCTGCACATCATATTATAACCGGGATGCCCCAATCGATCATGCCAAATAACAAAATCATTACAATTAGTAAACCTTTTGTTTACTATGGCATGTGATTCAACTATACCAATAATTGTATGGTACAACCCAGAAGAAAGTGCAGGTAATTTTTCATGCACAACTTTCTTCCCATTATTTATTGTAGTAATATAAAGGTATTCAAC
>JAOTQR010000001.1:23687008-23701797 GCA_025774065.1 Solanum ossicruentum | reverse complement strand
GTAGTAATAAGACTGCTCTTCTAGAGCCTTTAATTATTTTAGTACTACTAGATATTGTGTCAACACTGGCTCCTCTCATAACCAAATGAGAGAAATATTTCTTTTCTCTTAATACAGTGTAAATTGTGGCACTATCCAGAAGGCACATTTCTTCATTACTCATATTGGATTCAATTGAAAATTGAAATTTTGTTTTCACAAAATAAAAGTTCATTATGAAAAATAAGATAATTAATAATATTGTAAGAAAATTTAAATTTTGTTTGTTATAATTTTAAATTTAAAATATAAGTGAAAGTCATACGAACAACATGTTATACATCATAAAATTAAGTATCAGCTATGATCCCCCAAAAAATCTTCAACATCCAAATGAGTAAGGTCATTGAGATTATTAAAAATATCATTCTTCAAAGCCAAATTTGCTTCAATATTATCGTTATATGTATGTGAAAGACCTGCCTTATTATTTTCAAGAGTCAAGTGTAACTCTATCCGAGCACTGGAAGAAGCACCACATTTATTTGCCTTCCATTTGAAGGAATTTTGATAAAACCTAACAAAATGTTTAGGCGTTCGACATTCATTTTTTCAGTGGTCTTTCATTCCACAACAATGACAATTGCCTTTTGGAATTCCTTTGAGAACCCGTATTGTTCTCCCTTTTATGGTGACCACCACCACGACGATTATTAAATTGTCTCTTGCCTTTGCCACGCCCACGCACATAATCCTGGCCCTGATTATTTTTTCTTATTCTAGACTGGCCATGTGCTTCTACCGTATTTGCTTCCAGTAACGAATCAGTTCTAGTAAGACGAGCCTTATGATTTTTGATTAATAAAACATTATGTTGCTCAGCCACTAGTAGGCATGAGATCAATTCATAATATTTTTTAAAACCTTTTTCACGGCATTGCTGCTGTAATATCATATTTGAGGCCTGGAAAGTGGTTAATGTTTTCTCTAACATGTCCTTATCCATTATAACTTCCCCACACAATTTTAATTGGGAAGTGATTCTATATACAGCAGAATGATATTCAATTACGGTTTTAAAATCTTGAAACCGTAGGTGCATCCACTCATAACGAGCCCTTGGCAATACCATGGTCTTAAGGTGGTCATACCTTCCTTTCAGGCCGATCCACAATTCAAGTAGATCTTTCACCATTAATTATTCAACCTTCAAACTTTCATCAAGATGATGACGAAGAAAAATCATTGCCTTCGCTTTATTCTAACTCAATGCTTTATTTCCTTCGATTATAGTGTCACCAAGACTCTTAGCGGCAAGGTGAATCTCAGCATCAAGAACCCACTACAAATATTTCCAGAGATGTCAAGTGCCACAAATTCAATTTTTTGACAAATTCGACATGATGATAGCTATCATAAAATAATTGAGTTAATAACATAATATTGATTTTAATGATAAATTAATATTTCAAATGATAAAATATTATATGAGTACAAAACGTATAATATGCACGAACATGGAATGTTGCAAAGTCATATAAACTCATGAAGTATTAAAATGATAAATTTTATGTATAACATTTTACTACAAAATACAATAGATATTAATGGAACAATTTTATTTGAATTATAGTTATATCTAACACAATGCTATTCTTATTTATGTCACACAAGTAGTCATATATGTATATATAAGAGAAATATATTTACAAGTTTTTTAATTAACCTATTATCATAAATATAATTTCTAATTATAGATTAACGGGTTCGCCAAACACATTAGCATGAAATTTAGGCAATACTCTTCAAATAAAAAAAAAACACATATACATCATGCATATCTTAATAATTAATACTATATGTGTATCTTGTAAAAGTTCCGACAAAATTGATTTTAAAATGAACTAAAGTTTCATAAAAAAAGGGTTGAGAATTATGACATACGTCACAACACTAGTGGCAAACTCTATGTAATTCAAACCAGTCAAACAAAGTTGGATGTTACTATGTTCTTTTCTATGTTTCTACAGCAGTGCATAACTATTGATTATTACCACAAGGCCAAGTTCGATTTGTTAAACACATGAATATTTAGTGAATTTAAAACAGATGCTAATTTATAGATTGATCAAAAGGGACCATAATTATAATAATAACAAGGGTAAACATAATCAAGTAACCAGTAACAAACATATATCATATTTAAAAATATGTGATTAGCTTATTTAGGGAAGAAATGTTAAGGATATTATAAATAAATATATAAATATGTATACCTTAGTTGAAAATAAATTCGATTAATCTTTTAAGAGAAAGATAAACCCCGATTTTAACAAATCTCAATTGGCTAGAGACTCGTACTGATAACGTGTTATGAAATAGGATCTAAATTAATTAGGATGAATATTAAAGATGCAAGAACTGAAAGGGGAATAATCTATGGCAGTGTGTTGTTATATACTAACTTTGATTGATATGGAGAGAGAGAGAGAGAGAGAGAGAGAATTAGAAATTTGTTTGTGAATGTAATATTCTTCTTCTATTTCCGTGTGTCAATTTCCCTTAACATCATGACTTTAAATAGCCATTGTTACATATACAAGATATGTGGTGGGTCCCACCATTTAATTCAATAATTCACTCCACTATATTACTATATAATTTGTAAGAACAATTATTGTTTCCAACAATACTCATATTATATTTTTTTTTGTATATATAAGGCAAAATGACCTAATTGACACTTATACTTGATCTCATTTGTCACCTAAGCCCTCATACTTCGACATTTGCCAAGCAAACCCTTGTACCCCCTCAAAAGCTACATTTTAAACACCTTTTTTTGACCTGGCATCCTAAGTGGCAAACCAGGTCAAGTGTGTGGAATTCACTTCCTTTAGGAGCGTGAAGAATTTCTTAAAAGCCCTTTAACGGTCATCTTCTTCCCCAAATCCCCAAATATTATTAATCCTTATTTCTCCATTTCTTCTTCTCAAAATTCTTTAATTTTCTTCTCGTTTTTGTCTCTCTAAATTTATTCTCTTGAAATTTCTTCTTGTTGGCCAGAGTAATTCAAGCCCCATTGATTTTATAGTTGATCGTTTTTATTTCATGATTTTTTTATCTATTAAAGTTTCTTTTTCTTCTTCACAATGACAGCTTGTTTTTGTCATTGTGGACTTCACGATTAACTTAAGATGTCAAAGACATCAACCAATATTGAAAGAATGTTTTGGGGTTGTCAAAGATATGCAAATGGTAATGGATGCGATTTTTTTGATGGGTTGACCAAGTTGATATGAGAATCAACCCCAAAAAAAATCAAATTAAGTTCATACCAAACATACCCAACAAACAATTTCCACCAAAGTCAATTCTTGAAATCACCCAAAACAAAAAACTTAATTGATAAAATGGGCACCTGGGGTTGTTTCTTGAGGGTATCTTTTGGAGATTTTTTATAGACACAAGCAGAAGAAGACGATGGTTGTTCCGAGTGTCATTACTCTAAAATCTGACCTCTACAAATTATTATTATGCTATGAAACAAAGAAAACTTAAGAATTTAAGTTGACTCAAAGTGAACTCAAAGCTTTTCTCAAAATTTAAACCCTAACAACACAAACTCAAGAATCTAAGTTGTCAAACTTACACATAATGATTCCAACGTGAACGAGAGTTTGTTAGCGCAAAAACCTGACAGAAGAATTTCACTGAAGAGTACAGGGGTGAGTACGACAGTTTGTTTGCACAAAATTGGAAAGAAAGTTTTGGAGGAGAGAAATGTTCTTTCTATGTGGAAAATATATTTTAACACATCATTTCATACATGGAGTTTTTAAATGACATAGAAATTACGTGTAGTTGGTTGAAACTCACACACCAGTCCAATGTCAAAAAAGGTATTTAAAATGTAGTTTTTAAGTGAGTACAAGAGTTTGTTTGGCAAATGTCGAAATACAAGGGCCTAGGTGACAAACGAGACCAAGTATAAGGGCCAATTAGATAAATTCTCCAACTAAAAATCCATAAGATTTGTTTGCTATTATTTTGACCAACTTTATAAAATTACCTAAGATGGCCCAATTAGGACAAGACGAGCATGTTTTGATGGAATTAATACTTATTTTTGTGGCAAAACTGTGCTGGGAATAGATTTTGAGCTTACAATACCATTATATATTTGGAATTTTTACATAAATATACTGTATTAAAAAAAATTACTATCTATGACAATGATAATCTTTTTTCATTGAACACTTATAATATAGTTTTAATGCATATTTCAAAAAATTATTTATAAAATATATATAATACAACATTTATTGATGGATGATATATTTATCACACACTTTATTATACATTGCATCAATTTGTATATTTTTAAACACTTATAACACATTTATATTGCATGCATAATTTACTTTTAATACAAGTGCAAGATTATTGTAGTATTGTTATGTATTGCTAGAAATGCTAATAAACAAAAATATTATCATTAAAATCGATAATTGTTTATTGAAAAGCACACGATCAAGTAAAAAAATTTTCAATATACTTTTTTTTGTTAAATTGACTTATTAGACATATATCACTATCATATATTAATCTTACCTATACTTTTTAATATATTACCACTAGTGAAGAGTTTTGTACCATATATTTAGATAGATATCTCTACAGACCTCTATTAATTATTTGCATGGTTAAACCATCCTCAATTCAAGCTTTTATGTTAATCATCTCTCTCACTCTCTTTCGTCAATCTTTATCTCCATCGTCATTTTCTATATTCCTTCCCTCCCTCGTAACTTCCATCATTAAACATTTTAAAAAATTTGAAAAAACAACCCAATAATTCTAAATTTATGTCTATTTAACCATTATTCAAAGTCATGTATTATGATAGATTTCAACTTATTTTATTTTGTAATTTTTAAGAGTTAAGATAAAACTCCATTGATTTGGAGTTTTCTTTGATGGTTAGTGATTTTCCAAATGAGAAAAATATTTATTTATTGTTGTTTAAAAAAAAGGCATAAGAATTATTACTGTGATTCTTGATATTTTTAGTAGCTCAAATTTTTGAGAATCTAAAAATACAACAATTTTGACGAATAAAAAAGAAAATTAGTATGTAATTTGCTGCAAATAAAAGGGGATTTTATGTAATAGTAGTGAAAATCTTAACGAGGAAAAAGATGAGAAAGGAATTTCGTCGTGCCCGGAAGAGTATCCTTGGTGTGGCCAGTACTCGAAGAATAATTATTGATTCTCCATGAGAACTATTTGGCTCATGTCACATCACATTCAACAACGAAAGTAAATAATCAAGTAAGACTATGAATTAACCGGATAACTAAATTCCTATGTTGTTAATAGTCTCCAATGAACAATGTTGGAAAGTATATAATAATCAACCATCACAAATCAATGTCTAAAGTCTCTAATCCAAATTTAGAAGATGCCAAAACAAGTTTTAGGCTACATCAAAGGAAATAATATTGCTCAAGATTGAAAATAAAGAAAACTGAAGAACTAACATGTTTGAGGGTCAACACTCTCATGTGAGGTGTAGGGGCACATATTCTCAACTTATTGTGTAAGATGGATTAAAAGAAATTGGTCAGTTAGTCAGACAAGTGAGACAAGCCGTGAAATGCATCAAACAATTCCCCGCACGAATTAAAAAATTTAAAGAATGTTGTGAATCTTAATTGATAACTCATAAGAAATCATTATGTTTGGATTTTCTTACTCGGTGGAACTCTACGTACTTGATGCTTGATACGGCATAATATTTTGAACTTGCATTGAAAGATATAGTTTTTATGATACTGGATTCCTTGATTATCTCTGTACCCAAAAATGGAACTAGTGTAGGTGTCCTCACTAGAGATGATTGGGAAAAATTGAGGCAATGGTTAAGTTCATTGAAACTTTTATATACTTTGAAGGTTTTTAGTTCAAAGTATATAAAAAATAACGTGCATTTTGTGGAAATTACTAAGCTTGATTTTATTTTGTAAGAGCTGATGAAAAATGAAGATCCTTGTTTGAAAAAAATGAAAAAAGTATAAGAGAAAAGTTCAAAAAACATTGTGGTGAGCCAAATAAAATGAACAAGATGATCTTTATATCAGTTGTGTTGATCTCCGTAACAAGCTTAATATTTTCCTTATCAAAATTATTTAAAATTTAATTTTAAATCATTTTTATTTTGATAATTCTATGCACTTATCAACATATATTATATATGAACGATACAACATTAGATTTCATTCTTGAATTTTACCAACGTATAAACCCTTAAAACTAATCATAAAAACGTTCGTCTTATTTGTGGAGGTTGTATTCTCTATCTTCTAATAATCTCCTCGTCCGTTTATGTATAATTTTAAAAAATAATTAGGTATAAAATAACAATAATACTCAAACGAGGACAAATTGCAACCAAAATGAAATTCGAGGACCAATTTGGCAATTTACTTTCCTGCTCCAATAACCTCAAGCTGGACCCTTGCAACAAATTCGGGTCCAACACACAGTCCGACGAAGATCGTCCCTCTTCACGCCAAGTCCCATTTCACAAATCGCTATCACTCGATAATGGCGGCAATCGCCGAGTCATCGGAAGTAAATGCAAACTCACCGTCGCCGTCTCCTTCCCCGTCTTTACCACCAGAAAGAGTTAAGCATGAAGACAAGTCAAATGCTTTGGTAGAGATTGTCCCATGGATCGACAACGCAGTGCAACAGGCGCAGCTTGCCCAGAAGACTATAGAAAACACCTTCGAGAATGCAATTGTGGCGACCAAATCTCGCCTTGATCGTATTTTAACCACATCCTCTGCGCACTTCAATCAAACACTTGTAAGCTCCATTATTATCTAGATGTATGCTTTATATGACTTCCTAATGCAAGTGATTTTGTATATCTTTGCTTCCAAATTAGCAATTTGATACCGCAGCTCTGTATCAACTTAATTACAAGTACAATTCGTTTCATTGCTGCAACTCTCAGTTCAATGCTTTTTGTCACCTAGCGAAATTCATTTTCCATAGTTTGTTCCATATAAAAGTTGATGACATATGATAATTGTACAAGGCAGGATTATATTTAATATTCACAACAATCTCCAAGGTTTGATTGAAAAAGGTGTGATATTTGTAAGTGAGGGTAGTCTATATTTTCCTTGGAGAAAATGTCTTCATCTCTCTAAGTAACAACAAACTGGAAATTTGTTCCACAAGATACCAAAACACAGCTACCTCAGTCCAATCTCATGAATATTGGACAATCGTATAAGTGCATCTACATTTGATGAATTAAGACCTGAGAACTGGCTGCATTGTTTCTGCAATTATTGAAGTTTATCATATATATAAATTATAGGAATTAAAGTATTAAACTACCGCATCTTAGTTTGTTAATATCCAACACCACTATGCCCCCTTTGGTACACATCTAATGAAAGAAACAGAAGATTGTTTCAAAATAGAGAGATGTAAAAATCATTAAAAGATTCCTTTTATTTCACTTGCATTTTGGCATAAAGAGAGAATTATGTGTTGTCTGGATTGTTGGCAAATTGAGATGAGTGTGGATGGATGGTATTGAATCCTATAGACAGCTTATACAGTACTTTGAGCACTGACTTGGTTAAAGGATTACAGAAAAATAATGAGGTTTTCAAGGAAACCAAAACTGCAATTATATGTTTTTGTTATTCAGCAATTACTGAGCTTGTTAAGTTGTTTTGGATGTTTCATGCTCTCTACGATATTATGGATTTTGGAGTGAATTAAGCTTCATCTGATTTGGATGTTGGATGACATGCTGCACATTTGAATGAGAAGATTATACTATCCCTATCATCTTTGCTTTCGTTTCACCTCTATCAGATCTCTTCCAACCATGGTGGAGTATTTGGCTTGTAATGCATAAACAGGAGCAGATGGCGCATGGTGCAACCCTTTTGTGTGTTTCTCAGACCTTTCCTCTTAGGAAAACTCCTTACTTGTGCTACCCTCAAATAAGATGGTTTCTTTTAAGTAATGATTACGTGTTATTTTTTTGTTCATTGCCTAAATTACTTAATTTGGGCATGCTGGTTGCAGGATTCCTTTCAAGATTTGAAGTCTGAATATAGTGTATATGAGGACTTGGTTTTTGGGAAGATCAGAGGTTTGTTCTTACCATTCATCCAACTGTTACATTGTGTTTTAATTTCTCTCCATAGCCTCAGCTTTGATCAATGGAGAATATGCTGCAGAGGGTCTTCTCCTTGCTGCTTCACACCCCCTAGCAACTACTGGAGCTGTTCTTGGTGTTGGAGTCCTGGGTCTGAAACGTAAGTCTATTCAAATCTCTAGGCGCTGAATCATATTTCAGGGATGGATACATGTGGTTTGAGATAGTCAAAGTGTTATCTACTTAATTCCTATTCCGTTTGGGTCCCACATAAAGGACACAAAGGGTGTTTGATTGTGCAATTGGCTTTTAGCCAAGCTTTGGTTGTCTATTATCAGCATTCTTGGATTGGACGTTTCTTACTTGAGTATTATAGGTATATATACAATATATCATTGCATAATTTAGTTAACCTCCCTTGTACTTTGTTAAAACTAGAGAGACCTCTTATTTGGTTTATGATGACAAGCTGCAGCATTGGGCTTCAAGTAGTTGGTACAAAAGTCTTCCCTTTTGTCATAAGTTTTGTTCTTTGATAGGCCAAAGTTGTTGATTATCAGATCTTCTATTGGCTGTTGATGTTTATTGTACAATTTCATTTGGAACGGTGTGTCAAAAGATAAGGAGAACTTTGGCAAAAAATTGTGTTGTCTTGATGCCTACCTTCTGCCTTTTATTTTTATTTAGTTGTCACATTTTCTAGCATGGGTAAATCAGCAAGATAGTGTCAAGCTAATTGTCTTGTTAACACTTGGCTTCTTTGTGGAAGCTTAGGCGAGGTATATGCAGTTATTGGAAAAACTGAAACTAGATCTATGTTATTAAGCAGACTAAAGAGAGGCTAAAGATCTAAGCTATTATGAAATAACTTGAGAGGAGGTCAATGTAATGCAGCCTTCAAAATTTTGTACTTAAGACTCATATGTGTGTGTTCAACTGTTTGATCCTTTATGTTCATGCTTGCCTGAGTGATCTTTACTCATGCAGGGCCAAGGCGTTTTTTGTACTACAGTGCTATGCGGCTATTTGTGCGTGAAGAGGTAACTATCAGTGCTTCATGTTGTTCTCCAGGTGACAGGAGTATATCTGAAATTCATTTAGGATCTTAGATTCATTATATGGTTAGGAAGCAGTGATAAAGGAGGATGGATTGCCTATTCTATTTATATCGAGTGTGAGATGTTTGATGAGGCTTGTTTTGTGCTGAAAATCATTATTCATGGGTATACTGTCTGGTTAGGGTAGTTTGAATTATTTTGACAAATTAGCAGTTGCAGGTTATTTTGTTACAAATTTAGGACATTAATAATGAATTTCTAATTTTTAATTATGGGAGCAGGCCTTGCTTTCTAGGGCAGATGCAAAAGTCAAAGAATTGCAGAAGTCAATTGACCTTCTGAAGGCTGAAAGTGCGAAATTGGAGGTACACATGTTATTTTCCCTGGTTTAAGGTTATGATTCCTTAAATTACTTTTTTGTTGTTTGGATAGATCCATTTTAACTGGTGCTCGGGGAACAAATGTTTGTCAAGCTGGAAAATTTAGTGATGGTTGCCTAATTAATTAGTTTAATAAAACTATATTGCTCTACTTTGTAGACGTATCTGTTCAAGAAGTGAAGTGAATCTTATTCTTGGCTTGTCATTGCAGAATCAAGCGGTACATGCTGAAGGAGAGATGATACGAGGAAGGACAAAACTCAGGTTTGCATTTCTGGCTGCATTGTGTATAATTCATGACTAGCATATCTGAACAGGCCGGATTTTCTGTTCAATCTTAATGCTTTATACAGGCAAGCAGGAAAACAAATCCGTAGTGTCATACAGTCATCATATAAGATAGAAAGACAAGCTACAGGTTTGCAATCAACTCTCTTTGGTTATCTGTTATCCATGTTCAAGGAAGTCTATAATCCACAGTTGTCAAATGGATGAGACATAACTTAGCAAAATCAAATATTTTTTATTAGTGATTCTTTAGGCAGGAGCTTCTCTAATTAGTATATGTTTTCTCCAGGCCTCCAAGATGTTCTTAAAGAGCTTCCCCGAAGAGAAGTTTCACACTTTCGGTCACAAGTAAGTTCCCTAGGCTGCTCCTCTCTAATATATCAAATAGGCTCATCTACTGTTTCCTTGATACCTTAAATTTGATATGAAAAAATTATGAAGAAAACATATTTGCATGTGTTGAGCTATGAATTTGAGATTTGGCCTTTCAAGAAAATTAAAATGGAAGAGCATGACTAATTGAGCCAGTTAGTTGACTATTTCTTCATATGACTTTGCATTGTAAATCCTACTTCCCTGCAATGTAAATTTGGGAGGAGACACTGGTTAAAAGACAACTGGGAATTTAATTTTTCCATCCTCGAAAGCCAACTCCACTTCAGTTTTCTTTGTCCCTTATTTGGATATTGTAATCACTATCTGCCCATTCCTCTTATATAAAGATGCTTATTGGTTATTAAACCACAATGCAATGTATAGTAATTTCTTAAGAATTGAAATCAAACATAATATAGTGCCTGTACTATCTTAATCTGACTATTTTTTTGGTAACTGAGAACTTTTCCATTACCAAAGTGAGTATTGCAATGCAGAAAAACAATCTTACCACCGTACATAGAGCCCTAGTGATTAAGGTTACAACCAAAAACTTCTAGACATAGGACCTATTTGTCAACTAGGGTAAAAGTTCAAAGTTTGCAATTCCTAGCTAATCTTGGTTTCAAGTTCTCTCAAAAGTAAACTTCCTGGGCTATCATCTTCACAATCACTTCAATTGGCCGTGACTTGCACTGAAATATGTGGCTGTTCCTCTCTCGCCTCATGTAATAGAGACCAGCAGCCAAGCACATCCTATATATTTCCCATTCACTTTGGTACGTTTGAGATGTGGCATGACTGATTAGTACTTCTGTTTCATTGTTTCTTCCTTAGTTACTATTTGGTTAGTCAATATATTTTCTTTGACCATGATTTTTTCAAATTCTTTCTATATAGTTTGAATTGTTAACTATTATGACTTGTATTTCTTTTTATGTAGTTTCTAAATATGTAATTTATTTTGAAAAATTGAAGATTCTACGGCCAAATTCATACAAAACATCAGTTAGTTTGACTCTCGTACTCTGCATAAAGCCAAAATTTTGAAATGGAGGGAGTAGTATTTTTTATGGCATTTTCTAGTGTAGTTCTCAAATGACAAAGCCCAAATGCTCTTCATTACTTTGATGTTAGAGAAGTGAAACCACGTCAACAGATGTTAGAAGAAATTTAGGATATATTTCACAGGCATTTTAACTAAATCCAGTATCAACATAGGAGACGTATGGATGTGCGAACCTTTGAGAAAGTTGGAAAGATTGTTTGATTAAAGTTTCCTCAAGAATTTTTGGATGAAGAAGCATTTTGAGGCATTTTTGAACAACTAATTTCTCCTTTGTCTCACAGAACTCTGTAGCACTTCAAAAATTTTACTTAACAATTATTTGAACACATATTCCTATTGGAAAAATTATTTGAACACATATTCCTATATGAACTTTTTTCCACACTGATCTAGAAAAACTTAATATGAAAATTGCCGAATTGGCTCCTGACTAGTGATGATAATACTTTGACTCTGTGGTATCAGATATGACATTTGATGTATTTCACTTATCTGATATGTGGTGGGGTTTTAAATTGTAGTGTTGTTCAACTATTAAGATTCAAATATGTATTGTAAGTGTTATTTTTAGAATCCAAAACAAGTGCTTCAATTTGGATATTTGCTCCTTCAGTTCAATGATCAAATCATTAGCATACTATGAGAATGTTGTGATGTTATGGTGTATTTGGCCATAGTCAGATTGTATCATCTTTTGCTTTTTTTCTTTTTTGTATAAATAAGTGGAAATTATACCATCTTCTCTTGATGACATTGATTTCTGGTATCAGGTTTCCTGTCTTGCTTCAGAGGCGAAAAAGGAAAGGAATGTTCTCACCAAGGAAGTTACAAAGATAAGCAATTATGGCATATCCATCTGACTACACTGCACTCTTCTTTTATATGATCCAACACATGGTGGACTTCAGACACCAAATACTGTTTCTCTCTGTCTCTCCCTTCACCTCGCTCCCTTTTTCTTTTCAAGTTAGAAAGAGCATTCGGGGAGCTCTGTTTTTGGTCATTTTATAGTTCAGTTATCAACTCTGACTTCACTGCACGCCGCACGACGTTGAGAGTCGGTTATTCTGCTTGTTGTTCTATTCTGAATAAGTGATGGTTTGAGTGTAGAGGTTTTGGGGCATGGGCTTTTTACTGATTAGAGATCGCTGATGCTGGAATCTAACCCTTGCTTTGTACATTTTATTAGTTCTGTCACGACTCTTACTTTTTAACTCGATTCCTTTACACACTCTTTCATCAACATATGATGGTTGAATAAAGTATTGTAGTAGGCTATTTTCATGGACAAACAAGCCCATAATATCTGCATCTTTACAGAACAGAAATATATGGGTTATACCTTTGTAGATTAGAGAACAGTCGTCCATACAGTATTTATTCGTCCCACAAACCATTCGATAGTACATATCTTTCACCTTTTTTATATAATTACTGTAACTGGGAGTTGTGAATGAAATATAATTAAAACTTACAAACAGAGCAGCAAAGTAATGCAAAATGAAGCTACAATAATTAGACTACACAACTTATTGCTGCAATTCGTCCAGTAACATTAAACTAGCCAACCACCACAAATTTGTCTAGGAAAATAACTTTCTAGATCTGAGAATTCGAGAATTTATTGAAACAATCTTTTTACCATACAAAGAGTAAGGATAAAATTTATGTACACCTCAATCTCTTAATACTCTACTTATGAAACTATATTGAATATATTATTATTATCGATCAAACTTACAAATAAAATTAAAAAAATAAATATCTTTGAGTAATGGGATGCATTGAAGTTGCTGACTTGATAATCGTAAGTTCGATTAAGTCGCCATGTGATTGCTGTTTAGTCCAAGGTGACGTAGAATGTAAAATATTTTCAAGCCTATCCCAGTCACGTGAAATGCCCAGCCCACCAACCATCACCGCAACCCTAATTGCCAGTTGCGAAATTCAATAAAAATGCGTTTGCTCAAATTTCCAAAAATTACACCAGGCAACACAGTAATAAAGATTATTCTGAACTCTATTTTCTCAAGAAAATAAAAACAAAAACTAAACAAATATTTCAAAAAAAAAAAAAGAACGTTTCAGATTGAAAAATTAGCATGATAATTATAAAAAAGGAGTCCACGGTTAGCTCCGCGGTAAAGACACGATTCTCTTCTCTCTCTATATGACGTCAGCTGGCCCGAAAGTGATGTCCGTACATTCCCTCCTCCGTCGATGGCGGCATTTGTTGTTGCTGATGGATCATTTCCTTCTGTCGACGGAGCTCCATAACTTTCCGGTGAGAATTTGAATGCTGTGTTAACACAAAAGTTGGGCTAGCTGCGGGGCGGTACTCCGGGACTAGCCGGCCCGACTTGTACCTAACTCCACAGGCATTGCAGAGTGTTTTCGGGCCTAGAGGCCCAGTTCTCCACTGAGGCGTCTTCTCAGAAGCGCAGTGTGTGCATCTCCGTGGCACATCTTCGTTCATTGAAGACGACCTTTCTCTGGTATGTACTGAGCTCTCCTTATTCTTATTAGTAGTAGCATTAGGGTTTTGGAGTGAGGATGTCCAGCTTGAAGTGGAACGAGAACGTTTGCTTCTTGACCTGCCGTGGAACGACGACGTAGTATTGGAACTGAGATTCATCGTTCCGGTAACGGAATTAGCCGGAAAATTACTGAATGAATCTTCTACGAAGTTCGATAGCCATTCTAACTCCGCTACATCATCACTCTGCAACAAAAAAAAAACACACACAAATTTCTCAATAACTGATGTAAACTAGTCCGATCCTAATTCATTGAGCTTAACAATTTAAGCTCTAAGATTGAGATGATGTGGTGAATTTCAACATGATATAAATTTTGCCGAATATTCTTACTGGAACGCATAGGTTATCGGTGAAGTGTTCTTCGGCATTAGGAAGAAGAGTGTCGTAGTAATTGTTGGCGGCGGAGTTGTGGGAGTGAGGTTGAGAGTCGGAGTTGTTACTAATGGAGAAAATTTCATCGTTAGAGAAATCGAGCAGATCATCAATACGAAACAAGTCAGGTGCAGAGTGCAGACCGTAGACATCCATTATAGATGACAGAAAATTACTCTCACACTTTCTCCCTCTAATAGCAGAAGAAGATGGTGTTTTAGAGAGAGAAAGTGAATGTGAGAGCAAGGGGGGAGGAGAGATAGTGTGATAGTAATAGATATAAAGGAGTAGGGTGCAAGGGAAGGTACGCAAGAGGGGAGACAAACCAACGTGAAGAAAAAATCCTCGTGTTATTGGCTCATAACTTTACTTAATTTCATGGGGATTAGCAATTTTTGATTTATAAGTTAATAGTCATGAAATTTTTTTATTTTTATTAGTTTACTTTAAAATTAACTACTTATAAGAATTAATTTAATTTACCTGGTAAGAATATTTAAAATCAATACATTTATAAGAAAATACTCTTAGTTC
>JAOTQR010000001.1:23646807-23682831 GCA_025774065.1 Solanum ossicruentum | reverse complement strand
TCAACTTGTTCAAATTAATATCATTGAAGAATTTGATCTTTTTGGTATCCCAACTTCTAGTTTTGTTATTTATTTTGTGGTTGTATATACTAGATGATTAGTACTTTTTTTGAACACTATTTTACTAATTAGTAGTTTCTAAGAAATTGAAAAACAAGTTAGCATATAAAATCAACTTCATTATTCATATTAATCAACTTCTTCTATGGCTAGTAAAGGAGAATTATCTTTCTACACATAATTTTGTAAGAAAAGATTGGTTACCAAACTATTCAAAAAACCCAAAAAACCAACCCGATCTATGGTAGTGCATGCACTCTCCAAGAATGAACTAATTTATTAGTCTTCCGGTCATAAAAAATCAGGTCACAGTAGGATGATGGTGTAAAGAGTTGTTTTCTTTTGTTTTTTATTCATGTCACATACTTTGCTTTCTTTTTCTAAAATTTATTATTTATTTTGAGTGGGATGATTTAATCATAGTCACACAAATGATCAAGAAGTATATTAGATGAAAATTTTCAATAACTTCTTTTTCTTAAATTTTGTGTTAAATAAATATGCGAAAAAATTGAAACGAATAAAATATTCTAAATTGGTAGGGGCCTCCTATGTGGTGGCAGTTGGCTCCAGCTAGGTGGTTCTGACTTTACGGTATGATTCAAAGAGTGAGGTAACGCAATACATGACGATTCGAAGGATAAAACTTTTAACAAATTATAGAAATAAAACTGCAGGTATTACTGAATTTGAGGGTACGGTCCGTACCTGCAGAGAGGGAGCTAGTAAAAAAGTTTCTCTCTTTTATAAATTACTAAAATATATATATATATGTCAGTCCACTATTTTTAGACAATGTAAGTAAAGTAAAAAAGAAAAAAAGGGTAAAGAATAGACATGGGATGATGCATCCAACTTGTGATTGTTTTGCCATTCATGACAAAAGCTTGCTCCTTGTTTTAATTTATAATCTTCGTATTATTTAGATCGAAGTTGCATGCATATTAACTAATTTTGTATGATATCTATTATCATTTATCAAAAACAAATACCATCAAGGCTATAACATATAGTATAAGAAGAAATTTAAACCTAAAATGTCATGGTGTTCGACCAATTTCATTGATCTTTCGTATCCGGCCATTAATTTGGATCATCATTCATCAGTATATTTAACAAGTAACAACTATTATTATGTGTTTTAAGGATATATTAAAAATAAGGGATCGCTTGTGTGAGATAAAAATAAATAGTCATATAATAAAAGAACAATGAAGGAATAAAATTTTGATATCTTATTTAATTGTCAAATTCGAGATAACTTATCTTACTATTTATATCATAATAATTATCTCATATATATAAAAAATAATTTATTTTAAAATAATTAATCATGAAATAAGTTATTCCAACCAAACCACCCGTAGAATCCTACGGGTAAAGTTTGATTTTTAAGATGAAATGAAATAGCATATGGAGAGAGAGACAGATGACAAGAGTGTGTCAGTAACACATTGGGAGAGTGATGGTTGAGACAGTACTGAAGCACGTGAAATGCACGGGAGAAAGGGTACATCAAAGTTTTATTATTATTTATTTTTTATAAAAAATAAAATATTTTTTTGGGAAAAAGGGGTGGGGGATGTGCTGATCCCTAAGCAAAATGCTCGGCACGTGCGTCCCCATGTGCATCCTTTTTAAATAACAATTAAATATATCATTTTTTAAATCAAATTTTGAGACTCTGGATATTGTATAATATTCCGTCCTTGAGGGGCGGATTCGTGCATTCTACATTTTATTAAATATTATTGCACATTTAAATTTGTTAGGCTTTCTTTATTATATTTTACTTAAAAAACATCTTTTTTTTAAAATGATATGTTTAAAATTATAAAATTAAAGAATGGAAAGAAAAACTCGTAGGTTAGCATCTATATGTCCAATAATTCAGCGCCCATATTTATGTGCCGAGTTGCCAAGCTTTGACGAATTAAAACAAAAATTTCTATCATTTTTCTAAAATAAATTAGTATGCATTAATGTTTTGACAAAAAAAAAAAAAAAAGAGAACTAACATGTTATAATATGTTAAACTGGAGTGATAAAATATAGAAGTTAAATCCATTTGTAAAAGTCTATTCTCTTACCAAATGGTAAAACATCCAAAGTGAGTAAAAAGCAGCATGGCATCTTTTAGACATGAGAGTTTTATTCTTCTTGATATACTATAATGTTGGCAATATTTTGATGCCACTAAATCAGGTCAAAATTTAGTAATTATATAAAACTGTCCTCCTTGCAGATAACAAGTCTGATTTTTTAGGTTATTAATTCTACATAAAAAAGTCATTTGTGCTCAAGTATGAACGAGAACACACACACAAAAAAAAGGAAGAGGAAAAAGAAAGTCATGTGACAGACCATATATTAACAAGGCTGGCAAATTCACGTGTGCCCATATGGAGAAGCCACTATTTTCTGCATTTCAAGTTGACCTTTCATCATTTAAAAACTCATCTAATAAACAAAATAATGGCCTCTGCATAAACCACCCCACCCTCGTAGGAAAAAGGAAAGGAGTGGGTCTTTATGCAGATGGAAATTGAGAGCAACACAAAGGTCAAACGAACTCTTTAGTTTCTCTCAACTTGGCAACAAAGATTAACAAAAGGAAGTGTCTTAACTTTAACGTAAAAGGCTTTATTTACTGCAGAAACAGGAAAACAACAGCAATACATGTATCTCTGCAGAATTTCAACTAGAATATACCATGAAGAACAAAAACCAGCACGTTAGAAGAACTAAAGTTTTTCCTAACAGCTTATGGGACTACATGTTAGGAGTGTTATCCACTCATTTTTATTTCTTATTTTAACTATTCAAATTCAGAAAGATCCTTGAACCAAGCTAGGTATGTGCACAGTGCAACTGTGGAAGCCATGAATGCTTCTTGTGTACTCAAACTCCAAAAATTACAACAAAGAAAAGAAAAAAATTGTAGTAGGAAAATATGCCAGCCTTCCCCAGCTATACACGTTCAATAACATCTCAGAGGCTTCGATTTTAGAACTACCACTATTCAACAGTATATTAGATCTATGTAGTATCCATCTTCTACATCAAATCATCAATGTCACTAGCACACTAGATGTGATTGAAATACCGAAGTAGTACTTTTAAATTATGGAACCAGTCCAACAATTTAAACAGAAGGATACACCAACTAAAAACAAAACTTCAAAAATACCTATTCAGTCTTCTAAGAAGATTTTTACTTCGAACATTCCTACAGTGTTAACAATCTCTTCAATATTAAACCCACAACAAATCACAAGATTTAAGGAATAATTTTCATGAGAAAAACAAAAACCCATTCTGAATCGACAAGGAGCCAGTGGCATCAATTCTCAAAAGGGCAATGAAAAATGCACACAGCTATTGTAAGTCCATCAAACAATCGCATGGCCTCCATCAGAATTAAGCCCAGAACTATCTGCTGCCTAAATCCTACTCATCATTCTGGCTCTCATCTTTGACAAGCCTTATCATGTCATCGATTCTCAGAATAGTAATAGCTGCTTCTGTAGCAAACTGGTAAGAAATTACACTAGTATTAGAAAGGACAAATACTTAAACCTCGGCAGATTGGCAGTCCAGGGTAGATTTACCTGAATTATTTTTACTTTGCTCATTGCAGGCTCAATCACTCCAGCCTCCAAGTTATTTCGCACAGTGCCCTTTGCTAGGTCCAGTCCCATGCTGTATAACGCAACAAAGCCTGATTATGATAGCTCATAGGATGGCAAATATATTGATATATAGCATTCATTTGGTTTAGCAGTACTACATCATCCATCAAAAAGAAAAGCAAGATGTGTAGACCCCAAACAATATTAAAATCAAATGGCATAAGCTAGACATTTTCACTCTGGTGAGGTGATACAATGACACGAGTAAATGCCTCCAAGGGCGAACTGACCACTTTTCAGATCACTTTCATTTAATGCCATTTTAAACATTTGGGCCACTAATCTAGAAACTTCAAGTTGGTCCAAACTGTAGATAGCACACAAAATTTTGGGGCATATAGTTAGCTCACACGATAAGCTGGTTAGTAAAGAAAAATGGCCAACCCATTAGTAACCTGACCTTCACCTAGGAGCAGTTAACTCTTTCATTCTGTATATCAACCTTGAGAAACTGTAGATGTGTATACCAGTGATAGGGTCTGAGCGTGTTCGAGAAGGAGATGCCCAGAAGCACGCCTTGTGTAGTAAGAAAAGAGATAAGGAAAGAGATACATCTCATAGAAGTAGGTAGATGAATCATACTCAAGGCGATCATCAATCCCTTCACCAAAGGAAAAGGCCTTGGGAATGTTGAAGAAACTGTAACCCACAAGGATTTCCAAATGAACCCAACTAACCAGATTCTCACAAAACTAAAGACTTGAAATCCTAGTAACATACGAAGTACATAACTGAAAAGTAGTGTATCAGCTTTGGCTAGAAGGCTCGACCAAACGACGCAAAGATATACAGTTTCCAAGGAATACCTTGATAAATGCTTCTTATCAGCTTTGGTTTGTGCAAGGTAATGGCATGAACGTAATTTAGATACCAAATCACTGGAATCTTTAGCAGCATTATTTGCAAGAACCTGCACCAGAAGAAATTCACCAAAATTGATCATAGAACATATAAGTGGTGCAAGACCATCATCTGTTTTTGTTTTATACAAACTAGCAAGGACCTTTGGTATGACAAGTAAGGATTCAGCAAATTGTGCAATAGCGAGCTGCTCCCTTGACCCAAGAGTAGTAGCTAGGTACTCCAAGTAGACACATAAAGCAGCCTCAACAGCTCCACCACCAGCAACAACCTATTTTACCACAGTAACAAATTGATCAGGCATTTATACTTCCACAAGATTTCACAGCTTCATTCTATAGCCATTACGAAATGGAGATTATAGTAGTCAATTTCCTCCATAGACAAATCAAATATTTGTGCTGGAAGATATCCACAAACAACTAGCAGTAAAATCAGTATGCACAGTTCTCCTTGTCTAAGTATAAGGTCATTGAAGTACCAGAGACTGTTATACTACATAATATATGGAGTTATAACCTTAAGTATTTTCACAGTACCTTTTTTACTCTTGTATTTTTCAAACCTGTTTTCAAAATGCTTTCTTGAGCCGAGGGTCTACTGAAACAGCCTCTCTATGATACACAAGGTAGGGAGGAAAAGGTCTCGTTCACCCCACCCCACCCCCCCGGACCCCTAGATACCACTTGCAAGATCACACTGAGTATGTTGTTGTGGTTACTTTCCCTTAATCATGCCCATGTTATGACTCTAGTACATTAGTTCATTAAACAAGTTAAACTGATCACCTACACCTATATAGATCTAACACATATTCTAGCAAGTATAATAGAACAAGCTTCCTCACACCCTTCGGGGTGGCCCAATGGTTTGAGCTTGGCCTTCCATGTTGGAGGTTTCAAGTTCGAACCCTTTGCCAGCGAAAGCAAAGGGTTAGCCTTCTGGGTCAAGCTCATTGCACCGGGCTTGCCTAGTGCGAGTTACCTCTCCTATGTGATTTGCGAGTTATTGCATAAGCGCAAGGGTTTATCCAGTGCACACCCAAAGAGTAGTGGCCGCGGGTTCCCCTTGTCATTAATTATTTTTTTAAAAAAAAGGGGCTTCACAGCATGCCTAGAAATAGGATGCACCCAACATAACCTGGCATCTGTATAATTTACATAAAAACAAACGACAACCTCATTTAGTGATAATTTGTGGATACGGGGACTTACAGTTGTTGACTCTAGTGTTCTCTTCACAATGCATAACGCATCATGGAGGGCCCTCTCCATCTCATCAAGCATAAAGTCATTTGCACCTCTAAGTATTAATGAAACCTGATAAAGCAACAGATCAATCAATCAATATTCATAACCTTTGAGTTTCACCACAAACTTCATTTGGAAAGAAAAGACAACACAAGAGGCACAACATTTTCCATCAAAGACAACAAATAAGAGTCATGGGAGAAACTGCAAATATAGGCTCAAAGTATTTTGCAGTTTTATACAACTAATCAGCACACCTACAATAAACTCAAAATTCAGTGGAACTACATACCGAACTTGTGGTTTTGGTTCCTTTAACCATTATCACATCATCATCAGCAATGCGCTCCTCCACCACCTCATCAGCATTTCCAAGAAATGATGGTTCAAAGGTTTCTTCTCCTTCCATATCTGCAAACGTTGAGACCTGTATAGCACAATACATGAGCACATGCCCTGTTCCCTTACAAAATTATGCTAGTATTTGTCATAAATCACAAAGCAGCATTGTCATATGCCCAAAATTCTCGCCACTATCCTACTCATAAATTGTTTCTCCTTGGTCATGCAACCACCTGCTGAAGGCCAAGCAGCTGTCTAAAGAGACTTCATGTAAACAACAGTTACCAATTTCAAAGATGAGGTAAAAAGACATCATGCCCTCCCAATTGGACTTCATTTACTCCAACAATTGATAAACCAAGTACAAACTCACTGAAAGTTGGTTCTTTCCATTCTTCTTGATCCCAACTCCAATCAAGTAGAAATCTCTAACCTTTTTGTCCTTCATATGACAATCCTGTTCGTCTTAAAAGTCCATTGTGGATTACATGATAGAACTCACCACACCAATTGTATCTTTTTCGACACTCATGATCACGAAAAAAGCATGCTAAAGCAAGGAAACACCAAGTCTTTCCCTCTCTGATCATACAACCTTAACTTCGTGTTCGAGTTGGACGAGCACTCCACCTCAAACCAAGACATTGAGAGTTAAAGACAGAGAGCAGAAGTGGGAAAGAGATAATTTTGATCCTCAATAGCGGGTAGGAATTACCATGACCCAAAAAAATAAAAAATCAGAAGAAAGTTCCCAGGTCAGTCTAGGAAACATACCACAGTTGCCCCGGTTGCCTTGGCAACATGGCGCAAATCTTCTTTGCGCACACGTCTAACCGCAATGGCACCAGCTTCCACAAAGTACTGAAACAGGAAAATATGAGATTAGATCTTAACTGCACTAGCTTCTGAAATCACACTTCAGACAGAAACACAAGAAATAAACAGAAGTAACCAGTATGGAATTTGTCTAGAAGAGACAAGTTAGGAGGGATATCGCATTTTTTTAACCCTTTTAGTTTTGTTTAAGGTAAATGATATGTTCAAGAGCTAAATTTTATATCAACACCAAGTACCCACTACCTCCCACCAGCACACAAGTACCGAGTAGCTATGCCTGCGATACCTTCAACAGATGGAAAGAAATCACCTCGAGTTTTTTGCTTTAGCTGAGATTTAAACTTAAAGACCACAACAATTACTGAGACATCCTTGGATGCCTCACCAAAGTTGATTGAAATGATACTGGCACAATAAGGGTACCAGTTATCAAGAACATGCCTGGAAAGATTAAGAGAACTACTAGAATGTACAAAATAAAGTACTGTACTAACAAGGCATCTGTAGCCTTTACAAGGAAATGTTAGTTGAGCTTAGGTATAGGAACATATTCTAAGTATAGAGCATTTGAAGGAGACACCAAACCATGAAAAGTAACAACTACAGTTGCAGCTTGCCTTCAGTGCCATGTCATCAATTCCTTTTGAAGTCAAGACAACATTGGCTCCCGCATTCAAAAGTTTCTGAATCCGTTCTTTTGTCATATCAGCTTCCCTGTATCACAAATTAACATTAGGCCTGAATTAACAACATGCTGCCGGGTTTAACCAATACGTTGCAAATCATAGCTACAGAAGTCATCGGTTATCCCAAGTGATGTAAGGGAAACAGCCTTGGGCAATCATTAGAGATAACAGGTTTATATCAGCCTCGGCATCATCTATCATTCAGCAGCAGCAATAAAAAAATCCAATGTACTATGGTAAGCAGTCAAATACCCAACGTATTTGAACTGTAACAAAAGGTGGGAAATCCACGTCAATCCTTAATCAAATATTTTATCACTCAAGGCTCCCGACTACATTTCTGAATTAAATTTTCCAGCACCAATCATGACCATATCGAGCAAATATTAGTTGCTATTTCTTTGGTTTCAGTTATGAGAAGTTGACAAGGAGAACCACATTTTGATGCTAACACATTGATAGCAACTGAATAGACTGAATGGTCCAGTAAAAACATCACCTTTGGCGAATCTTCTCAAGCTCTCGAGGATCAGTTACCAACACTTGAACACCCATCTGCATTTTTGTCTTTTGAAGATTGAAGTCAAGACAAGCAATCCGTGCAGGTGCAACTCTCAGAGGCATTCCTTGGGCAGCACGGCCAGTGTTCAGTGCATAACCCTTCAATAGATAGCTATCTTTCGCACTTTTCCCATGTGCTTTAAGTAAATTAATACCCTGGAAAGAAATAAAGTTTGATTTATATTAGTGCTTGATCTAGATGTCAAACAATCTAGGGAATCAACAGAATCAAACTGCATAAAACTAGTTCCTTTTATACTGGTACTATTGTATGCCTCAACATTAAGGATATGCTGCCAACCTCCAAAAAGCAACAAAAAGAATAATGAAACAAAAACAGGCCAACATTGTCCTAGTGTGCTTCCAGATCAACAAAATTATAGAGAAAACCTTACAAATTATCAGAACAAGTTTTCTTGAACATACAACGCACCTTTATAGGATATTTGATTTCACCCCTAGCATTAGTCATCTTGACTGCCTGTACTGCTTCAACAACCTACAAATACAACAATGGCTAAAGACATTATGGCACCTGGCAATGATGTTTCACAGAAGTTATGATACAAAAGACCCTTCCAAATCAGAAGGCATCTGGTTGGATAATTTAGCTGAACATACATGATAAAAAGTTGGATTGTAGAAGGAATAGCAATGAAAAAAAGATCTTCAAACATTGACCTTACACAAGTATGAAAAATTATGCAAGGAGCAAACATACAATTGTCAAGCAAGCATAGCCAGGGCCCTATTAGCCAAAAGAAACCAAAATCACAATATTGGGAATTAAATAGAAGTTAAACTGCTACCAACGTAATTTCAGTAACCCAAGTGATTAGATGTACATATTGGGAAACTTTATGTGAAAAGGGAAGGAAAAAAGAAGTAACTTCTTTCCAACAATTATGTTCTTAATAATGCTGGCTCAAATGGGGCAAGAAATGAAATTAGGTAGATACGACATTTTAAAATACTATACACAACTGCAGATAGTTTAGTAGTCTTAGAGCCTGTTTGGATCAGCTTATGTTAAGCACTTTTGGAGCTAAAATGATAAATATAAGCCAAAAGTCAATCCAAACAGACTCTTACGCCCACTCTTTACAGTTTACCCCTTGCAAAGCATAAGAAACAATAAGAAATATGAACTTCCCCATGATGTTCCATTCTTTTCCTATCAATACCACACTAATTGTATGTAAGCTAAGTATGAGAATATTATTAACAAGAAAGCATACACCTGATGAGTTCTAGGAATTAACTGCTTAAAGGCAGCAACATAAAGAGACACTAAGCTGTGGTTCAGACTTAAGCAGGTAATATTACCAAACCATTACACAACACATCCATGGATTTTAATGTTCTGTATACATAAATTGCACAAAAGGATTGCTCACATTAAACAGGTCTCACAAAAGCTAGTGGTTTTTGGGGTATCAGTGCACGATAAGATTTTTCTTAGGTTGTTTGAACTTTGATGTACTCTCATGTTTTATTGGGACAAGGCTCAGAGCACTATTAATAAAATTGATTTGAATAATCAAAAAACTTATCCTTTTGATTTTCCAACAATGACCACTGTTGATTCAAGATAATCCAATTTCAACAACCACCATACCATATTAGCAAAGAAGTCACTATCATCTGCTATCAACTTTGATGACATGCTTGTCTTGGCACAGTTTATAAGAGAATCTTTTCCAAGCTTATCGACCTGAAAAAACAGTGGAGAAATTGGTAATGTCATTAACTGCATAAACATAATTGTCGAAAATCGAAAAGCATTGAAATGCACTAAGGTCTGCTAGGGTTTCGAGTATAAAGCACAATTAAATACTTTGTTTTATATCAATTAAAGACTTTAATAAAGAATAAAATAAAATATATGTATACATAATAACACAATACATGAAATCAAGTATATAATAAACACAACAAATTAACTATTAAGAGATAAAATTGAAACACAAAACTACAACACGCCAACGTTTATGAAGTAAAAACACATAAACCAAGTTAAAAACTATTTATTTCCTATTAGATGTAAAGATATAGTTACAATGTCCATGAACTAGTTTTTATGGTAAAACATAATCGCTACAAGATTCATTTACACCAGTTCCTCAATAACTAATATATCACTCTTCCAATGATATCTACTGTCCAATGTTATGCTCTTAATGGCACGGCCGTGTTAACCTTGCCGCTGGACTAAAGCACCATCCATGTAAGAAGGCCAAATTTTCAGCCTAAAGTTCATAATGATAATGCAGTAACCTTATCCATGCTTTCAACCTGATAGGATAAAGGATTAAACAGGTTCGTACACCTTAGCAAAGACAAAAATCACGAGACACTCAAAATTCCAAGTGCACCCCCGTATTTACAGTTTCCCTGGGAACAAGACTTTAACTTCATTCATATACATAGATTTAAGACAATGTCCTTCTCTTATAATGTCCGCAACGTATATTCTAGAAGTTCAAAGATGATGCAAGCTAGATTAGTATTTGAACAAACTACTTCACATGTGTAAAGACACATCAGCATAATACACAGTATTACACACGTAAAGGCCAAATACCAGGAATCAATACCTTAACAGCCACTTTTTCTTCGACATATTTGCATGCTTCCCTCATTGCTAGCTGCCAGAAACAAGTGCAGTATAATATAAGAAAGGCTCGGTGTTTTGGGAAATCACACAAAAAAAGGGATTTCGTTATTCTTTTAAGTTGCATGTGAAATGAACGCAGATAGTTACCCTATAACCACTGATAATTGAGGTTGGGTGAATTTTGTGCCTCACCAACTCATTTGCTCCCTGCAAGCATTAACACAGAGAGTACCAACCAAAACTGTGAGTACTAACTGCTTGAATTAAAAAAGGTTAGAGCAGTGTGTACGTCGAAATAGAACAGCAGGAATACCTTAAGCAATTCCGCAGCTATAATAACAACTGAGGTTGTTCCATCACCTACTTCTCGATCTTGGAGTTCAGCCAACTCAACAAGAACCTGCTTGATAGTGCATCACAGTTGTTCATAACTATTTCCTAGGACTGTATACATTATGCCTGTTTGAAAAATAGAAGGTTCATGTGGTTACCTTGGCAGCTGGATGCTCAACTTCTAACATCCTCAGAATTGTAGCACCATCATTAGTAATTGTTACATCACCAATATCGTCAACAAGCATCTGAGTTGCATAGCAATAACAGTGAGTCAACAATCAATTGACCATTCAAGCACCACATATATTGTTGAGTTTTTGGTGGGGGTGTGTGGGGGGTATCACTTAAAATGTTGAACTCAAAAACATTTTATTCCTTTTCATAAATATAATCCGCATCCAACTGTTATCTCCAAAATCGTTCAAGCCTAAGAATACGTGCATCAAATAGTGTTTGTAAGACACAGAAGCCTGAAATTTTGAGGTGGTGACTGACTTCCATATTTCAAAATATTAAAAAAGTTTTAAGCCTCAGCAGGTTCAATGTCAAATTGGGTTGGTAAATGATTATCCACCCTTGGTGCTTCAAATTAACATCCATCTTCAAATTACTCCTGATGTCCACAGTCAAGATGAGTACATCACAGATTATTCTGTTTAGCATTCATTCCACTTCACCTGCCTAGTACACGATAGTTTTTGGTAAGAAATGTTTAAGGGTGTCATTCCACATCTATTATGACTGTTGTAAATAAGGGCATGTAGGCTTCAGTCTTGATTCTGAACTAATTGTACACCCACCACTCACTTGCTATACTAGAGCTGATGCTTATAAACAGAAATCAGTTTGAACAGAAACCATAGACATACCATTCTGCACCTTACGGATTATTGAAAAATAGAGGCTAGAATACACTAAGTATGGCCTTACCAAATATGCTCAGTTACCTTTTTGGTATTCTCATACTTAACTCATTCATGTAAAGAAGAAATAATTTGCGACAAAATAACAGCTACAAGAGGCTACCCAGAATGCCAAAACTTTCACACAACCTTCTCAAAATTGCTCTGCAGATTTATCTGTAACAGTGAATCTGCTATTAAGCTCACTTCTACATCTAATGATTCTAGAGATTCCGCTGAAACACTAGCAGAGCAAAATGGAAAGTGCTAGCAGCAGAGAAGACTACACCATAATGCACCAAGTCAGATAGAAAATGGCAAATTACACTGACAAGACTAGCTTCCACCGCCCAAACAGGTAGGCTTGGCTATATGAATCATTAGTATTCCATTCCACTAAATTTGAGCCTGTTTCATTTCAACACTCTATAATTCACCTTTTAGATTAGAAATTTGACATGATAAACATCTCAAAACCCTAGGTATGAACATACTCCTGAAACTAGCAACCAGAAATATAACCACAAGAGAAAGGTTAGTAACTTTGACAAGTAACGCAAACCAGACGCAGATAAACTTCTTCAACAACAACTACTAGAAGTGTATAATACACTTACAAGTAAACTAAAAATATAGAAAGTGAGAAAAAGAGAACGAACCTTATCAAGGCCAACAGGTCCAAGCGAAGATTTGACAATGTTTGCTACTGCTTGACATGCAGTCACTGAAATCCCAAAATACAACACACTATCACTACTTCACTAAGTAGAAAGGGTAAAGTAATACGTATAGAGGGGGGAAGGCATAGAGATTGAACGGTACCATTTTGAGTGCGAACATCCTGACCAGACTGGCGGTCGCCGGAAATATCAAGAGTTTGCGCTGCATACGCCATTTCCGACTGTATATCTGGCCGGAAAAGTGATGAGAATGTCGGGACTGCGAGGAGATCGGCAACAAGGAAAAAGCCCTAGATCGGGTAATGGAGTGAAGATGAGCGCAGATTCTCGAAGAATACGAAAGCCTTTTGTATTGTGGAATGTCTTTTGAGTACAAAAATGAGGAGAAGCAAAGTGGGGATATACTGCTCGTTCGTGAGGGTTTTAGGTTTGTACCCTAAATAAAAATTCACAAACAAAATAGAATTTATTTTTTGACAAAATAAATGAGAAATACTTTAATTTGAACCATCGAAAATAGATTACTTTTATAGTAGATAAAATATTTAACGAGTCAAAATTAATTATTTAAAATATTTGAATTGTTAATTATTTTACATAAAATAATTATTTTTATTTTTTTTAATTTAATGAGCTCAAAGGCTCTTTTTATTAATAAGCAAAATTAAAACAACATAAAATAATTATTACTAGTGAATTGTGTGTTGCTTTCGTTTCTTCTACTCTTCCTTTTTCGTTGTGGTTTAGTTTGAAGATTAAAAATTTTGAAGTCTCATAATCTAAAAATCATTAGACTAGAAACCATGAAGAATATGGTTTGTGCTTTAAAAAAATTAAAAAATATTTTCTAATGGGAATGATAGCAAGCGATTATAACTCGTTGATTTAGTTGTTATATGAAGCTGGATAATCGTGTTTAGATTTTGAAAACGTGAAAGGAAGCTTAAGACTTCATGTTTATTTTTTATTTTTTTAAAGTTCAATCTTAAAATTTGATGTGGCACAAACGTAAATAATATCAAAGACTGAAACTTTGAGATGAGCTCATATCTAAAATTTGGGACTATTTAGAGGAAAATTTGAGTTGGTCGAGATTAAAAGATTTCATTAGCCATTAAAACTTCTTCAAAACTCAATTTTAAAATTCGACGTGTTGCAAAGGTGAAACATTTCGAGTGAATAATATATCAAATGACTCAATTATTGAGAGAAAATCGTATTTAAAATTTGATATTATTTTGAGTAATCCGTGATTGAAAAGGAAAAGGAAGGTTCAGTTATAAATATTATATAAAAAGTGTATATGGATGTATATACATCTTTGAAACATAGTTATACATCACATATTCACAGTTATACTCTATTTATACCGTATTGCCGTATTACATTTATAATTTTCATTGAATGTACAGTTATGTAACAAACTTTTACTTCTGCCCTTTGCTATTTTCTTTTTTTGTATCAAAAATATATTTGGCATTAGTAAGGTGGACCTCATATTTCATCCTCACAACTAGTTTTGATAGAATAAAGTCCTCCTTTATCCGACTAATGTTGATAATTATATCTCTCTAATTAAAATTTCAATTCTTGTCTTTTGCATTATCAAGAGTCATCTCCACTTCACTTAGTTCTTCGTCTCTTTTTACTAATTCAAAATTTTGGTAATCATTTTCATGGGATAAGCATTTAATTTTCTTTAATTAAGGTTTGTTTGTCATCTATGGGGACTTCCAATTAAGTAGATGAATAATTTCGGTCAATAAATTGATTTTTATAATTATTATATTTTTAAAATTTTAATTTAAAAGATATATATAAAATCAAAATGAAACACAAGAGATGAAAAATATTATAGGGGAGTTTTTCAAACATACTAGAATAAACAGAAATGCTAGAGGAATTTGTCGATGAAATTCAGTGAGACTCGGTAGTTGGGTACTTAGGGTGAAGGTTTGGATTCATATAGAGCGAAGATGAAGAAGTAGAGAAAAGGGTGAACCGCGAGTTAAAATATGAGTTAATGTATCAATTGAGCTAGTGAATTTTTATTAGAGGAATTTTCATAAATAGCCTAGCCTTGAAACTTAATATGGTCAAATAGTTATATTTTATATAATTACATAGCATAAATTCGATTATGTGACCTAAGGAAAGGAGAGAGGCAAGCAAAATAGAGAGAGAGAAGTGAAGCGAATTATATATATATATATCTGGCAAGTTGTATGTGTGTATTTGTTATTTATTTAATATACACACACACACACACACACACCTGGCAAGCGGGTTGGGAGAGAGAGGAGAGAGGCGAGCGAGTCGAGAGAGGGGAGAGAGGCGAGCGAGAGAGGAAGAGAATGGAGAGAGGCGAATTGTATATGTATATCTGTCAGATTAACTATGTATACCTGTCAAAATAATTGTACATATACAGCTGATACACATATGTATTTGTATATGTGGCAAGAAATCGCAGAGAGAGAGCATAGAGGCAAGAGAGAGGAAGAGAAGAAAGAGAAAATAACAGCAAAACTCTAACTATAACTCTAAATTATAATTTTTTCAAATTATATTTGTACAATGTAAATTGCGTTATTTTTTCAAACATCACTTCGACAACTTATATCACCGGTCATTATATTTGAGGAAATATGTGATCCATTTTATTAAGGGTGATGATGATTTTGATTTCAAGAAATAATGAAAGATAAAATCAATTTATTTTTTGATAACTAATAATAATTTAAAGATACTATTTTTTTTTACTATTTTCATTAAATATTACAGCAAGAGTTTTTTTAATTTTAAGCCTCACTCAATCAAAGAAAATTATTACTACAATTCCAAAAATCACAAGCCAAATTCAAAAATTTAATTTTTATCAATTAAAGGCTTGATTGTCATAATAATGCACTATTATTGTGCAAAATATTAGTTTCCATTTCTTTCTTTTCCATGAGTTGATTTTCATTTTAACTTTCACATATTCTCCAAGTATGATCGTATGTATATGTAATGTATATATAATATATATTGATATTGTATAAATAATGTATAATCACATATATATGGATACATAATTATTTATCAGAGATGTATATACATTCATATACAAAGTTATATATTATCTATACATTGCAGCAGCTCATCTTTCTGATGGGGTGATTTATTTTTAAAAAACTAACCAATTGAAATCTCCTCTAACCAATCCAAAATTTTAGATATGAGTTCTTCTCAATGTTTTGATTTTTTTGATGTATTATTTGAGAAACCATTTACAAACCTCTAGTAATAACCCGTCAAACCCAAGAAACTTCTGATGTCCGATGGAGTCAAATGTCTAAGCCAATTTCTAATCACCTCCGTCTCTTGAGATTCACCTTAATACCATCATCTGACACCACATGTCCTAGAAAAACAATCTCTTTCAATCAAAGCTCACATTTTTCATATATGGTTTCTAGCAAGTCAAATTTTAAAAATCAATTTTCGAAGTCTTTCAACAGAGGATTTCAATGGACATCCAACTCAAATCTCCTATAAACTACCCCCAAATTTGAATATGAGTTACTTTCGATGTTTTAGTTCACATTTGCAACAAGTTGAATATGAAAATTTAAGCTCCTCGTCAGTATCTTTCAGAGAAGCAGCAACAAACTCAAGATTATCCAAGAAACCTGAGACAATTAAAATTGATATAGATATGATTATGAAATGACAGAAGGATCATTCGTATGATTAGTTGATGAACAAGTGTGGACTCTCAGTAATTAATTATCTGATAATTGAGTCATCCTTTAGTTGTCCCAATTAATTCCATTTAACCTCTAATCTTTGACGACCTTCGCTTGCACTGTTTTCTTAAAATATTTGCTATGTGAGAAAGAGAGAAAAGGACTAGAATAGTCAATTATCTTTGGGCTTGGACTCGAAGTCATCTATGGATAATTGTCCTCGATGACTAGGAGGTCCTATTCTAACATCTTTGAGAGATAGCCGTTTAAGCACTTTTAGGAAAACCTAAGAGAGTTTCATTCAATCAAGGACTCATAATGTTTCCTTGATCAAGAATATACATCCATATAAAATATGTTCATGTTCATTACGATTTTCTTCCAAACGCGACTGAAACTCTGCCTTGTACAGAGTGTCAAATCACCGAGTCTGGACATATTCTTCAATTTTCTTTGATGTTTCCTTCAAATTTGCGTTTTTACTTGTAAATAATTATGCCCATGAATTATTGAGTAAGAGTCCAATAACTTAAATTACAGATTTATATCATTGTTTTGTATCTTCTGTCTAGCAAAACAGAAATTCATCTTTGGATAGTGTTTGTTCTGTTAACAATTTTATCCATTTGTCTCTGGACTTTTCATTTCTGCCACAAACTCTTAAGTCAGTCAGCACCCTCTAATTGCCTTGTTCCTTTTCTCCACTACTCAAACCTTGTACATGGGTTGTCTCCAATTACACACAATAGAAGACATGATTTGCCCCCCTGCCTACTCAAGTAGTAAACATGTGCTTTTTTGACTTTGGAGTATCCAATTCAGCGATAAAATTAGGATTTTAATTAAGAAAGTTAAAAATTTAAACCAGAAAATCTGAATGGCCACGTGTAAAATTTTGACAATTGGCATAGAAATAATTGAATATATAACTTTAACATGAATCTTATAACCAGGAAACGTTTTTTACCACTGAGTTGAACAACTTTAATTTGTCAATTCTGTTATCTGAGTAGAACCTACACTTGTTTGAGTATAAGGCAAAGTTACAAAACTCATAAAATTAAAATTCTAGCTCCGTGGCTCCGTTGGTTGTTGCAACTCTCTGATATACTATTTCCCATGTCATATACTTGTGCTTGGTTAGGTAACTTCACTATAGTCGCAGAAGATAAGCAAAGGGTGGATGGGAACAAAAGTGTGAAGCACATGCTTTGCAGGTGATGGTCACTAAACTTTGGGTCAAAAGTAAAATGGAACCCACCTGCAGTTCACATATTTACAGCCAAAAAGGTCCCTACCATTTTTCCCAAAAATATGATACATGATGGGTGTTAATTATTACAATAATTTTCCCACAAGGGAGCAAAAGGGTCCGTAAGCTGTACTTTTCATTACATGATATACGACAGAGCTGCCATTTGTGTGGCTCTCGTCGCACCTCACAATAATGAAAACAAGAATCTTGGGGGATGATTTCATGATTCACATCGTTTTCTCCTAAATAAAAAAATTGTGAGTTTGAATCATACTAATTAAAACGTAGGTTGTACGTTTCTATTCTATTAGTATCGATAATAATAATTTTTCTATCTCAAATCAGTGAGAAATTTATATCATAGAACATAATTTTTTCGAATCATTTTAAATATATATACAAAAAATACTAGTTAATTTATAATAAATGTAACTCATATTTTATTTACATAAAACAACAATCCCAAATCAACGAAACTATACATGACTATATAATATGCCTTGTCAAAAGTTATACAAGTGTACACTGACTATACAATGTATATTATTTATACATAAACTATACATTATATATATATATACATACATTGACTATACAACAAAAGACTATTTTTTTGTAATTATTTTTACAAGCGTCCTCAGTGTAGTTATCTCTAATTTTTTCTTATCCAATCAGCCCACCAGGAAAATATGTAGTAAAAAATAGATTTTCATAAAAATAATGAGAAGTTTTTAAATTTTTCCTTATTGATTCAATTAAAATATATGTAAAAGTAGCCATAAAATATTTTTAGTGGGAAACTTTAATAGAAAAATAGTACTCTTTTAGTAGTATATTACGTAGAAGGTATTTTTCAAAATACTCTTAGCTCAAATATAACTAAATAAAATATAAAATAGTAATAAAAAATACAATAACTAATAAGGAAAACAATTGAGAAGATTTACTTTACGAGTTAATTATTTTACCTTATACAAATGACGTAATAATGACAGAGTGGTGTGTGATGTGTTTTTTTTTTCTTTTTCAAATGATATATAAATATCTTATTCAGAAAATAGCGTGTAACTAAAGTAGTAAATTGCTTTATTTAATTTGATGATTATTGGACGGAAAAACTGCGACCTATTATTGGTAACATTATCATTAAGGTACATTTCACATCAATCTTTTCTTGTCCTTAGGCTTAATCCTAGACCTCATATGTTCACACATATTATCTATGTCTAAATTCTAAAAATGTTCAAATTTTTGTTCATTTCCCCTTTGAGATAAAAAATTGTGTTGTCATTTTCAAGTTTTGGATTGTTAAGATAATGGATTTATGCTGAGTTTTTAAAATTTAACATGGCGATAATTGACTTTTTTTTCTTTTCATTTATAAAATTATTGTGAATGAACAATACAGGAGAATTTCTTGCTTAATGAGTTAACATATATGTAGCGTTTAAGGATATGATCAAATCGATTGAAAATTATGAGATCAAATTGTAAAGCAAATACAAGAAATTTGGTAATTTGTTTCATTTATCTAAACTTTGATGGACAAAGTTAGTTGAGCAGATGAGAGGTGATTGTTTGCAATATTTTTTTCTCAAATATAAAAAAGATATTCCGATCAAAAAATAAATGAAAAGAATGATCTTATTCATCAAGATTATGAATAAAAAATTTTTTTTCTTAAGATTTCTTTGTAATCGATTGCCATGTATAGTGTAATTCTCGAAATTAGTTTAGAATTTATTTAATCTCCATGTATTGAGAAAGTTGATTGCCAATAAAAATTTCGACCACATCATGATCTCTTTGTGAATGTCGAATGGATTTATATAATTTTTGAGATGCCTATTTAGACCTCTATCTAGGTAACGAGCTACGATTTAAGATAAAAATATCTCCAAAAATTTTAATTGAAATTGAACTCGTTGTATAACTTTTTGAAGTCTATATTAACAACTACTTTATGAAATTTGTTACTATACGTGCCATCTGATTGAAATGTCTATTTAAAACTTTATCTAGGTATGAGCTATCATTTAAAACAAAAAAACTTTAACTGAAATTAGACTTATCGTATAACTTTTTGAAGTTTGATATGATATATGTCATCTGATCAAAATATTGATTTAAATCTTTATCTAGATATGAGCTATTATTTAGAATAAAAAATTTCTAACTGAAACTATAACTTTTTTTGAAGTTTGTTAGGATATGTGCCATCTGATCGGTACTATATTTAAGATGACTATTATTGTGTCTATAATAATGTTTGTCGTGGTGTGAAAGGCACGTGGATGGAGATGAAGGTTTCGTTTGGGAGTTGTACTGATAGAGAGAAAATCATACGGAAAATCTTGGGAGTTTAATATGGGTTTGTGGGCCCAATTATTAGGGGCTTTTTATTAGGTCGGGAAGGACGAAACCAAAATAAAGAAGAATTGGGCCTATACTTCTTCTAGGAAAAGAAGATTAAGAAACCCCAAAAAAGTTGTATAGGGGCCACCTTTAGGGTTGGGGACCTAAGGTATGGAAGAAGGAGATAAGGGGTGGTAGGTGGGGGTGAATTCCCTCTTCTTTGTTGCATGTCGGATGAGATCTCATATAGGGAAAACACTTTTTATTAAAGATTTTTTTATTTTTAAGGTTCAAACTCAAGGCCTTTGATTAAGAGAAAAATAGTCTCATTTGCTGCACTACATTCTTTGATATCCATCTTCTTTATTGTGTGTGTATATGTACATTTATTCATTTTTTTAGCGTGAATTTTGATTAGTCGATTCTCGAAAATATCATTTCGGAAACAGTGTGACTGTATGAGCCGAGAGCTGTTGTGAAAAATTCTTGTTATGCTACTTGTATGTATTATGCATGCATGTAACTCCTATTAGTTATTTAGTTTAATATTGAGTGAGTTACAGAGATTTTCTTATAAATTAAAATAAATAAAATTTTTAAATTTTAAGAGAAGGTTTGGGACCTTTTACCCTTCTCTATAGTGAGATTTTTTTACTATTTTATATTTTTTTGAAAAAATTATTCAGAAATAATCAAAAGAGTAACAATGGATAGTAATTTTTAACTTTTTTTCTATAAATTTTTTTTCAAGGAGTATCATATCCAAACAATCCATTTAATATGAATTAGAGAAAATAGTATGAAACATATACAAGTCTTTGGTCTACCACAAAAGATGTTTGGTTCTCTGAGAAATATTTCCTTTATCCATCTTTACTTATTCACTATATTATAAATACTTAGTTCTTAATTTCCTCTTATCATTAATTATAGTTATTTTTCAATTATATTTTTCAAGACATTATATTTATTATATTCAAAGATTAATTTGATAAAATTACCTCTATCATTTTAGCACAAAGAGCTATTGAATGAGATGGGAATGTTAATGCAGCGCTACTGCGACTACATTTTTTGGATTCTTTAAACGAGTTAATTAGATTTTTCAAGACTAATGCATTTTTAAAAGATTTAACACACACAAAAAATTAAAAAAAAATCACATTTTAAAGGAGTCTAAACAATTCGTAAAAATAATCACATGAGAAATCAAATATGGTGGTGACGGCTAGTGCTACTCTAAACATAGATTTCTCCGAATAATTAACAATCGACAAATGGCCCATGGAAGCGAGGGGCACAGACACATAGGTATAAGCCGCTAGGGTTCATTTGAATCCTTTCGATAAAAAATATCACTATATTTTAGAATTAACATATATTTTTTTAATGTATATATATATAATAATGTTAAATTGTTTTAACTTTATCATATATTTATTTATGAAATTTTTTGCCCCGTCAATGGTGTGTCTTTAAACAAAATCCTAGCTACGGTTCGATTGTAATAGAAACTAGCATCAATTAATATGAGTTCCAGCTGTATCCAATCGAGTAATGAAGGAGACTAATTGGATAGCTAATGTATAATTTAGTGTTTGAATTTTGAAACTTAATTAGGATTTAGGAATCATCAACAAATTGAAGAAAAGAATCCATATATTAATGAAGAAGTAAAAGTTGATGGAATCCAATTTCAAGCCATTCTTTTAGGGTCTTTCTTGAGCACAGATTTGAATAAAGTGTGTTATCTACTATTCATTATTCTTTTACTCCTAAATAATCATGATTAGTTAACTAAAGCTCTACATATATAATAAAAATAATAATGAACCTTGTAGGTACTAAAGCTTGTCCTTGGTTTCTTTATATATACCTATTCTAGCTTTAAGTAACATTAATCCTGATTGGATTCCCAAACCTAAAAGCACACACCATGTATTTCTTTTTCCCACAATAAGGTGGGTGCAACGGCAAAAATTATCAAAATATATTAGATTATATCTTGCATTTCTGTAAAAAAATTATGTTTCATATAACTTGACCCAAACTCACTAACTCGCTTCTATTAATTATTGATTCGCTTGGGAGGACTTAAATCGTTGGATTAACACACAAATTTGAAATTTCGCCATCATGGAGCCTTCTTTTTTTCTTCAAAGGATGAGGAAAAAATTGAGTATGATATCCTAGAAAGAAAATATACGAGGTTGATATAGAAGATATATATAACATGCGCATTTGTTTTGATTCTCAAGCAAGAATGACAACGATGCACCTGTTGGGTTTTTGTCCTGAGTTTTTTTTATCATAATTGGAGTTTTTCTTTTAGGAAAAGGTAAAAAAGAAATTCTTCATATTTGGCGAATCATTTTTCTAGTGGAAAAATAGTTATGACTCTATAAATAGAGGCTATAGGGGTAAGCCAAAGTGTTGTGTTAACACTTTTGTGGCTATGAGGGCTTGAGAATATTGTGTAGAGAGAGAAACGGTAAGTCATTGCTCATCTTCTCTTGTGTATGTAGGTCGGTTGATAGAATTTTTAGGGACCGCACATACCCTCACCCCAATCCCACATTAGTATGATATTGTTCGCTTTGGGCCAAGCCCTCATGGATTTATTTTTGAGTATATCCCAAAAGACCTCATACTAATGGGATTGGATTCAACCTTATAAGTTGGTCATTTGCTATTTTCACAACCGATGTGGGAGGAGTTTGCATACCCAACAAACCTCCCTTTAAACTCTGACCGCACAATCTCGTAACCTCCCTTCCAACTGGTCATTTGCTCTTTTTCACAACCGTGACCTCCCGTCCAGCTGGTCATTTGCTGTTTTTCACAACCGATGTGCGAGTAGTTTGCATACCCAACAGGAATCACATTAAATATTTGTATCGTTTCTCCTTTATCTTCACACACATGGTCTTTTGAGCTTTGCATTGCTAGCTTTCGCGTGACACCTGATTTCTGTCGGCCCTAACAACACCTTCCTTGCTCTACTATCAAACTAACTATATAAGTAGCTAGATAAGCTTCTTAAAAGTCAATTCACGACCTTCTAATTATACAAATAATGTTGCATTAAGACATAAAATCAGTCTTTTATGTCATTTGCAATCTAAAAAGATGATGTTGATACTTGGAAAGTTACGGTGTATTAGTTAGTATATAGAATTGATTCCTATCTACATTATGTTCATGATGTGAAGGACCTATTAAGTAGTACTATAAATTGAGAATATGAATAACCTCTAAAACAATAATCCATATTAGGTACGATCCCTAGTGGTGAGACGATTTTATTTTATTCTCATTACAAATCTTTACAACTAGTTAATATTATACCACGTCATAGGATAAAAACTTTTGGTCGATGGGACATTTTAGAGGCCATTATTAAATATATAGTACCTATTTTTAAAACAAATTTGGTAATGCCAAAGAAATTTAGATACACATAAAGAATAATTAAATTTAAGATATAAAGTGAAAAATTTTTGAAGGTGCCAACTACAATATTCAGGAAGATTTGATTGATCATACTCAAATTAGAAATATAAAAAGAAGTCCTATCAAACAAGTGTGCATATTAAATTGATTCATTGATTTGGTGTATACTTTTAACTATCATGGATTCCAACTTCTGACTTTATGTTACGTATACTAATATGTAAATAATTTTGCTACTATATGTTAAATTGATTTATAAACATATATGTAGCTTGATATGATAGCCATATAATATAAAAATTATTTAGCCTGTAAATTTATATAGAGTGTAAATATTATCGATTCTCTTTTTTCGGGTACTAAAGAAAAGATGTAACGTAACTCAATATATTGAGCATATACTAAAACATCTATCATCGTGTCCACCAACAAAGCATTTAATTAAATCTCCTTTATGAAGAGAATATTAATTTCATAAAAGTGAAGACATGACCTTTCTGCCTCCATATTGCCACACCAACGGAGTATATATAAGTATTTTCTCTTTTGAAGAAATACTTAATTAGATGAAAATTTCTATTATAATTATTCATTCTACCTATAATTTAAAATAATTACATATTTCATATTTTATTTATTAACACTCTCTCTGTTTTAATTTATGTGATATTTTTCATTTTTTGAGATTTAAATAGTTTAAGTTTGACCGACAAGTTATGCACGGAATCTCCAATTTTTTTTGAAATAAAATTTATATATTTTTCAACTACGTAAAAAGTAAATTAAATCACAATAATTGATAACTCATAATATTTACTAAGATATATATGAAAATTTTATAGTAAAAAATAGATTGGTTTGAATCTCAAAATGCGAAAGGTGCACACATAAATTGAAACAGATGGAGTAATTTTTTATCAGATTCATACTACCAGATGTATTTTGGAACATAAATCTAAAAAGAGTGAGGCGAGGGAGAGTATCGATCCAGATACATACATACACATGAAGTTGAATGTGCTAGATACATGCATGTATTTGGAGATCGAAATCTTGCATGAGTCGAAATTTTAAAAGCACATAAGAAAAATATGTAATTAGACTCTAAATTAGTGAGATTCATATTATCAAAAAAAATTATTTATTGCGATAATTCTGAAGCAATTTATTTTGGAGTATCTGTTCCCTAATCTTGTATGGAATCAGTACTTAAAATCTATTGATTCAGTGGACTACAGAAGTAGTTAAATAAAAAAAACAAGAAAATGTGGTGATATTCTCTAGGGTTCTTCCCTACGTGACAAGTAAATCACCTTTTTTCTCCCAAGGGCAGAGGAAAGCTACCAATCGTAAAAAGAAACTGACAGAACATGTTCTTTGCTCCCCATTATTTTGTCTCCCTTCACAAACTAGCTTAGCTAGGATGATTCTCTCACCTATATAAAATACTCAATTTTTATGTGATATAGAATTAAAAAAAATTATGATTTCGATCTTTTAATTTTTTTTAATTGTTATATTCTTTTAAAAGAAGATGTAAATTTTAAACAAATATTTTTAATCAATTAATAGGAAAAATTATAATTCATAATATTTTTGTATAGTTTTTTAATATTAAAATTTTTATTTTAAAATATTCATTTAATATAATTTAATTTAATTTTAAAATTAATAAAATTAACTTTTGAAAAGTATACTATGACAACAATAACAAAAATTAAAATGTGGAGTGTATTTGATTTAGCATGAAGAAAAACCAATTATTGAAACTCATGGTATACAGTTGCTTATAAATTTTTGTGCAAATAGAAATTATCTCATTAAAGATAATATAAGTATTTTATAATAAATTGATAAGTATATTAAAATTTTATTAATCTAAATTTACCTACTTATCTATTCAGTGCTCAAACTTGAAATTTCGTAGAAAAGAGATTTTATTCTATCCCGTGGGATTTTTGTTAATATTTAATTAATGATTTCCATGCCCGATAAACCAGAACTTTTATTCTCTATACTATTGTCATTAGGTCGTTTTCATTTCAATTGTCTAATCAGAGTAAAGGGAAATTTTTTTATTTTTTTTAAAAAAGGCCCAACAAGTTACGAAGTGATGGAACTCAATAATCATATCATCAAATAAATTAAATAAAGTTTATTTTTGCCTACTATAAAGTTAGTGTACGAAAAATATAATTACTCTATTTAATAAAAAAAGGAGACAATTTCATAATCCTCTTTTTAAGTTTACTGCACCATGTTAGGCGCTTTACGATAATATATTTATTTTACTTTTTTCATAATAATTTCTTTACGTATTTTTCTTAAATGTAAATAAAATATGATTTAATAAATTTGTATCCATCTAATATTAACTTTTTAAATTATTTATTTTTATCAAATAGTATCATATATTTTTAATATATTCAACAACTTGCTGCCAAATTGTTCGTAAAATGAAAGAAGCTCCTTTCGGACTACTTTACTTGTCGTTCATATTAAAAACAGATGATTGAAATTGTTGGTTGTAGAATTTCAACTACATAGACACGTTGATGTATGCTTTGATTGTTCGGAATATGTTGTCTTGTACTTATTTTATGAGTTTTTTCATCCATAGTTTATCATTCTTGTTAAAAATAAATGATTCAAAATGATTGTCAGTTTAAATAAATAAAATATAATTGAATATGTTTTTTATTTTATTTATGAATAATAATTATATTAGAAAGAAATAAAAATTAATTAATTGGCATAGAAAATTCAAATGAAGAACACGAACACATACTTTAATGTTGTAACTACAACAATAACATACCCAGTTAATTCCACAAGGGGGGTCTGGGAAAGGTAGATTGTACGCAGACCTTATCGCTACCTCATAGAAGTAGAGTGACTGTTTCCTAAACTCTAATATTATAACTAATTGTAAATATTAAAAATAATAAATAAAAATGTATTAATCAAAACACATAATTTTTCCTTGGGGAGAGAGGGAATGAAGTGTAAAAGTCTAAACAAGTAAATTGGAAAAAGGCACAAGAAAACAAAATATAACGTAATTTCAATTTCCAAAGAACCCACAAACAACAAAAGAACAACAATCCAAACGATTTTTTCCTTGAAAAATGAAAGAAAAAAGCAATGCATATAAGTGTAAAGAAAACGTGAACTAATTTACAAGTTTTGATTCGTCACGTATACAGAATATCTATTTTTATATTATTTTCGATAATTCTAAGCCACAGATATATATTTAGATTTTCTTTACCAAAGGATTTTTCTTTTTTCTTAAAAGAAAACATATGTTTTACTCCTACTAGATAAAATACTATAAGCAAAGGTCAAATTACAATTTGTTTGTGTTAATTATAAATTAGGTAAAAAAAAATTATTACAAAACGAAAAACTAGGAAAAAAAAAGTAAACGTAATATCATAAACGATGAAGGAGATCTTATGTAATAGAGTTATAGGCTCTTTCTAAGATAAAATAGTTTAGAAGCATTTATACTGTTTAAGATAGATAAAAAATATTTTTACACACTTAATTTTAACTCAAATATCATAAGTCAAAATTTTTAACTTATAATTTTTAATTGATAAGTATCCGTAAGTAAGAAGTCTATTCAAATAGATTTTCAATGTGAAATATAACTTCAAATCGAATTAAAAAAATCCATCGCCAAATACTATTGTTTTTTCAGGTTTTATATGTAACTACTAAGATTTTGAAAGGAGAAATTTATATATTGGCCCTTTATTTAATTTTAAATGGTTTTTACATGATTTTGAAGTTTCTTTTGGATGACAATTGACAACACATCTCACTTATGTGGCCATATATTTAGAAGTAGAAAGTTCACCCAAATTTATTTGGAGGACTGTGCTTTAAAAAGAAAAGGTCCACGTTTCCTTGAAACTAAATTTTAAAAAAAATATTTTTTTTGAATTTGTAGTACTAATTTAAAATTATATAAAATATATAAAAATGATTTTAAATTTTGTAGTTTTAAACTTGCACGTGAAAAACTAAACCTAAAATATTACTAAATAAAGAGACTATTTTTTTTAAAACAAATGAAAAAATAAAATAAATCATTATTTTTAAAAACGAAATAAGTATTTGCTTTACTACTTTGCTACTGTCAAGGTCTTGTATTGCAATTTCACTCCTTTATAAAGAGCATGTTTACCTCACCCTTTCAACCAAACATATGTTTTGAATTTCAATTTATTTAAATTTGCGTTCCGTAAAATTTATATACTAAATATTTTTATGTGGATTACCGCATATTCTTTTTTTCCTTTCAGATTTTTACCATTTTGCGCAAGGATATTAGACAGCGGAATAAGAAGTATAGTAATTATATGTTGAAGAACATTTTAAGTCTAATGATGAGATTGTTTTCTTGTATTGACAGCCATTGGATTTATTAGCCTACAAGGTAAGAAATCTTGCACATAAAAATAAATAATCAGAACAAGATATTATTTTTTTGATTTGATGGACTAGATAAGGATTACACATATATATTTTTACTTGTACCAAAAAAAAAAAAAACACTGACATATAACAAGTTGTGTGTAATATTATACTCTTGGAAACCATGTACGTACTAACCAGTTGTTACTCATGTACTCTCCCCTGATTTAATTTCTTTGTCATTTAAAAAAAATATTATTTTTTATAAAAATAGTTATATTTTAATCTTTACCTCTTGACTAATATTAATAATGTTAAATCGAATATTTTATCCATATAAAATATCGTGTGGTGAGTTTTCTAAAATAAAAGAGAGTATATTATAAACATCACTAAAGTTAGGGACGGAGCCATCCTTTGTTGAGGGGTGTCAAACTACACCATTTTGTCAGAAAATTACATTGTATAATTAAGTTAGATTTTGATTTTCTACCATAAATATAAAAGTGACAACTCTTGACATAAAGTAAAGAATCAACTCAGGATTTAATCAATTATCTCAATATTTGTAGTTTGAACCTGGTTGAAGTTTTTTGGCTCTTGACATTTTTTTTTTTAAAAAAATTAAGACAATTGAAGCGCTTTTTGTCTTTATGTTTTTTTTTTGCGTAATCAATATAAATTTTGACTTCGCCACTAACTAAATTATGATTATCAAATTAATGAATAATAATTTAGATATAAATCTCAGTTGAATATAATTTTTTTCAAAAAAAATTTAAGTGTATCTTTTAATAATTCACTCTTAATTATTTGAAGAGCTTGTCACAACTTTTCTTTTGATTATTATGTTTTTCTTAAGAAGGTGAAAATAGAACTTCACAGTAATTCCCTTGTTCTTCACTCTCTTTGAAAGAGAGATGAAACAAAAGGAGTAAATCCAAACCCTTTATTTCTGAAAAGCTACCAGACACTAAATGCCAAAACATAGGATAGATGAAATATTAAAGAATGGAGTAAAGTAGTGTGATGAAAGAAAAAGGAACGTACACAGTACACATTAAAATTTAAGAAAGTTATCATTCCTAAGACACAACATGTGTTTGATAAAATAGTTATTTTTAATTTAATTTTACATGACATAATTTTTATTTTAGTCTGTCTGAAAAACACAGTAATAGTATTCTTGCTTAGAAATAATTTATAATTGTATCAATAATAAATTGTTTCTTATGTTCAATATCTATGTAAAAAAATATTATTTTAATTTTTAAAATAAATTTAAGAAAATGCTTTGAAGGTGTAGATAAGGAAAGGCAGGGTGGGGTTTGGTGATGGTTGGGTGATTGTGATGGTAAAAGGATGCAATGCAACTTGTGTTTATAAAAAATCTACTTATTTTATCATAAAAACATTTTTTTAAAAAAATATATTTTTTGCTATCAAACAGTCAATCACATTCTAAGGGAGTAATTTAATTATTTTTTATGTTAAACAAACGACAATAATAGTATTATTAGTGAAATTTCACAAATAAAATTTGAAAAAGATAAAATATATATAAATTTTATTACTATTTCATAAAGATAAAAATACCATTTTCGAAAGACTCCTGGCCCTTTTTATGTTAAATAGAGAGCAAAAGTTTTTACTTAAATCAAACACCTAATTAATGCCCATAGCTCAAGCAATAGGGGTATAGAGGTAATTTAAGCTCAGAGTGTTTTAAGGTTCACATCTTCCTATCCCTTTAACTGAAAATGACTGCAAGCAACCTATGGTCTACCTGTATTATGTATAACACTTATATCCCTCTCACATTAATATGCACTTTCTTTTTTTAATCCTTTAAAATAAATTTATCTTATAAAATTTAATTTATTTTTAAAATTTTAATAAATTAAGCTAAAATCATATAAATCTTTAAAAATTATTTTCAAATTATAAATTTTTAAAATTTTTTATTTTTTAAACATTAAAATAAATCAAATAATATCATATAAAATGAAAGGAAAGAAGAATTCAATTAAATTTAATTTTTTAACGTATAAAAAATATATTGAATTGAGAACTCCAGTTCCACTGTACAATTATAAAAAATAAAAGTTTTATTATTTTATAATGAAAAACCAAGTCTGTCCCTCTATATAAATGAGATATGACGCGCAAACACCGACTCAAAAGCACTTTTGTTGTGGTTGTTTTAGGCATTTGCTTCTTTCTTTCTCAACATTTTCCTTCTTTTTTCCTTAATTTGCCTCCAAAGAAAAAAAGAAAAAATGGTGGATCTCCAGAAAGTATGCTCCATGTGCGGCGACGTCGGCTTCCCGGAAAAGCTTTTCCGATGCTCCAAGTGCCATCATCGATATCAACACTCGTAAGTTAAATTTTTAGTTTATGAGTTCTGAATTGGAGTTAAAATTATTGAATTTTGTCGAATCATCGAGCACATTCACGTTAGTGATGGCTTTTTGTACAATTGATGATCAATCCACCCAAAAAAAATTGGATTTTTCTTATACCACATGAAATACTCCTAGTAGTTTTATTTTCTTGGAAAACTTTAGTCCACAGTTTGGGTTGGTTTTGGGTCAGGCTTTTAATTAGAGTCTTTTTGACTGATTTTCTGTCCGTATTATTACTCCATCAACGATCCATTTATCTTTTTTTCCACTTTCTTGTTTGTGGCAAACCAAACATGACACTAGTCCACCCACCGCCACCATACACTATCAAAGGGAACAAAAATCCGAGCTACCAACAATATATTGTTCATTATCTTTTAAATATTTAATTTTAATTAGTGATGATTATTATTAATTTATGTTAAAAAGACATATAGTATGAGTTTCTCTGAATCGTTTAGTCATGTCAGAAATTTCTGTATCACCAGAAAAGATACACGAGTACTTCTAGTACAAAAAGCTTTTTATGTTTATGTTAATTTTGTATTTTTGTAGGATAATATAGTACGACACAAGCTTAAAATTGCGTAAAGTGAAGGCCTTCCTAGAATTATGTTTCACATTCCTTTTATGTACTTATCAATCGACACTTGGGTCAGCCGTAGTGAGAATTTATATATCCGATCTACTTGTAACCTCCAAGAAACATTAACTATTTGATTATTACTAGAATTAATTGTAGTAGACCATGCATGACTTGTTCTTTACTGGACCGGCCTAACGCAGATATGATACTCTCATCAATATTTTTGACGATATCCAAATTCATAATCTTAGAAATATACCAACATATTACAACAGTATGTTCAATGGAATTTTACAAGTGGGGTCTGGACGTAAGACCTTACCATTACCTCACAAAGGTAGAGAGGTTATTTTTTGTAAACTCTCGTTTCAAAAACCTACACAAAATAAACAATATAACAATATATAACAAAATTTAAATTTTGAATTCGTCTTTCCGACTGTTACAGGTATTGTAGCAATTACTATAGTGAATTGTCAGAGGGAGTGGAGGTGTGTGACTGGTGTCAAAGTGAAGAAAGAAGCAGCAGTTCAAGGCGCGGAGGTTCTTCCAGGAAATCATCAGGTGAAGCCATAATGATCGGCAGCAGATCAGAATATCCAGGCGGCGATAAAATGAAACATCAAAACCATGATCATCATAATCAGAGGGAAGAATCAACGACTTATGATCAGAAGCCAAAGAATCATCATGGTGGTGCACCTTCTCCTCGTACGCGTAGGTACAAGCTTCTTAAGGATGTCATGTGTTGAGAGAAAAAAAGAAAAAGAAAACTTCTGAGATGGTTAATCATCATGTTAATATTATGTTATCTTCCTTATGGATAATTGTAAGTTTTTTTTTTTTTTTGGTTTTGTTTTTCTCTTTGACTTGTAGAGTACTACTACTAGTATGGCCTATGCTAGCTAGCTAGCTGAATAAGTTCAATGGAGCTCTCTCTCTATGTATATGTACAAATTACTATTAGTAGATGATAATTATGGGTTTTCGATTACCTACCTTTAAATCTTCTCATCTAGTTTCTTGACTTACTAGAGAAGAAGATGGTCCAGTAAATTGCGTTGTTTTTTTTTCTTCTTATTATTAGGAGATTTTTTGAACTATGTGCATGAAACAAGTTCTTAATAAGATGCGGTCGAATTTCAATTCGAATAAGAGATTTTGATTTTGAATTGTATATGAAAAATTCTTTTTAATGAGAGTTACCTCTAAGTTGACTCGAATTTAAATTAGTCGACGTCAAATGAATTCTTTTCTTAATTAATATTTTAATTTTGCATAAGTATCTTTCTTGATGGTTTTATCACTCGGAAAAAAACATGCACGATGTAATCGTGTAGAAATAGCGATTGTTTCGTTTAGACGCATCACTTTTAAATATTACACATAAAATTTTAATAATAATATTCTAAATTTCACTTTTGAAATTTGAACATAATCATGTTTCAATTAATTAAAGGGATGGAAAAGGAACTACGCAAAACATTTGGGGTCTACAAAGTAGATACATCGTATAATTTTTTCCTGTCATCTTAATATGGCTCCGTCACTGCAGCCGGGGTAATAATTATTTTATATTGCTGGGGTAAGTAGCCCTTTTCCCAACCATCCGATGGGAGTATAAAATCGTATATTTAATGTTATTTTTATTATATGTCACCCATATATATGTACCAAGTCTACCAAGAGTAGGGATTAATTTCTTGATGTAGTATGGTAGGGGCTGGAGATTTTGTCTAAATGTGAATGCACAACTAGGTAGGTGCCTTTTGGTGGGGCTAAAAGTTGCACTTATACACTCCATTAGTTGAGTCTCTTGGGGAGAATTTAATGCATCTTTGATCCCTTCTTCTAATAAGCTAAGAATTCATAGTACCTAAAGCTCAAAACTTTTTCCAGGTTCATTGAAGCTATTTATGAGGACATATATATAGCTAGCTAGCTCTCCCCTCCACCCTTATCTATAGTAGCATTTAGAAAAACATACTCCTTCTCGTCTCCTTTTATATGTCCGCTCTTGTAAAATATATTTGCATCAAAGAAAAAAAATAATTTTACTATTTTGCCCTTATTTAATATTTATTACTTTATTCATCTCATTTTATGTGGCAACCTTTGACTTGGCACGGTGTTTAAGAAAAAAGTAAGACTTTTGAAATTTGTGGTCTAAGATCATTCTGAGATATTTGTGCGGTTGAGAATCATTTCATTAGGGGTGAATGAAAAAGGAAATTTCAAAGTTAAATTGTTTCCTATTAAAGTAAGGTGACATTCTTTTTGTGACAGACCAAAAATAAAACGGTGCCACATAAAATAGGACAAAGGGAAGTACTTGTTTTTTTAGTTCTTCTAGTTGGTCATATATGTCTTTTCAAAATTCATTGACTATCAAGGATAAAATAGAAAAAACAGTATCATTTATGCATTGATTTTGTAAAATGATATATAGTATTAAGAATTATTTATTTATAGTAAGGACGACATGTAATAAAAGAATCGGAGCATGTCACAAAATAGATTGAGTAATAATTAGAAGGTTGGTATTAATTAAATTGATATTTTTTTAATCTACTTTAATGTAGGATTTTAAGAAGATTGGTATGAAATAAAGTGACGTTTATCGGCTAGCTAATCAAGATTATCTGCTAATTAAGTAATATGTCTCGAATAAGTATATAGGTAATAAAGCTTTGGTCAACTGTTCATCTTTTTGTTTACTTCTGTACAAAAGGGTGAGTTGCTTTATCTGGTCCATATTATAAGAAAATTATTTTATTTTAAATTGAATATAAAATATGCAAACATCATATAATTAATATGAACGGAAAGGAATAAGCCATGGTCATTACTTCCAATTTAAAAATCAAGTAATTAGGTTCATTTCAATTATTTTACATAAAATAAATAAAAGTATTACTGTACTTATCTTTTACATGCATAAATATTGGATACCCTTATTCATTAATTTCAAAAATTGAAAAAGAGGGATGAGTAGCAAATCTTTTGTCTCAAAATGCTTTCTTTTTGGCATCAACTTTCTCAACAGTAGAACAAAAAATAATTCTGATAAAAATATGCGACTAAAAAAAATGATATTTGATCTATCTACCAAATATAATTCCTAACGAAGAATATCCAAACTCAACATCTTTCTGCATATATAGCTTTTTTTTTAATAAAGAATGCTTTTTTATTTAAAATTATAAAATTAACAAAGAATTCTCTATTCTTTAATTTTACATGTCTTCTCATATTAAGCCAAATAAATTAAAACGAAAGGACAGTACTCTCCTAGGTTTTGTGCGTGTCCAAGTGTCTATTTTCACTTTTCTTGGTTTGTAAACAATGGAAAAGGAGAAGCCACATGGTGGGCTTGCTTGCCTTCACAAATCACAACTTTTGATTACTACAAGCTTGCAAGCAACACTGATTTGCATGCAATATACTAGCTACCTAGCTCTTCATTGCTTACTAAATACTACTAGCCGATTAGAGTTATGCATATAAGGATCAGATATAAAATAATTTATGTATTGTATAATTAGTTTTATATGTAGAGTTTAGTTGTTCAACTTTCGATTCTATGTATGACCTCATAATTTATACAAGTACTTCTTCTGTTTCATTTTATGTGATATTCTTTCCTTTTTGGTCCGTCTCAAAAAGAATGCGATCTTACTTTAATTGGAAACAAATATCTCAAAATGATTTTAGATTACAAATTCCAAAAGTATTACTTTTTTTTTCTTAAACATTGTGCCAAATCAAAGAGTGTCATATAAAATAGAACGGAAAGAAGTATAATGTATTAGATTACAAATTTCTAAATTATAAACTAAATGTTATATTAAGTTTCTGCATATACACGATATACCTGTATCTTCTGACTAGCTAGCAACCGTAATATTACTTATGCATATTTTGATATCTGCGTAACTCCAAACTAGCTACTAAACAATTCCTTTATTCAAGCAAGAAAATACGTACATGTGTAGGTCCTCTATATAAATATATTTACACGCACTTTCTTTTTCCGCAGACAATTCTCTTTTGATCCATGCAATGCTGTCTGCTAACGTGGTAGGTATATGTAGCTTTTCTTCGATGGTTGTTCCTGCTTTCTGTTTTTGCAAGTACGTGTGTCTTTTAGTAACGTTTACTCGACTTTTATTTATTTATTTGGAAAACCTTATTATATACTTATATAATATGCAAATGTTTGAATACTTTAGTCAAATGTTACACTAAGAAGCACGTTGATGTTGACTAGCAAGCATCATTATGTACGTATACACATTTTAAAATCATGTGATGGGATCAATAAGATGTGTGATTATTTTTTAAAAATAACTTCTTTATTTTCTAGAGCTAGCAATAATTCATTTATATATATATATATATATATATACTTCGTATTTTTCATGTTCGACCTGGGAATACGATATTACTAGTTTAATGACTAGTATGAGGTGTATGTATCTTGGAGTCTTATTATTTTGTGTTCTGACATTTGTAATTCACTAGCCAAAATGTCAACTTTGAATTAATGGATATTCTTAATGGTGTCGTTTGGTATATATAATAATTGGATACGTCATGGGTGGGATATTTTGTACATGAAATAGTAATTTTATTTATTTCAATATTAGTTAAGTAATATTTTAAACTATTATCCTTATCATATGTCAAAAGGACGGTTTAATTATTAAAGGCATCGTCACTAATGAGAGTAATTGTTGATAGGGACTCATGCAGTACTTTTTAATATAAGCTTTTGGATTCAATAATTATTTAGAAAATCTAGTATTGGAGACAATTGCGGCTACGCAATAATCGATGATATCTATGTATGTTTACTTTATTAAAATGGGTGGAATTTGTAATCAAGATTCTAAGCATGGGTTATCTTTTCCCCTTTGGAGGAGGTACCCTAGCATTAGCAACCCTAGTATTAGAATCTTTGTCCTATTGGAAGTGACCATAACCACCA
>JAOTQR010000001.1:23623608-23642996 GCA_025774065.1 Solanum ossicruentum | reverse complement strand
AACCCAAATAATTAGAAATATATCATTTATTAGGAAACCAGAAATAAAAGGGGAAATTGAAAAGGAAAAGTGAAGGCCATAAAAGTTGATATTTATTTATTTATTTATTTATTTATTTATTTATGTGGAATTTATCATTAAAAGTGGACCCTAACCCCATAAAATCTTTTTTCAAGTATAGCATCCATGCAACCAAAATTTTCACATTTGCCTACGGTAAGATGTTTAATAAATTAAAATTTTACCAGATAATGTTAGATTACGATTTAAATTTTCTATAAATATTTTGATAATAACTAATTATTTAAAAATCTGTAAAGTTGAAAAATATATAAGTGAAAATTAGAGCTGAATACCAGACTTTGCTTCTATCGGCCAATCCATGAAAAATCTATCAAAATATAATATAATACAATAAATAAATAAAATATACACCTGCCTGCCAATTTAATTTAGGTGATTAAACCTAATTGAAGGTTACTTTAATTTAGTCTAATATTAATATATAGAGTGTCAATTATAAGTAATAACCCACAATAGATGTTGCAATATTATGTTAAACTACTCAGATTAATTACTCGGATTGGTATAAAACATACATTTGTTAAGAGTGTTAGGTAACTTAAATCCTATAACTATAACAAAATATGAAACTACTTTTGCTTTTTAATTTCTCTTACCCATAATATTCAAATACGTACTACAAATTGGGATTAGGACAAAATATATACATATTAAAAAGTGAGGAGTAACAAACTTTTAAAATACAAATTAATCAGTGTGTATATACGTACATGCATGCATATGATAATAAGATATAGTTTCTTCTTTGTACTCCCTCAGGTCTTTAATTTTTAGTTATATTATGCTTTTTCAGAGCCAAATTATTTCAATTTAAATAATTTTAAAAATTAAATTAGATTATATTAATTCGATATTTTAAAATAAGATTTAAATTTTTAAAAATAATAAAAAATATTATAAATTGCAATTTTTTTCATATCAATGTGATAAAAAAAAATATCTTAAAATGATTAGAGAGAATACAGCTAAGTAGTATTACTAACTACAATATTTCAATTTATTTGTCTAGTTTTGACTTAGACACAAAATTATAAAGTTAAAAAAAAACTTTTTGAATCTTGAAATTGAAAAGTCGCCAAGAGAAAAGAGACATTTCTTTGAAACTGACTAAAAGTAAAGTAAGACAAATAAATTGAAATATCATTTGATGAAGCTAATTAAGGCGGAACACACTAGCTAGAGAGGGTTAACATAAACCTAATCCTCCATTACATCATTAATTAACATCATTTGATATCTAACTTAACTTACTTCTATAATTAATTAGAACTACTGTCATATACTAGATTGTTATGGCCATTAAAGCAAGCTTAAAATTTTCGAACTTAATTATTCCAAATAAGAAATAATGTTTTAGTCACCCATTGGAGAAGAAGTTTGCTGAGGAAGTTGTTGTTTCAGCTTGCTGTCCATGGTATGTTCTTTGCCTCAAACAATCCACAGAAATCCTTGGTGGTGATATAGACACTGTCACTGTTGATGAATGGGCTCCTGATTCACCTGAAGACTCCACAACAAAATTTTTAGAAAAATTGTCAAAATTTCATTTATTTCGGTCTAAAATTGTTGTTGCTCTCTCCGTCTATCTTTATCTGTCCCTTGTTGACTTGACATAAAGATTAAGAAATAGTATATGATAGGCATAATTTTACCAAATCACTCTTTGAATATATTCCCTCCGTCCGTCTTTACTTGTCCTTTATATTATTTTGTGACGTTCAACAATATTTGTCTACTTTATGAAATCAAGAGACTTCACACTTAGTTCCAAAATTACAGTTATCATTAATTATAGTCATTTTGCTATTACATTTTTCAAGATAGTGTATTTATTATATTCAGAGGGCGATTTGGTAAAATTACCCATATTCTTTATAATTTCTTAATTTCTGTGCCAAGTAAATAGGGGAGAAGAAAAGATAGACGGAAGGAGTAATAAATACAATGTGCTAAAAAATGTAAAAGGAAAATTACTATAATTAATGATAAGGCAAATTAGAAACTAAGTGTAAAATTATCTATTGGTTGCATAAAATGAACAAGTATTGTTAGATATTTCAAAATATTATAGTGGACAACTAAAAATAGACGGAAGAGGAATTATATAATATGTACACCCCCAGTCTCACTTTAATTAATAGTGTATTATATATCCTAGACCATATGTTAAATTAGCCAGTCTCGAAATTAACATAAAGAAACCACATGTTAATAATGTGACAAATTAAATAAAAATTGAGAAAAAACCCTAATTATGATATATAAGATAATAAAGTATTAATTACTTGAAGGTTGACGCTGCTTCTTGTTATTTTCTTGCTGAACATTCTTCCTCCTTCTCCGGTTGTGATCTGCCAACCGTTTCCGGCAACTCCTTTTCCCGTTATCAAATTCCGACAGAACATGGAACCTGTTCTTTTATCAGAATAATTATGACCAGGATTGTATAATTTTTTCGTGAAATTATTAAATTTAAAAACGAATTACATATAGTATAAGTCATAATAATTGACGATTCTAAATATTTAAAAGATATATGAAAATTTTACCGTTAAAGATATACTTGTTTGATTCTCAAACTCCGAAAAGTGTCACATAAATTGAGACAAAGGAGTAGTATAAATGACATAAATCGTCATTTTAGTTTAATGACAAATTTAAACTTGTCTTATAATTATATATTTGTGCTTATTAAGTCCTTAACACCTGCGGTTTAAATTAACATACAATTACATGAGTCATTTTCTTGATATGGAAAAATAAAATAAAGCAGTATATGCTATAATTTAAAAAAACATATCCAATAGAATCTTACAAGTAAGGTTTGGAGAGGATAGAATGTATGCAGACCTTATCACTACCTCCAAAAATCTTCGTCTAAAAAATCAAATCTCGAATAATTTTATAACTTACGATAACTACATATATGCACATATATATGTACATACACTTTCTGTGTTGATTAAAAGGTGTTCTTTTAAATTACGTAATGATTAAGCCAAAAAAGAAAATACAAAACAGCTGTGTTTACTACAAGCAGCAAAAGTAAAGCAGTACGTAACACACCAAAACGGGGAGTAGCGGGATGATTGGGGGACATAAATTTACGGACACAAATGCCCTCGGGATTAACGTACCACCTTTTCTACTCCCCAATCATTACCTCGTTAACATATCCAAGGGCCTTCCCGTAATTTTATTTGCAACCTCTTCTTTCTATCAAATAATAAAATGAGGACTAGTAATTCATGTTTATCAGTAATTGCATGTTAATTAATATAGTACGTAAAATATACATTTTATCGCCTTTTCTTTTATACAAAAAACAAAGAACATATTACTGTCATGAGCAGAGCTAGAGAACGGAAAAGAGGTTTATTTGTAAATTTTGTTTGCCTAAAAATAATGTTGTTAAGGGAAATTATATAAATATAGTAAATATCGAATCTCTCCGTAAAAATCCTGTGTCGGTATATTGACTTTGGGAGTGATTCTTAGGCACTTTGTAAACTACTTTAAAATTCAGAAATTATTTGAGATTAAATTAATTAACCTAATTTGGTGAATAAACACCCGTAATTACGAATTAAGTAGTATTAAGATAACCTGCTGCATTGTTGGCAGAACCGCTGAGTCAAACCGGCGGCGATAACGGTGGCGGCTTTGGAGTGAAACTCACACACTTTGTGCCGTCGGTGGTAGTGCTTTGCATGAGTGAGATCGGCATTACAACCCTCAGCTTGACACTTGGGCGAGTTCACTGAACCGGCCTCAACCGCGCGAGTTCCCCGGTAAAGCCGGCTCACAAAATCATCCTCCGATGACGAAGCAAAATACGTTCTCCTGCCCAAATTCAACCCAATCCGACTACTGATACCTGAAAAATCATGAATTCCGCCCCCAAATTGCGGTTCGGTCTTCGGCACTACCATAAATCCACCGGCCGAACCAGTTGATTGTAGAGAAAGCATGGATGTTTCGTGTGTTTGCGTGTACGAAACGCCATAAGCGCGTGGATCGTACATGGAGCTGAACTGCGCGTTATTTGGAGTTGCTTGAAATAATTGGGGAAATTGTTGTTGATTATGGATTTGTTGTTGCTGCTGAGGATAATTTGTTACACCGGAAAAATGGGCTTGAGGATCCAAAAATTGATTGTTATTTTGGTCAGTTTGTTGGGTAGTTTGATCCGTAGGATATATAAAACTAGATTGATTTTCCCATTCATAGTCCAACATTTTCTTAATTTTTTTTCTCACTTTGGATCGATAATAACCTGTGTATAAATAGATGAAAAGGATTGTGGAATTTTTGAAAATGAAGAATTGGAATATTTTTGAGTTGGGATTTGGGAGGAGTGGGAAGAAAATCTGTCAGCTTTAAGTAGAAGAAGATTTTGTAGGGTGGAAAAGGCTGCAACTAAAGACTTTACTGTTCAGCATTCAGTGAAGAGTTTTAATAGGTGTGGCTTTATAGGACTTTATGTATGTATAGTATAGCCATAAAATAAACATTTTTTCTCCTATCTTTTTGAGTTTAGTTCAATAATTAAAAAGGAGCAGTTTCTGTGTGAAGTTTTATAATGCCTTTTAAGAGACATGTCGGGATACAAGGAGCTTGTTGCTTTTTTCTTTCTTGCTGAATAAATATAAGTATTTTTAAGTTTGAGAATTTTTGAAAAAAATGTTTTTGTTGGGATATTGCCCAAAGATTTAACACAATGTGAGCTATTTTTTTTATATCACCTATACCATATATATTAAAGAAATCCATCCAAACAACTTCCCCTGTATTATTTGTCATCTTCCTTTTTCATATGCAGTATTTTATGCGTATGAGACTTGATCTTTGAGATGATAGATTTCTCGAAATAGTTTTTCTGAGATAATGATAATATTTGCGTACATTTATCTTCTCCAATTGCACTTGTGAAAATTCACTGAATTTATATGCTATTGTTGTCGTAAATAACTTCCTCCCTGTATATAAGATCACTAGCGGGCTAGATTAATGTAAAATGACAAAGTGAAAGGGCATTAATTTTGTGTATGTATAATGGCATCTTTGTTTCTTGTTAGGCTACAATAATTGTTATTCTCTCTCAACTCTGATTGTGTTCATTAGCTCTGAATGTGAGGCGGCTAAGTTATTGAGGTGTAAAATGGATGAAATAAATTCATTCTAAATATACTAAAATTAATTGAATTTATAAATAGGTTTGTTTATGATCTGATTTGAAATGAATAAATTAGGTTAGTGTTTGGTTATAAATTATAGAGTTTATCTTTAAATGTCTATTCAGTTATAAAATTTACTCAAATCTTCAATATTTTGAAGTTTCAAAAAAATGATATTTCACTCATAATTTTTTTATTGTTTTTAAAGTACATATCCAAACACAATTTCAAAATCTACATCCAAACGGTATACCACATTATATGTTGTCTGTTTTATTATAAAAAAGTTAGTATTTAAAATGAATATATGCATGTCAAGAAAAAAATTAAAAATATTTTAATAATTTTTTTCATGATTTCACGTGTACTATCCATTTAGCCTAAAACAATCAACTTTAAGATGACTTAAATTAAACGGATCAAAATAAATTAAATTAATATATAAACAAATTATTAACTTGCTCAAATTTAAATGAATAGGAAGCTTTTCATATTATTATGAATTAGTATTATCACCTCTAATAGACAAGAAATTTTCACATCCTATGTCTCAATTTGTATTGTACGATAATGTTTGATTACAGAATTATAGAAATAAATAAGAAAAATTCAAACTATAGTTTCTTCACATTCAACTCACTCTTATTTTTATTTTGATACGATAATAACATGACTTAATGAGTATTTGAATTGACTTATTTTAAGTAGCTTTTGACCTTTAAGTACTTTTTGAGTTCTAAAAGTGTTTGGATATCATAAATACAAAAATTGCTTTTGAGCATCTATTTTAAGAAAAAGCCAAAAATAAGGGATTCCCAACTTATAACTTTTGTCTTTTAGCTTATAAACTACTTTAAAAAAAAAGGTCAATCCAAACAACGAACCCTAGACTTAAACAAGAAAAATATAGTCACTAAATTCACATAGCCAAATCCAATTTATTCAAGCATTGAAACACAGTTTGTTGTTGTGGTAAAATGAAAAGTTTTTTTTACAATACCTAAATATACAATAATAACAATATACCTAGTGGAATTCTACTAGTGAAGTTTGAGGAGGATAAAATATATGCAGATTTTATCATTATTTCATAGAGATAAAGAGAAGAGACTGTTTCTGAAAATCCTCATCTCAAAATCGATACAATACCTTAACATAATATAGCAAAATTTTCATTTTAAAAAATATTAATGAATTATTTTGGATCATGTTGCTAGGTGTGTCCTAGTGATAAAAGAGTGTGACCTTAGGATATTTAATTTGGAAGTGTTGGACATAAAGAGGGCCATTCAGAACTACTCAAAACACTTGGCCATTTATTATAACTCAAATTAATAAAACTCAATAAGGTAAAGGCATTTATTTTCTTTATCTATAATGGCAGCTTTCTTTGTCCTACGCAACAATAATTACCTTCTCTATATCTCTCCTCTCTCATACTTCTCTTTTCCACTCAAATTATTTGTTCTAATTTTAAAAAAATAATAAACTTAATAGATAAATATTTTTAAAAAATAATTGCATCTTAAAAATATAAATAAAAATAAAGAGTTAAAAACTTCTTTTATTAATATTTTATAAATAAATACATAAAATATAAAAATAACATATAATTAAGACAGTGGAAGTACTCCCTCCATTTTAGTGATAAACGAATATCAGTTGTGTGATGTATAATGATTTCTATACCAAAAATAGTTGTTCTGTTTTATTTTAATAAATTAAGATAATTTTAATTTTTTAGAGTCTATATTTACCCAGTTGTTATTTTTCACTAGTATCCTTCTAATTATTTTCAAATTTGTCTCTTTAAAAATAAAAAATAATCAAAAATCTTATTAAATAAAGGATAAATATAAAAAATATCCTGATAATAAAGTATTACAACAATTCACTTAATTTGATCAGAGAGTAATACTTTTTTCTCATATTATCCTTAGCATTAAAGAACTATATAAATAATATTAGGTTAAATTTAAAATTCAAATTATCCTTACAAATATTAATTTAATAAAATACCTGTTTAATTGTTTTTTTAAAAAAAAATATAAGAGATCAGCATAGACCAAGAAACATAAAATGAAGGGAATATACATTTGTGTTTTTAGCTAGGGCGAATAATAAGTACCTGACAGATGTGAAGCTGCTTTGCTCAGAGATTGGTTGGGTAAGTTACTGGAAATAATTGACTATTTACCCTTCACACAAGACTTTTGGTACCAAAGGAAAATATTTTTTTTTTTTTGTAAAATATATTATTTTAAAAATATTTATATATATTCCATCTGTCTCATTTTATGTGACATCTTTTGACTTGACACAGTGTTTCAGAAAAAAAGTATGACTTTCGAAATTTATGGTCTAAAATCATTCTGAGAAATTTGTGTGGTTGAGATTTATTTCATTAAGGGTAAAAGGGAAATTTTAGAGTCAAATTTTTTCCAATTAGAGTAAAGTGATATTATTTTGGGACGAATCAAAAAAAAAATGTGCCACATAAAATGAGACGGATGGAATAATATGAATTCATTTTATGATATAGGTGGAGGAAAGAGGTAGGTCTATGAGGTTGTGGGGATGAAGGATTATGATGGAAGTAAATATGAAATGTGTTAAAAGGTAAGAGGAACACAATTAATGTGATTTATTTATTTTTGTTCTAATTTGTTTGAAAAATGATGAATGCTAATTTTCGTTATTGACAGAAAATTGTAATATATGTGATGATATTTAATTCAATATAATTTTTAGGAAAAAAAGATTATTTTCTTTAAAAAAGTAATCAAAGCTTATCATATATATATATATATATTTGTGTGATTATTAAAGAATTTTATTAAAAACAAAATAAATTAATTTTCACATAGTATGTATAAAATTGTAAGGTTAAAGAACATTTTAGTATATTTTCATATTTTTAGTTTTAGTCTGTAAAATTCAAAGTCTTTTTTATTTATTTAAATTACTTGTCAAATCAAAACACGACAGACAAATAAAAATAGAAGGAATAAAAGATATATGTATCTCAGAAAGATACTTGTTAATCAGTATGAACTATAGTAAAATGACTCGAAATTCGTCGAACACTTGGTTAAAAATATCGGATTTGAACTTTTGGAATATGAGAAAATTATGTTGGGGCATAATTTTTTAAAATTATGTTTGCAATGTGGGAATTAAGATTTGATCAGGAAATAATACGCATATTTGACTAAAACAAAATAAATACTCATATTTGTTGAGTAATTAAGAATGATGAACTAAATGATGAGTAACTATTTCTCTTTGTTTTCTTGTTAAATAACCCAGTGATTTATATATTCAATTTCTGTTCAAATTTATGATTTAATATTTACTAAGAATCCTTAAAAGATTGTTACATATAAATATTTTAATATTTTAAATATAAATAAATAATTGATCATCATGATTTTATTTTTTTCTCTGATGGCGTATGATATTTATATTGATATCTGAGACCTAAATTTGCACATTACGTTTGCTTCACTCCCAAGTCCTAACTCCCAACACAAATATTTTCAATACGTAAGACTTGAACCCAAAATTTTAGATTCAGGACAAAGAAATCTCAATCATTTTATAATAATTCAAATAGAATATGATGAATTTTTTTTCCTGTATATTTATATGGATAACCCACTATATAGTCATGTTAGCTTTTCTGGTATTGTCTATATGTCCTTTTGGTCTGAGTCAGCATATTTTTTGTGTCAATTTTTATTTTTGAGTAATCAATGATAAGTTCACTCATTGTTAAAAGAGAATTTCCTCATTTTTTGTTACAATTATTTAATGAAAAATAATTGTGGCATCAAAGTTTTATTGAATTATTAAGTTAGAAAAAGAGGTTTGCCACAGAGTTGACTCATTAAAAGTCTACGGAAATCAGACAATGCTAATGCTTTATTTTCCGGGACAAACATTAATTTCATTTCATATATGTCACATATAATATTCCCATAGTCTAATCTAATTGTTCCTCCATTTTATTTTAATTGAATTTATATGATAATACACATATATTAATAAAAATATTTAAAGATAAAATTTATACCGTATATTGTCCTTTATAAAATCATAAATATATAGTGTAATGTATCTCCTAGGAAATATAAAGTTCAATAAATGAAAGGGAAAATATGGAAAAAGCTTCAAACATTCAACTTGAACTTTGGACAATTCAACTATTTTGAACATTAAAAAAAACCTAAAAAATTCAATCAATTTGAGACGGAGGGAGTATCTCATATTATTTAACTTGATACAAAAAATAATTGAAACTTGTGGATTTTCAAAACTTAAATTTTTGCGAGGCTATAAATTATTTTATTAAAAAATTAAAAAATATTATATATTTTATTTGAATTTATTAAAAGTAAAAAAAAGTATCTCATAAATTGAGATATTAGAAGCTCATTGCTGGCATAATCAAATCATGGGCCCTTTAAGTATTTAGTAGTTTAGTGTATTTGAGTTGCACATATGTGTCATGACAATCTGAAAATTATATATAAATAATACTTGTCATTAGAATAAATATAATATTCATATAAACAAAATTAAACAAACGCTATTAATTTGTTGTAGTAGTTTAATCTATTATGAATGTGTAAAGATGAGAAAAAGAATTCAATTACTTTATATAAAGATATGCTAGTAGTTTATGGATACGTAAAATAATAATTTGGAGGTGAATAATTGAGAGCTAAATAATTAATTGATTAAAATTTAGTTTCAAAAAAGACTCCTAAATATAAAAGAGTAGTCTTTTAAAATTTGCTATATTACTGTTAGTAAAAAATATTTGATAATCAAAATTTAAGTTAATTTTATGAAAATAATATTATTTTCCTTTTTCCTTTATAGGCTAGATAATCATTTATATAGAATAGTCCTAAATAAAGAGTGTATTATAAATATAAAGAAATTTTAAAACAAAAGAGAATATTGAAACTAAATAAATAAATGATAAAATAATAAATTAAAAAAATAGTAAAAAAATGACTTTATCTAAAAAATTATTTTATGACAAAAAATTCAAACGATATTTCTAAGGCCTTCACGCTTTTAATAATATATTTATAAGTAGTTATAATTGATAATTTTCGAAGAATATAAGGATTTGAACTTTAATGTCACATTTATTTCACATCATTAATATATCAAGATACTAACTTTACAAACAATAATTTCACCATACGCCAACTCCTTTAGTATGTCATACATTATTACCTCGTTTTAGTTGAATAATATTGTTGCTCTTATTTAATTTGTACCATGAAGACGATGTAACATAAATGAACCTGTTCCAACCAACCAAAAATAAAATAAAATACGTGAAGATTCTAGATTTTAAAACATAAGGGCTTCTTTGGTAGGAGGGATAAATAATACTTAATCTTGAAATTAATTTTAAGATGAATTTAATTATTTCATATTTGATTAGAATACAATTACAAAATAACTTATTTCATAAATATAGTGTTGTTTTTATATCAGATTAAAGATGAGATAACAATCTTGCATATCTAATTCGAAAATATTAATTTCAAAATAATTTATTTTTAATCAAATGAGTCTGAAGTGTTAATAATTGAATTTTAAAAAACGGAGGCCAATAACTATGGCCCCTAGCCAGCTCTCAACCCAAACTCCAAGACCTAGTGCCATGGACCATGGATTGCTAAGATGTGCAAACAAATGAGACATACAAAATCTCACTGACACTGAAATTTTGGTTTTTTTTATAACACAGGCTTGAATTTGATTTATTTTTCAACAAAAATCCATGAACTTATCACTCCAAATATCTAAAATCCAATTGTGATGGTCCTTAAAAGTGGTTGTTCTTGTTCCAAGTCATTGTGGATGTTAAAAAAGGACAATCAGCGAGTCCATCAAAACTCTCGCTATCTTGGTAACAATTTGGACTATAAAGATATACACATTGTACACAACTTTTCTGTTATTTTCACCATTTACGCAATTTAATCACGTGACAACAATTTTATAAGTTGCGCAAGATGGTTGTTGAATAACATACAAAATAGAGGAACATGTTGGTTGCTCAGGTAATAATAATAAAGCAACTCCTCACCAACTACTTACTGGCAATTCAAAGTCTTGCTGCAAATTTTCCATTGTCTTACAGCAAAAACCAAACGCGTTGTTTCTATAATTTTGTGTGTTGTCAACATCTCACAACGCTTAATGATGGCTAAAACATAACACTAATTGCATTGCAAATTATTGTGAGTACATGCAGAAGCAGGCCCCCTATCTTCCCCACCCCCTCCAACCCAAATATCTACTTGCAACTTCACCACCACTCAAAACATGAATCCAAGAATAAGGGCAAGTCCGGTGCACTAAAGTACCCGCTATGCAAAGGATTTGGGAAGGGGCCCGACTATAAGGGCTTTATTGCATGTAGTCTTACACTGCATTTTTGTTATAGGTTACTTTCAAGGCTTGAACTCATAACCTTCTGGCCACATGACAATAACTTTACCAGTTACTCCAACGCTCCCTTTCACATGAACAACAGTAACTATGTATCTTTGAACTTCATTTCTTTATTTAAATTTATATTAATCTAAAACCTATCTTCAACTAATAGCTATAGTCCATATGGATCTTTTTCTTCTGTTGTGCCATCTCTTTAGCTAAGTCTGTATTGATACTAATCATTTGAAAGTCTTTTTAAACCACTCTCTTTCATGTAATTATAGGGCTATTCCGTCGGCTTTTTAAAATAGTTTCTCTTACCATAGTTCCACAACTACGGACCGAAGCATCTGTATATAGATATAGATTGATGCAAAACATGTTCAAACCTTCTCAATCTAAGCAACCTTCTCATAGTTTAATTTATCCTCGATGTTTTGTTGTTTGCATTGTGGTCGTTAATAATTTTATCGAATTTGATATGACTATAGATTATATTCATTTTAGCATTTACATCTCCGCAATACTCATCATGTGAATACGCTGGACTTTAGCATCTCAATATTCACTACCATACTATTTCTCCATTTAAACAATTCAATTTTAATTCTATGAATAACATTTTCATTTACTATTTCATTCTCTTAAAACAATTATATAGTTTGAGCGTTAAACAATAAGTTATGAAACTCATCCTCCAAAGATTTTCAGATGAATTAAATCATAGGAATGAGCAGTGTTTAACAAAGAAGGAAAAAAGGCTTAGTATTCTCATAAACTTTATCATTTAGAGTCAATATATTTCTCGTTATAAAAATGACTCACATATATTTCATTATAAAATTGCTCATATATACCCTGCAATCACAAAAGTGGCTCACATATGCCTTTTTATCAAACGAAAGTGAGAAAAAAATAATTTTAAATTTTCTACTTTTATTTTTAAAAAAATTCATGTAAGTGTATATATGATCTTTTCACACATGATTTTTTTATTTACTTTTATTATCATTTTAGTTTTTTGTTCTTGTTTCATTTTTTCCTTTATTCTTTAGTGTAAAAATATGAAGAAAAAAAATGAACTATGAATGACAAAAGAGAAAAGAATTAAAAAATTAAACAATTTTTTTTGGATATGTAAATTTTACGAAAAAGTTTGTGAAAAATAAATTTGACCATCAAAATAATAAATCTAAATTAGTCTTTTGAATCAAAGAAGCTAAAAAATACGTGTGAGAAGAATCAAATATATCCTCACATGAATATATAAAATTTAAATTAATTTTTACTTCCATTAGAAAAAAGAATAGATGTAACAATAGAAGTATATATGAGCTAATTTTATAACAAAGTATAGATGGAGCCTTGAATAATGATGTGAAGGGCTGCTGGTAGCTGGTGTGGTGGCCCATCAAACAAAAAGTAGTACTCAGCAGAGAAATTGCCAAGAAAATTACACAACACAAATACAATCGACTTCAATCATTCACTTTTGGAAGATGGAAAGTGTGCTCACTTTTATGGTTTTGTGGTCCTATGATCTAATTTTGTCCTGTCATAAAGCCATGTGAATCACATCAACAATCCTCTCATTATTATTGCACCTTCCTTTGTCAGACCACTTCGAATCATATTCAAATAACTTCATCAATATTTATAAACTAAAAAACAACTTCACTTATGTATAGTGTTTGGCAAGTCCCTAGCTTAGCCAAAACATGCTACCACCTTATTAACTTTGCTCAACACCCTTTCAATAATTGTCCTAAAACTTCCTTGGGTGCATTTTATAGATGAACTTATATTCTATGGAGGTTCCCCCCCCCCCCCCCTCCAATGTTAGGACATAGTTGACCACCTTCTCTTATAGACCAAGTCATACCAAATGGCTTCCTGTTTAAACAAGAAATATAGTTCCTCCCTTTTTGAAGCAGTTCAGAACTTGGTATATTTTTTCCCACTATGTAATTAAGGAAGTCCCTTGGAATATCAGCCAGTCGATGGTAAAATTGTTGGCATGTGACCAAGAAATCACAGGTTCAAGCCTTAAAAACAGTCTCTAGCAAAAATACAAAGTAAGAATGCGTAGACCCTTGTGTTCGGACCCTTCCTCGGACCTTGCGCATAGCGGGAGTTTTAGTACACTGGGCTTGTCCCTCGGAATATCAGCCAATACACACTAGTCCATTCTTATTCTTGACTGTGGCATGCACATTTGAGCTAGTGTGAAGATTGATTCTAATGTTACTAACAGAATAATTTGTATCCTTTGAGGTAATTTGAACATGAATCACCAAATAATCTTGTCAACTATGACCACCAGATTGACATTCTGCAATAACATAAGCTTTTTCTTGTGTATAAGAGGAAAAGGAATCTGGTGAAGTTAAGAAACAATCCAGCAGTTCCGTGCTGTTGTGTACAGGCTGTAAAACCAGTAAGCACTCCTGATTAGTTAGCAGTGTAGACAGTAGATAATCACCAGAAGAATTATGTACCATCACACTCGGCGCAAAAAGGACCAAACTGCTTACAGAAACATGATTATTGACTCAACAGTAACGAGGAAGCTTAATCATGATATCTTAATAAACAGTTCTCCACAACATGGGATGAAGATAAGTGCGAAAACTGGTTTGTTTTCAAATATTGCAAATCACATGTTCACAAACAACTCTCATGCCACTCCTCCACAACATGGTATAAAGATAAGAGCGAAAACTGGTTTATTTTCAAATGTTGCTAATTGCATGTACACCTTCAGGTTTACAAGCCAATTCCACTTTTGGAAGATAAACTAAAGTAACCTCCACTCAAGATTTCTCCAGCTAGCTCCACACTACTAACTCTATCGTCAATAATAATGCTTCTTACAGTTTTAAATTATTCTTTAACTGCTGAAAGCACCTAAAGAGTATCTCATGATAAATCAACTCTACATACTGTGAGTTACTGATAATCAAAAAAGAAAAAGATAACTTCACCATCTTCAGACTACAACCTGTTTCTTGATGGATGCAAATACTACAATTGGTTCGGTACTCCCTTAATAAAGAGCTGCTGGTGTTTGAGGTATGAATGCGCACACATGTAGGAGGTAGGGAGTAGAAAGATTTACCCCATATGCAATTATTACTGAAGTTGATCATTCATTTTGCACAGTCCTGAATGGTCAAAAAGAAGTGTATAGATCAAGGCCAAAAAAAAAAAAAAAAACAATCGGAAGAAAATAGATTAAAATTTAGAAGGGTAATGCATCACCAAAACTGACTTTGGTTTGTCAGTTAAGGTCACCATAGATCTGAGGACACCGGGGCTAATCCTATCTGCAAGAACTCCTTGATCTGATATCCATAAAGACTTCTCCTTTACAATGCTCTGAAGTTTCTTAGCTTCATAATCGAGTAGAGCTTGATCTGCACCAAGTAACCAACTATTTGAACTAGTTCATGTTTCAATATGGAAATTGAAAACAGGGTAGAGAACCAAAGTAAACAATAGAGTTCTCTACAAAAATAAAATTCAAACAGAGAAAATTAAAGGGAGACACCAGGTAGTCAACACTCTAATTGATAAGTTCCAAATGATCAAGAATGCACCAAAATATGGGCCGGAAAAGGGTCATGAGAAGGTAGTAAGTTGTACAGATAGTAATACAGACTGTTTCCCCCGATGTATTTTCTAATAAATTATTTACTCACTATACGAAAAAGGCACAAAATATTGTTAGACAACTTAGCAGCTGCAAGCTAAGAATATTAGTTTGAATGAAATGAGGGTGTAACACAATTTGAAGCAAGATGATAGATGATAATTAAGAAATCCACAAAAAGGATAAAGTTTCCTCGAGAGAATAAACATTCATATCATATCAAAGCACATAAAACTCCTATGTTTAGACTGGCATGACAAGTAATCCCTCAAGTGTTATATAAAGTGAGACATAGGAATATTTACTCTCAAGAAAGGCAAATTCACCCCATCACTTGTCTATAAACAATAATTAACGACACATTTTCAAGCTATCATGCTTTGCTTGGTCTCTCAAGTTTTGGACCAGTCAACTTGCTACTTGCTTTGAAGGAGTTCACATCATAAAAGCTTATACATCATTCATGTTTCAACAGAATTGGTAATAACTAGAAAACAATGAGACTTTCTTTCCGCCATCTGTCTTCTTCTACCCTTCATCTCCTAATTTCTCCTCTTAACCTCTGCCCATATTACTCACTATTACAGCGTGAACTCACAAGTACCTCAAAAGTCTCAAATAAGGCCCCAAATGAGCATCATTTTCTCAGCTTAAGAGTCCGTATTACCTCCATATATCGCTCTCTTTTGTAAGCCCTGGCAACAGCCTCGATATAAAGGGATCCAACTCGGTTTTGGGTGGCATCACAAAAAGCAATCACCAGCTCAAAGCGAAATTGTTCCATGACTTGCATTTGATGTTGAGAAGATGTACATATTGGGAGATGTCAAAGAAGAAGCTTACAAGGATTAAACTACTTTAAATAAAGTGTGAAAGTATGAAGGACAGTACAGCACCTAACCTGGGGTTTGTATAGTAGTTAGACCACCAAAAGAAAGTTCAGTGACTCTTAGATAGCCAACATGCAGAGCTGGACTAGGAAGATCCAAGTGGCAAGCTAGGAGGGTCAGAGAGAAGCAGAGGGCCAAAGGCTACGCCCTGGCCCCGAAGACCCAGCCAGCAGCCTGCTCACCTAGTCGTGGATCCCAGATTATTTTTGTTTTGCGTTCCAGTTTTGTTTTATGATCTATTTATGGGCTTCAATTCTTATTAGTTTAGACAATAAGTATTACATTTGAGGGGTTAGTTCCTTAGTTCTTAGATGATAATTGGACTTGTGAGGCAAGGAGAACCCTACGGTCCCTAGTGATTATCAAAGTTTTCTTCAAATGAGTGACTAGTTTGTAAGTAATCTGCCACTCATCTTTATGTCTTTGTTTCATTGTATGGATGTTTGGGAGGTGATTGGCTCTTTAATACTACCTGTTGCCTATTTTCTCATTCTTGGAGTCGTTGATTCCTAATCTCTGTCTTCTTCATCTCAATGATTTAGCCTATTGTTATTCTTTACTGCTAACTGTTAAGTCCTAATATGATAATCACGCGTAAAGAAACCATCTGTGTTCTCCTTTTTCTTCTCCAATGTGATACCAAACCTCCAGATAACCCTGTGTTGCATTTGTGTCAAGGCTAGTACCCCACTCAAGAGTCAACAGTGGCCCTTTCCACGTTGTTCCCTTCGTGATTCGAACTCCCACCCCCTTGATTAGAAGTGGCTCATGTCACTGGAGCAATCTCACTTGCAACCCCTTGCATTCACTTTTGTCTCCACTAAATTTTTGAGGGGGAAAAGGTCTCAACTCTCAAGGCTGTCTACACTTCAAATAACTTATACTCATTAGCCAATCAATTTTACTTTAATAAACTGCCCTTTTTTACTAGTAAAGCTTCGCTCCGAAATGGCACATTTTTCATATATAGAAGCTTTTTCCTCATGCTTTCATGAGTAATTCATTCGATTAGATAATACAGAGGAATTATTTTTGCATAAATTTTATATAAAAAATGTTACTGGTGCATACTTTGTTACAAAGATTCACAACATAAAGTGTGGGCAAGAAATAAACCTTTTTCCAGAATGGTATGAGCAGCATGGAAAGGAATTTTGACAAATACATCAGTTCCCGGGAACATGACCATAGTCTTCTCCTTTGAATCATGATTACCACATGTTGGACAAACCTCTTTCACCAGCGATCTTGATTCAACATCCCTCATTATTGACTCAAAAGGTATAAGAACGCTAGTTTTTGTCGTCTTAGCTCTCCTCCTTAGTGCAGTTAATGCTTCCCTGTTCCCATTCCTCACTCTATCATTTTCAATTAACTGCATTGCATTACACATAGTTTTCTTAAACATTTGAACAAAAAAAAAAAAGTTTGAACTTAGAAGGCATTTTTCAAGTACCTGTTGCCGAGCTAATAAAAGACTTTCACCTTCAATTTCAACCTCAATAAGCTTTTCTTGCAAATGCTTCATAGATTCATCCATTTGATACAGAACACTAGCAAGTAGGATTGTCTCAAATTTCCACAAACTTATCTCATAAATTATTGCAAGAAGTTTTTTTTTATTGTTCTAAAAGAAATGCAGATGCAAGTGACAAAGCCATCATCCCAATTTCTGTGCCAAAAAGAAAAAAAACAATACAAGGGAAAATATTTTCAATTCTCAAAATAAAATAAAATAACAAGACAAGGGGAAGATCAACTGTAGCACTTCCAATCTCTGATTACCTTGTTTGTTACACTATAAAAGGAAAGTAGTAAAATGGAGATAAATATACTTCAAATCTTCCAACGACCTAGTTAAATGCGCATGAAAATAATTAAAAGAAGCCTTATCCACTTATGGTAATTTACACATTGAACCATGTCATCACTTGCTCAAAGAGCATGAACTGGTTCTATAGAACTTTTTGACATGACAAAAACATACATCAATACCCATGTTATATATACTTTCATATTTCACCCCCACAACATACAGATCAAATAACAAGAGTAACTGTTCTGGGTAGTGACATAATGAAAGTATACATCACATTAAGCTCAAACTGTAAAAAGACTAAATGCATACTGGTTTTAAAGAGTAGCAACTCATAAAGTCTATCTAAACATTGTACAGTACTATAAAATATCATACCATATCATAGAGTACCATAAATTATGAAACCGCGGCAAACCACCATCCAAACAGAGGGCAAATTGCAAGATGAGTTGAAGAAACAAGCTATAGATAGAAGGAACACACAACAAAGATTAGAAGAGTGATGATAGCAGAAGCTGAATCAAAGTCTACTTCTTTCACCCCTAATTATGTTATAGTTTGTTTCCTGCGCCATGCCACACAACTATATTTGGTGAACGCTATATGGGAAGAATTTTCTTTACTGGTTTGGTCCTAAACCTAGGCTTGCAATTGCAGACCCAAATCGAGATTTTGCTCAACTGAAAGTAAAGAAACTGTACTCAATTTCTAATTAATGCTTCTTTCCCCAACTTTGCAGTGTGAAGATGAACATGGAGCATATAGTTTTACAAATCAAACTAGTGAATGAACAACTTGCACTCTTACTCAGAATGTCATCAAATCCAAAAAGGACAGTAATCAGATTACCTGAAAGGAAATGGAAGCAAAGGTTGGTCGGAGATGAAGTTCGCCGGAGATGAAGTTCGACGGAGATATAGGCTTCGGAGACCAAGCTGTTGTAATGAGTATGAGAAATAGTTACGGGTATTTGTTTGTATATCGGGTTTGGGTCGGGTAATTTTAAAGAAAAATGGATTTGGGCTAACGTATGCACTGACGTGTGAATGTATTACTATAAAATTATCGTTATCTCCGCCCGTGCATTGGTCGGTTTGATTCGATTTTATATTATTGACTTGATTTATTATTTTTTAGTTTTTATATATGTTAAATCAATAAGAAATCAATAAACTAATTTTTATCGATTTTCGATTTATTGGTTTTAAGTCTTTAATGATTCGATTTTCGGTTTACTATATAAGAATGATAATAAAAATTTTCATTAACAAAAAGCACGAAAATTATGTTTACAAACT
>JAOTQR010000001.1:23578466-23588726 GCA_025774065.1 Solanum ossicruentum | reverse complement strand
TTTAATTCTTTAGAGCCTTTGAACCTTGTCTTCTTGCATACAGCTACAACATCCTGGTGTCTGGCTTGTCTAGCACTATCCACCTGCGGTAACAATTCCATAGCTTCCGCTTCATGACCTTGGAAATCAGCCCCCAGCAATTTCCCCAGTTTGATCAAATTCTGTTTTACCCAAGCAGAAACTTCTCTCTTTTTCTGTGATTAACAACTGCTGTTGCTGCGTGCCAAGTGGCACTGCTTCGTCGACTTCCCATTCTTCAATAGAAGCTAATGTTCTCTGGACTTCAACATTGAATACCTCTTTTCCTTCCCTCCCAATCATCACCTCCCCACTTGGAACTTGCACCTCTGATTCTCCCATACATAGCACAGCCATGTCACCCAGAATACCACTCGAATTTGTTGTTGTTATCTCCTTTGCATTTTTCTGTTCTTGAGTTGTCTTTGGGCAGAACTTTGTTTCTTTATCTTCAAGGATCCAATCTTCTACTGGATTGGGCTGGGTGGAATTGGATATGCTATTAAAAATAAATAGGCTTGCTGGGTCCAGCCCATTATACTCTTCATTTAATTGTTCTGACCTTGACCAAGGTCCATAACAGATTCCTTCATTAAAGAGGTCACATGGTTCTGACATGAAACAGTGGATACCAGTACAACTGTCAACTTTCCAGTCCCCACATGGGTATGTGTACTAGGATCCATAGTAATAGGGGATTTCTGTACAGAAGTACAGATTTTACTCCTTATTACCTGTTGGTCCATAACATAACTTGATTTTCAAACTATTATCGTCTCCGGTGAGATTCAAAACTTTTTCCGACAAGATTTCATACCTTGATTTGCTTTCAACCCATATTGGAAAATGGTATTTGATACCACCACGCCAAATCGAGACCTCTTACAGAATATTTGTACCATTGTTTGCAACCAAAATTCTTGCCCACTTCATATGGTTCTTCAACTCTGTCTCCTCTTCTGTTGCCACCCAACCACCACAGAGTTGCACTATTTCTACAAACACTTGCTGTGACCACAGATGTAGGGGGGTCCCTATGATTTTTATCCACGTTTTTTTGACTTCCATGAGTTCGGAACGCATCCTAGAACTGGGCTCCACCATTCTAGGTTGAAACTTAGGTTTCTCCATTTCTACTGACCTTGAAGAGTTTGTTCCGCCATGAATTTATTGGGAAATTCAAAAAGGAACATGTCACCATATAGCTCGTAATTATTGACTCCAAAGGCCTTCTTCCATTCAGAAGATGACCACCTTCTGATTTCAGACAGAGAGGGCTTCTCTTTGATGTCCTTCTCCAGATACCCTACAAGACATCTACCCAAAAGCCCATCCTCTTTCTTGTCCGATGAGCTTGTCTCCTCTGTCTCCTTGTGGTTCTTTGATAGCCATTTACTATCCCTCACAGCCTTTGAGCGGGAGTATCTGGAGTTTACAAGTCTTGGTAAATTCGTTGGTACAGACCTTTGAGGGCATTTAATGAAATTTTCTATCTTAAATGCTAAATTGCACCATCCAACAATTTGTTCTGGAATAATGATAACAGATTAACCCCAGCATTAATAGCTACAATGCTCATATATCTCCTGTATTCATTATGCTTCCTAGTGCAGAAGCATTCCTCTTTTCTGTCAGTATATTTCCATCTCCTTGTGACTTTCTTCTGATCAGTGGAAGCTTTGGTTAGCAGGAAACAAATCCATTCCATCGCCTTGCCGCTAACAATAGTTCTCCTCATAATTCTTCGACTTCTTCCCACCCACTCAAACCAAATAGAACCTTCATCATTCCATTTGGTGATATCAAAAGACTTGAAACCAGCATTAAAATAAATCATATTCCCCCCCAATGGCTTGACTAAGAAAGAGAGTAGAAAAAGAAAGGATAATCACAGGAGGTGATTACCAGAGGCAATAGGAGGATGAAAAGAATTCCGGTGGAAGAGCGTCGGAGGAGAGAGGGATCTTCCTACTAGGAGGAAGGGAAGAGAACTGCCTCGAGAAATGTGTCGGGCTCCAAATCTCGGAGATATTATGTCATTTTTTATCCACTTGTCTAGTCAGTAGGAAATAAAAATTAAAAAACTTTTTGCTATTCCTTTATCAAAAAATTGATAACGAATAGCACAGTCTCATTTCAAATCCATGCTATACAGAAAAACAAAAAAAATAATCTTTTTTGTTTTCGCTTCACAAAATATAAAAAGATCAATCATAGACTAGAATATCAAACTTTCATATAACCAACACTATTCCATGGCTTCTCTATGATCGTATATTAGAGCACACATACCGAATAAAAACCTACTATTATTCAGTAGATTATGTACTTAAGGAAGATTAACCCTTCAACTAAAATCTGGAGAAAGGAAAGTGGATATCAGATTGTTGGGAACAATAGAAAGGAAATAAACATGACAAATCTTTCTCCAATAGAACTCCCAAAATGCTACAAACATATTGGTCATATTAATTCGTATTTACTACCAACAAGATAATGAGTTCCTTTGCATATTCTTCATTTACCTCCTTATAATTTGTAGCTAGTAACACCATTATTTTGTTGGTAGTAAATGACCCTAATGTATTGCCCCCAGGGCATTGGTCTAGTGATATAAGAGCAGCTGTGGTACGGCACATGGCATGGGTTCAAACCTTGCCACAAAAATATTATGGCATTTAAATGAAAGAATGGTAGAGGATTTGGCTCATTATCCACCAAGTTTTGAACCGCCATTGTCCCTCAACAATTCTATTTCAATAAATCAACCATTTCCCAGTTCTAATCAATTTTGTTACAGCAAACAATTTTAAAAACCAGCCACGAAAATGAACAAGATTATCAATCAATAATGATTAATACCAAATTCGTTAGTTCCACTCAATTCACACGATAAAGCATATTTTGAAAAAGAAAAACTGCTGAGAGTAAAATAATCAGTAGTAACAAGCTTTTAAGGGTCGAAAAAGAATATCTTTTTAATACCTGGTAGTCCTTCCAACTGCAGTAAGTAGCAGCAGACTGTATAGTAATCCCTTTTTCTCTTTCTAAATCCATGGAATCCATCTTCGCACCAACTCCATCTTTACCCCTAACTTCATGGATCTCATGGATCCGGCCCGTATAAAACAGTACCCGCTCTGTCAGTGTGGTCTTACCAGAGTCAATATGAGCTGAAATCCCAATATTCCGCACTTTTTCGAGCGACTCCCTCCAGGCAGCCTCTTTCTCATCTCTCACTCTAGCGGTGGCACTGCTGGCGGCGTACTGGCGGAGCTGGAAGTTTCCGGCCAATAAGGCGGCGACTGGAGTTGCCGGTGTGTGTTGAGGAGTCAACGGCGTCCTTTTGGTGGAGGAGCATAGGGTGTAAAATAGGCGCGTCGTAGAGGATCTAGCTGATCGAGCCATGGGGGTTTAGGGTTTTTGGTTAAACCCTGTAGAAATCAGCCCCTACAGAGAAGAAAAGAAATGTTAAGAGGTTTTTTCTGTAAAATACTTTATGAAAAAATGAAAACGGGTTGGTTTCCACTTTGAAACGGGTCAAATTGTTCAGCACTTGCGTTCCATTCCAGTGGCACTCTATCTTTTTGATCCATTTTTTAAAAAAATCTGTTTATTTTAAGTAAAAATAATTTAATTTTTAAATTTTATTTTTAACTCTTGAAATAATTTTCAACAATACAATAAAAAGTCTGAAAAATGTTACTGGCTCTACTGCTGTATTAACTACTTTGCAAGTGTGATAATATGTTCTGAATTATTATTTGTTTATAAAATTTCAATTTTTTAGAAGATATAAAACTTTGGTCATGAGCAAAAAATTAAATTTAGATTGAATTAAATTGATGATGTAAATGTATACCGTTAACTAAAACATGGTATAAATTTTATCACCAATTGAATTTTGAATATACCACTTATTCCTTCCCACCCTTCATTGATATAAATTAGTGGCGAAAATATTATCTCACTAATTTAATCACTACAATACAGTGACCTGGTTCAAAAGTATTGCTCAAAATATCTTATCCAATACCAACAAAGAGTATTACCCCTAAACTTTTCCTTGATTATCAGGAAATGTATTAGATACCTTCTGCTCACAATCTCATGGAGTTGACTTAAAGCAGAGAGTGAAAAATCCACAGCTTTTAGAGTAAAAAGAAAATGGGAGGAGGAGCCATGTTGCCACCATATACAGGTACAAGCTCCAACAATTCTTTCACTTCCAGGGACTCCAATTTCCATTCTCCCCCTTCTTTATCATCAATTTGTGACACACCCTTTGGAGAATCTTGGACAAAGAATACGTGTGTTGATCATGGGTCAAACTCTAAGAGTCTTGAATATGGATCTTTTGATGGGGTTGTTGAAAAAGGGTCTCCTTATTATGACCCTGCTTTTGGTTCTGTGCCTTCTTCCTGGGAGGTTGAAAGGGCCCTGTCTGATCTCCAAAGGTAAAATCTTTTAACTTTATAAGAAAGCTAACAGTTCTCTATATAGTACAAACATAGTAGTCATTTGATACAGTGTACGAATAGTTCCTGCTAAATAAAGTGTATTAATTATGTTGAGATTCTTTTTTATTCATCATTTGTTTTAGTGTACTAACAGCATTATTGTGAATATATTTAATTTCTCTTGTATTGTCGGAGGGATAGACATAGACCAAAGAAGTATTGAGGGAGGTATTAGACAAGATATGAAGAAACTTCATCTCATCGATGACATGACCTTAAATAGAAAAGAGTGGAGATCGTGTATTAGGATAGCATGTTGATAGGCTAGTATGGGGTAGATTGATGTCGGGCCTTGTGATTCAGTAGGATAGTAGGACTAGTCGTGTCTTCCGACTTATATTTGTTATTTCTATTGTATTTTATTATTATCATGTGTTTTGCATTATAGTTGATTTTTTTTCTCCTTTTCCTTTTCTCTTTTTTTTTTAATCTAGTTTCTTCTGCTTTTGGGACTTGATATTTTTTTAAATGAGGATCTTTCAGAAACAGTCTCTCTATATCTATAAGATAGTGGTAAGATCTGCGTACATTTTACTCTCCTCAGACCTCACTTGTGGGATTCCACTGGATATGTTATTGTTGTAGAAGTAGTAGTAGTATTGTCGATTAACATGTTTTGCTATGAATGGTAGTCAATAGTTGTATTGTTTGACGGTATACACGTTGATTGTACCAACTTCTGCAGTTTTATGAGTGGATGTTATGTTCCTAAAGAAGAGATGAATTGGCTTGAACCGATGCTAAATCGCCGTCGGTCGATGCTGGTAAAATTCCCCGGAAATGCAAGATATTATGATGCTTATCATATGTTTCAAAATGAACCATCAATTCAGGTGTGTATTTTTGACTAGTTGTTATCCGTTTGCACTCCTCCTTGTATGATGGGGCATTCTACTCAGCTTTTAGTAACTTCCAAAGAAAAATGTTGTTTTATTATGCATTAAAATACTGAACATTAAAATACTCATGAATGCATTCTATGATTATTTCCTATCTAATGGTTGATTACAGATCTCATCACACTGAGTTATTTCTGCTATTATTAGTACTTTAAAGAGCACATAGCTCTTCCAAAGAAAAATGTTGTTCTATTATGCATTAAAGCACTGAACTTCTAGCTTATGAATGCATTCCATGGTCATTTCCTATCTAACGGTTGATTACAGATCTCATCATACTGAGTTATTTCTGCTATTATTAGTACTTTAAAGAGCACATAGCTCTGCTAGAAACATTGAACGTAGAAGTTGTCTAATTTCCTTTGCCATATGGACATGACTTTGATCTATCCCTGTCTATGTAGAGATTGGTTTGTTCCATTGCTTGTGACAGAGCTGTTTGGGAAGCCATGATGCGCAACAAGGAAGTTCAGAATCTTAAAGACTCATTGATATGTGCAGGTTAATGTTAATTTCGTTATTAACTCCTCGTTGGCTGGTACTTTTCGCATTCCATTTTTGAATTTATTCATCAGAGATTTGAAGATAAGTTTAGTTTTGGTTTAGAATTAAAGGAACTTTCAGGTCCAGAATGCTTGGATTTCTCTTTTTTCTAGGGTAAGTTTTCAGTGCTGTTATGACAACTTGTAATTTTCACTGTTTCTTCTACTCCTAAATGCAGCTAAAGAAGAAGAATCACTAAGATCAACTCGGGAACCAGACATTGGATCCCTGATAGTGAAATGGATTATGGAAATCATAACTACGAGAATTGCAGAGCTGATCCAATCATTTGGATCATTATGGAGTGAAATGATCCATAATATACTTGAATCAGACAATAAGGAAAAACCCACTTCAGAACTAACTGATCTCTTGGAAGTGAAGATTAGATCCTCTTTCCTTTTATCAGTTGTTCTAGTGTTGATTGTGGTCGTGACAAGAACCCAAGGAGTTTGATCAGCATCAATCACACATGTGCTCTAGATGATTCATTTGCTACATGCTTGACATAAGAAGAAAAAGCTTTTTTGTGAATATTTTTCAAAGTAATGACTCTTGCAGTTACATCCCTCTCTCAGGTTTTATCCGCTGTCGAAACATTAGTCCAAGTCAACCACCTCCCCTGACCAAATTGTATGGTATCAATGCGGGGAGGGGTTATCAATTCAGTCTGGACTGCCCATACTCTTATAGCAAATAAAACCGTAACTAGTTGTTTGAGAACTTTATCTAATATGCCAGCTTGAGGATCAGTTGTGGGGGAGGGGAGGTGATACAAAACGAAGTCACCTTTTAGTCTGTTAAGTTTTGTATTTCTTTATATAAACGTCATTTTATCTTTGACAGTAATAAGCAAAGACACAGCATTTCAATCATAAGATGTCAAGCCTTTGAAATGAAGCAAGATTTAACATCTCTGCCTTGAACCTAATAGGATAAACAGCAGGAAGGAGAAACGAATCCACAAAAGATTCAGAGGCCCTTGGACTTATACTTGGCATGAACCTGTTGACTGCACCAAGCAGAGGGTGCCAATCACCGAGTCAACCATAATTTAGGGCCTGTAGATTCACGATTGGCAGCAGGGCCTTCACTCGCAAGCTTCTGAATACGAGATGCGAATTCTTCAGCCTGAACAAATGTAGAAATGGTATCATTTAGCTTTACATATTTAATGAAAGAAAGCATCCAGGTAAACCAAGCGTACATTTAGAACAACCTTAGCTCTTCAACTTCTGGTTTCATCTAATGCAATATGCTAAGAAACAAAAGCCAGAGAAGAAGCATGAGAAGGAAAAGCTCACCTTTTCATCAATCCACATCAGTGAACTCAATTGATTGTTCAAGATTCGAACAACAACATCAAGCGGTGTCATTCCATCAGTTGCCTCAAGTTCTCCACCACCCTAAAAGAAATAAAACAGTAAACTGGAATTTTACAAAAACCATATTGTATAAAATTTACACGTAAGAGGCAGGTGCAGAAATAAATCAAGGTACAAGACCTGGCATGCATTAAAAGTATTAATGATTGACTTGATCTGCTCTGTCATCTTCTCCAGTTCCCTCTCCACAAACTCGGCCTGTTCATACCTGAAATTACACCAGTTCCACAGAAATGGGTGCACTAAAATATGGCCAAGTGGATGATATAGATGAAAAAGGAGGCAAAACGAATCTAGGATTATATAAATAAAGTTTAGATATTGACTACAAAAGGCAATTTGACTATCTGGCTTCCATTTGCTGGGATAACTATAGGACAGATCAAAACAGAAAACTATTTAAGGAACCCAAGCGTACTTAAATAAGAATATTTATAAAATTTCAAGTAATAGGTTGCAAGACACATCATTATAGCGCTTTAGCGTTTCTTTTCTAATTAATATTAACTCCAGTTTGTTGCTTTTCTAAAATTAAATCAAACTGATAATTTGTGTTGCGCAGCTACTGCAATTTTTCAATGCCTAAGAATGTGAAGGCTTATTCAGGGACTACTTATTTCCCACCTAACTGGCCTTTGCTACTAGGATCTTCTCAATCTACTTTTATTGCTAGCCAGAGGTAAACCAACTCAATAACGATTACTTGTAGAAAAATACAGGAAAAACAACAAATGAAATTTAAACATGATTAATAATTGAAGATTGAAACAAATACTACCTTCCATTGTATGTAAAAACAAACTACCCCTAACCCAGAAAAGACAAGAATTTCTGTTCGAAATGAAGGAAAATAATTTTTCACGAAAAAATATTTTCTTGAAAACTAAGTCTCATACAATCAAAATGGCTCATCAAAATGAAACCAAAAGAAGGTAACATAATGCATTTATTAAAATTGTATAAGGTCATTTAATGCCCCACTCCAGTAAAAGAAAGAGTGAGATTTTTGCAGCTACCAATATTAACAAGCTGGATATGAATTTGAAAAGTCCATCATTATACATAGATTCAAAGGAAACTAGAAGCAAATAAGATTATCCAAAAATGCACTTACATTGCATCCCTTGTCGCTGCAGCTTCATCGTCAAGAATCACTCCTTTCTCATCTTTGTAAATTCGCTCAGCTTCTTCTTCCATGCTTTGCAGTGCCTTGTAAACCTAACAGAAGTGAGAAAAATGAGAATGAACTTCGGCTATGACATCAACCCATAACAAGTTAGAGCATGGTGCATACACAGAATCAACGACATCAATTACCTATAAAGATCAAAAATGGCGTGATTTATTACGATAGTGTCTGTCCTTTAAAATGACAATCACTAGAAATCACAAACCAGGAGATGCAAAAAGCAAAGTGACTGCAAAGCACTGGCTTAAAAAGGTAGCAAGGATCCATGCAAAAGTAACTCCATACACATCAAATAACAACAACAATATACACAACGGAATCCCACAAGTTGGGTCTGGGGAGGGTAGAATGTACGCAGACCTTACCACTACCTCATAGAAGTAGAGAGGTTGTTTCCTGAGAACCCTCGTCTCAAAAACCCATAAGCAGAATAAACTAGATATAACAAAAAATAAAAGAAAGGAAACAACAAAAAAAAAAAGAAAAGAAGAAGAAGAAAAGACTAATAACCAAAAACACATGACAATAATGCACATCAAATATGTGCAGGTAAAAAGTGATGTGCAGTTTTGGGGAATATACGATGTTTAGGGAATTCCTGGCTAACAACAAAATATGTTCACCACTTATTAAAATGATGAAGATACAGGAAAATGTATTCACCATAATAACAGTTTCCTTCAATGAGAAGAACTCAAAAGAGCAATGTTTTAGGGCAAATAAAAGTACCAGAAATTTAACCCCCATAATAAGAAAGATTGGAAGTAAGATTAGACAGGAATGCAGTGCTTAAATGCAAACAATTCAGATGTCTTACAAAAGAATGATGATTGATTGTAACACAGAATTGAAAAGGACAGCCAAAATTTGTTGCATCCGCATTACTAGGGGATAGAAAAACACCAAAAAAGATTGAAATTCAAGTTCTATAGAGCAGGACAACAATGTCATACAACAGAGAATGTTAGGACTCTGAAACCAGCATATTTACAGGATAATATCGTATAAATTTGGATTTATTGGTTTTACAAAATTGGACAGTAATAAAATGGTCGCATTCAAGAGAAAGGTGCAACTAAGCATGTAGAAGATAAAATGCTTTATATATTGAAAGTCCTCAAACTTGCTAAAAAATTTCATTTAGACGCTCAACCTACAGTTTGTTCCAATTGAGTACCTGGACACAAGATGTGTTCCTATTAGGCAATTTTCGTTTTAATTTTGGAAAAAATTTGCGCGACTTCTCAAATACCCATTACGTAGATAAGTTAACCACTTCAAATATGTCACCTCCTTTAACTATACACATCAACCTCAATTACACACACCCAAAAAAAAAGAAATTTGACAAAAAAGTGCCTAATAAAAACATATTATCATGTGTTCAGATGCTATTGGAACAAGCTGTAGTTTGAGTGCCTAAACGAAATTTATTGCAAGTTTAACGGGTTGTCGAGGTATCAAGCCATGATAAAATAAGAAAAGTTTGCTTAAAAAAGTTTTGCTATATAAAAGTTTTACTCAGACACAGAGTCTCTCACTCCTCCACCAATGGTATCAGCGGTTAGGACACCCTTCATTTCAGGTTTTGTCATCTTTATTTCCTAGTTTAGTAAAGAGTTGCACTCGTGAAACCTTTGTATGTGATGTTTGTGAGTTATCAAAACATACTCGTGCAAATTATCCTTTGAGTTTAAATAAAAGTG
>JAOTQR010000001.1:23567121-23578366 GCA_025774065.1 Solanum ossicruentum | reverse complement strand
CTAAAGGCACTTGTGAGTTGATTTGGCTTAAATCACTTCTAGGAGATCTTGGAGTGATGCATGAGAGGCCTATGAGAATATATTGTGACAACCAGGCAGCAATCAACACTGCTCACAACCCAGTTCAACATGACCGAACAATGCATATAGAAGTTGACAGGAACTTCATCAAAGAGAAGTTGGATCTGAAATTAATATGTACTCTATATGTGAAGTCCAACGATCAAATAACTGATATATTTACTAAGGGGTTGGGTTGTCGAGATTTTCGTTTTGTCTTGTATCCAAGTTGGGCATGAGAAACTTATATGTACCAACTTGAGGGGGAGTGTTAGAATCCTTAGTTATAGGGATACGATGCCAATCAGATATTCTGTAAATATTCAGCTGCCTTGTATAGAGCCTCAAGCTTCTGTATATATTAACCTAATGCCATACCTCTCAAAAGATAGAAGAGAGAGTTTAGCCCAAGGACATAGGCACCACTTGTCGAACCTCGTAAATCATTTGTGTTATTTTTTCTTTATTTTTCTCTATATATTACATAGATTTATGTCTGGACAGTCTGTATATATGAGAATATAACGATTGAAGACAAGGCAGAACAAACCAGATGGAGGTAAGTTACGAAAGAAAGACCTAAAGTCACTCCACATCAATGCATATTAGCTTGAATCAAACACAACAAAAGCATAGGATCCATATAGGCAATACCAACTATGATTGAACTAGTTAAATGCACAAGATAGTATAAGATTTAGAGAACCATTAGTTTGTTTTAAAGAAGTATTTAGTACCGCAATGTAATGGACCTAAGCAGAACAGAATGCATAAGATTCAAGTAGCGATCTTGATTGATTTGGGATGGCGTAGTTCAAGATACTGACTATAAATAGCTTCCTCCAACGATACATTGGCACAAGGAAGTATGCAAAGTTGGGTATCAAAGAATTTCAGTAAATCCACTCCAGAGAAACATCGAGCAAATTAGCATATTTACAAGTTCGTCTCAGAAAGACTATTTAACCAACAAACTTTTGGTTAAAATTGCACAGGATGGGATAAGCATGGAATGCTTTCAAAATTACATATCGAAGAAACACTAGATCAGGAAATAAAGACTCAAATTGTTGGGAAATTTCATGGTAGTTAAGTAACCTCTTCTTGATGAGTCTCAATTAGCTCCAGTTGTCGCTCTAAGCTGCATTGTGTCTCAACAACCTTCGCAACTTCACTCTGAGATAGTAACAATGTAATTACATAAGTCAAACTTCCTAGGAAAAATAACTGAAGACAAAACTCATACAATACACAGAAAACCACAACAAAAGAACAAAGCTACAAGTAACTCTTTTGACAAATGATTTGCAGCAAAGCTCAATTATACTCTATTAGTAATCTTGGAAAATACAAGTTATCTCCTAACAGCAAAACATCTACCTAGCTATTACATAAAAAAACAAAATTGAAGAGAAGAATAACTTAGAGCTTGTTTGGATTGACTTTTGGATTATAGCTTGTAGAAATTCTAACGTATGGCTTATTTTATTTTTGTTATTTTGACTTTAAAACAAGTGTTCATATGCACCTTCTTAGAGTCCGGAGCCAAAAGGGGAGGAAAAAAAGCCCAAAATTCCAAAACGGCAAACAAATAATGAAAGAAACCAAAACGGTAAAGGCACGGGTCCATGCGCCTTTCCCCTGCGCCATTAACGATGTCGGTTAAAGAAAAGAGAAAGGCGCACTGCTACCTGCGTCTTGCAGGTGATGTGGGGCCATGGAGCGCACTTTATGATATGACCTATTTCCTTTTTCTTTCATGAATAGCTTGTCCTCTTTTCTTTTAATTAATAAATTTTACTTTCTTTATTCTTCTTCTTCCTTTGTCTTTTAATTTTTGTGTTTAATGTTTCAATTAGTTTTTTATTTTTTCATCAACTTTTTTTTCAAGTTATTACTGTTCAAATAATTTTGCTATCATAAAATTTTACGAGGGGAAGTCAAAACTACGAGAAGGCCCGGGCAGGTCGTTCCATAACAAATAAAAGTGCACTTGCCTGTAAGGAAAGGCAACTATGTAACTTTTGCATTCCACTCCCTCACGCCCCGAAATGTAACAATTTTATGTTAATTCCTATTTTATGAGATTTTACTCAAGGGCGAATTTAGCCATATTTTTGGTTCACGGGAACCCATCGTCATCCGACTAAATTCGATATATTACTTGTATAATTCTTACAGAATATATTAAATACTAGCTAAAGGAACCCATGCTCAAAATAACAAGTTGGTTCACTGGTTCATGGGCATTTTGTTAGTATGAAGGTTGGGGGTTCAATCCCAGCCAACAGCCACCATTTTGTCATTTTTTAAAATAAAGTAATGGTGCACCCATGTTGAATTCCTAGATTCACCTCCGATTATACTGATTATTGTTATTATGTACGCAATTTTACATTAAAGGGAGGTCAGCATCTACAATGTTAAAATCCTAAATCTGCCACTGAAGCAGAATAAATGCAATATTTTGTAAAAAAAAATGGAATACATGTTTTCACCTAATTTATTTTTTACTTTATCGTTATTCTAATTTTATTTTCATTTATACCTAATTTATTTTCAGTTTTGAAATTATCCACATTTTTTAAAGTTTAGTAATTTTAATGAAAAATTGTTAAAATAACTATACATTATAATACTTAATAATTTAAAATATAGTATCATACATATTAACTTGCCTCTTTTATTCTTTTTTTATCTTTTATTCATACTTTCATCTTTTAGTTTTCTACAAATACAAAATTATTAATAATCATTTTTAATATATATAATTTAATTAATAGATAAATAAATTTTATTAACCAAAATATAAAGAACTACAATGATTAAACTCAAAGAATGAAAAAAAGAAAAAGAAAAAGTTTTTGAAAATGGAAGTGCAATTAATGGGCACCACGTCACCTGCAAGGTGCAGGTGGCAGTGTGCCCTCCTCTTTTCTTTAACTGACACAGTTAAAGGCACATGGACCCCTGCCCTTTTACCGTTTTGATTTCTTTCATTATTTATTTGTTGTTTTGGAATTTTGGGCCAATTTTCTAGTCCTTTTGGCTTCAGACTCCACTTTTATACTTTGCCCAAATACTACAGAACTGCTTTTAGTTGTTTTTGACTTAAAGGCACTTAAAAGTAAGTCAATCCAAACAAGCTCTCAGAGCTTACTGAATGCAGCAGATATAGAACAGAAACGAATTTGCAGAGAGCTTGAATTAAATCTGGATATTGTCCAAAGAAGAATGTTGACTTAAAATAAATCTCAAGTTACCTCAAGTTTGAGAAGAATATCCCGGTTATGCAAGATCCTTTTGTCCCACTCAGCTATTGCATTAGCCTGCTTTCTAAATTTTGCAGTGCGTTCCTGCAGCTCAGCATTCCATTCCTTGATAATCTTTCATTGAAATAAGGAAACGCAATAAGTTACATATGTAACAATGCAATAAACAGGAACAATGTAAATTCCTCAACAAGAAATGAGAATGGGTGAACTATTCATTGAAAAAGACTGGATAACTGACCAAGAAATATTGAAGTTACTGCCTCTATAACCTATCCCCCTCATGAAGTATGTATTATTAATTTTTGGCTAAAGCATAGCTCTACCTAGGAATGGCAATGGGCAGTGCAGGTGAGGGGCAAGGCAGGTTTGAACCATATGCAGGGCGGGGTGGACATATGCAGGTGCAGGGCGATGCGGGTTAGAATAATTTTATAGAAAATTTATGCAACAGGGGGCGCTTGCAGGTTATAGAGTTCCTAAATTTAAATTACACACGTTCATTTAAACAAAAGCAAATTTTATTATTTCTCTGCTATTGAATTCTTCAACTTGAAGCAGTTTTCCGTTGATTTGTAATAATATTTTAAACCATGTGAATTATTTGTTTCTTTTGATAACCGAGAAATCTATCTACGGCCCGCTCTTTGGCCCAAGCACAACTTTCTAAACACGTTGGATAATGGGCCCACCCCTCTACCCTTCTCCACTTAAATACCAGGCTTCGCTATGCTTGGTGTGAGACTTGAACCTGTGACCTTAACCACAAGTCCTTCACTTATGTAAGTTTATTAATACCAGCAGCTAGCTTTAATTTAAACCAATTCAATCCAAAAAATCACTTCACTTTCTTTTAATTGTGTTGTGAGAAAATGAAGATTCAACAGATTATTTCTTTCTTTTTCATCTTACCTCTTTTTTCTTATTCCAAAAATGAGAATTAAAACCAAAAAAAGTGGCAACAAAAAGATATTGCCTCTGGGACCTTGGAGGTTACCAATTATTTGTTGCCTGTACAAACAAAAAGGATTTTTCCAGTTTTTTCCTTTTGCAAAATCCATATTTCCCTTTTTTGTTCAATTAAAATCTTAATTAACATTATTGATTGATAATAAATAAATCTTTAAAACAGTTGGCACGTTTTTTGTATTTCATTAGATTACAAAAAACAGTAAATTATACAGGGCGGATTTATGTGGGGCAAATTGCAAATAAAAAATTATGTTATATAGGGCGGAGCAGGGCGGGTTTAAGCAGGTTTCCTATGCCCCATTGCCATCTTAGCTCCGTCACTAAAATCAGTGAAAATTCAGCATATTCAAGGAATAAAGTCCATAATTCAATGTGAAGCCAAAACTAAGTGCATTATATCACCCTAGAAGTGACTAGCAAGGGGAAAGAGAGAAAAAATATACTACCCAATTTTTTAACACATATATTACCTCTTCTACAGACTTCCCTGTAATTTCTGATGGTAATTTCGGTGTGGAAGTGGCAACCACAGTAGAAGTTGTTGTAGTCCTGCAGAGAAAGGGACAAATAAAATAAGGTTCATAGCCAAGCTAATGCATATAGAGCAGGTCAAAACAAGATGGGATCTCAATAGTTGAATAGATTCCTAATTGGTGGCAATAAAATTCTCAAAATAATATTCTTTTTGCATGGTTAGACATGAGTTGGAAAAGAAAAGTAGAAGAAATCTTTATACCTAATTCATAATAGACTCTCCTCTTATACTTAATAAAAATAAGTATCGTAACAGATGAATTGAGCTTGATTTGATATTAATACTATTGAGTTCCACTTTTTGAGGAGACTGATTGCGACTAATGCTGCATTATTCAATAAATTCCCAATTAACACTAAACAGAACGGGAATCTACAACTCTATAGTCTATCTTTCTCCATTGACTTCTTTGTTATCCTAGGGGGCTTTTTTGGTGGATTAAATAATGAATTTACTGATGTTAGAAAACAATACAGGTGGAAACCAAAAAATATAGCCTACACAATTTTGTACCATAGTACCAAATCGTATATTTTTATCAAAGCATAGTACCAGTTGCCAATAGTTGTACGAAACTTGTGGATGCCTGAAAAGTTAACCTTTCTAATCCTAGTAGATTCAAATTTTGAGTTTTGACTTCAATTGTTTCACGACAACAGAAACGAAGTCCTGCTTTCTCATAAGATTTAAGAATTTTTTGTAAAATAAAGGAGATCAGTTAGGAGAATAAGAAACCATCAACCCACATTAAACTAACAACATCTGGATAGAACTTTCCACTATCTTTGCAGGTGTAATGGTTTGAAAGGCAATTGATATAGGAAAGGACCAAAAGCTCTTTTGAATAAATTACTACAGTGTAACATCATATAAAGAAGTCAAATACTGTTCCAACCAAACACACAAGCTGAATAACTCAGAAACTATTTACTACAATCACGATGCTATTATTCACTTTCTACTTTCATCCCCCAATACACTCTTCATTCCCCGTCATAACGGAAGGACTATTTTCAGGAAGATAAGAAAAGTCTAAGTTGCTTTAAACAATCAAAAAATACATACCCACTGCTAGAAGCCACATTCAAGGCTGACGATGTTTGAGCAGATGAACTTGCTGCAGTGCCAGAAGTTGTGCTCGGGACACCTAAAGAGAATAACCTTGTCATAACCATGATATTTAACAAATGGCATTTACAATTATATCTATGAAATGCAAGGAAGCAGGACAAGTAAGGTAGACGACCACACTTTAGATCTGAAAAAGGATGTAGATAATTTCAATTCTCAGGAATAAAATTTAAATGTTTATGAACAACAAAAAGTACTACAACTCCCAATATTTCATCAAAATAACAACAAAATACGTTCGAAAACTTATTCAAAGATTTATTCACTCTTGGGAGAAAACACAGACTTATACAGGACACAGTAAATATGCTATTAGAAAATGAATTGACGTGGTAACCAGTAATCCCAGCAACTCTAAGCAGAAGATAAACAATGTGCTATTAGTATCAGGATGTGTAAATGATTAAGCAAAATACAACCATTGGTCCTTGTGCACTAATAAAGTTCTAGAGATTCCCATATGATCTCATAAAGTTGTTCTTATCCTAACAGATCAAGTTCAATAGTGCTCAGTTTTGTAAATACAATTAAGATGAAACAACCTATTTTAAGATCAAATATGCTCCTCCTGAGTTCCACGTTTTCAGTTCAACCCAACATTGCTTGGTGTCCCTATTTTACTCCCTCCGTTCACTTTTACTCATCTCCTACACTAAAAATAGGTCACTTTTATTTGTCACTTGTAGCATATGAAAAAAAAATCATCTTTTTTTCATGTTATACCCTTAGCATTAATTACTTATTCCCAATTCATTTTCCAAGAACTAAGACTAAGTAACAATTAATATGGGTATAGTGGTAAATATAAATATCAACCATTGTTTATTAAAGCAGTGCAAAGTCCTAACTGGACAATTAAAAGTGAATGGAGGGAGTACTGCTCTGACAGGTCATTCCATGTTTGAAAGAAAAATTTCAATGAGCCTGGCTTACAGACACGTAGTAATCCTTTCAAACATAAAGATGCTTTCATTACATATATAGCAAGAAAATTGGACAAGCAGAAAAACATAAATACATGCATATTTCTATAATAGTTGAAAATTTTGAGATTTATCAACCATAAAACGAAGCTTTTGCTCTCTAGTCTCTACTGCTTCAAAAGGCTCAATTCTCATACTAGACCAATCTGTGCTGCTTAGATTTTTGAAATATGCACAATATAAATTACTTCAACACATAAAAGGACATTGCTAGATAGACTTATATTTCAACATTTAAACCCTACTAGTACAACGCTGGAACATCTAGGGGATAAAATCAGATGCTTAGAAGCAGCGGAGCATAAACAAATAAGTGTAAGCTAAGTGTGCATATATATATGATCATATGTGTACCACCAAACCAAGGAAACCAAAAGCAGTTATCAGGCTTGCTAAATGGACAATATTTTCAAGGCTCTCAGACACATAAATCCTGTGTGATTGTAAGAGTCTAAGATTGACAGTTTCAGTGAAATCTGAACCAATATTTCACACGTTACTTCTCCAGTTTACCTAAATCAACAAACAAGAGGAGCGTAACAATAAAACATAAAGAGACATGGCACACAGCAAAAGTTTCACTGAGAACAAAATTTGCACAACGTCCATGCAGGAAATAAAGGAGATACAAGCAGCTGTGCATCCCTTCACCTAAATTATATATAATAAAACCTTTGTCCAACTCAAGCAAATCCACTTCCAATTTTCCACATTCATCACAAATTTCTTTGCAGCTTATACATGTTGCCCAATATATTCAATTACTGGATTGAAGGGTATAAATTGAGTGAGACAATCAGCTATAGCCAATTTAACTAGTTTGGGGTTGACACATGGTTGTTGTTTATTTACGTTTTGACCTAAGTCATCTAGCTCTATTAGATGTTTCCAGTTTTGGAAGCTAGGCCAATGTTTTCAACTCTGTGCTGCATCCAGTCCATTTGAAATGCAGCTTTAGGTAATTCAACAGTCCTCTGCCTTCATGAGTTGCAGTCCATCATAGAATGATGTCCCTGGGGTGTCATGCACACCAATGACTACCTTTACTTCAGCCACCAACTTCAAAAATCCTGGCTTTGTGGTCTTACTACTCATGATATTCTTCCATGGAAATGTCATCTTATTTGCTTAAAATTTGTCCAAGAGTTGGTGTGATGTAGATGTCTATCTTAACTCATTTGTGTCAGCAGCGAGACATGACAAGGACTTGTCTGGTTTTCCAACTGCTTCAAACTCCCATTCTCTCCTACAACAACCTCAAACTCAACACTCAACAGATGCGCATTTGGGCCTATTTGCAGCATGGATGGATGGTTTATTTCCACATCTGCTGTAGTGGACTTCATATCAACAGAAACAATCTCACTTAAAAAAGGCACGGCACATTGAGCAGAGACCATGGCTACTGGCTAGTGCATCTAGAAAAGTACCGCAGTACAACGGGAAGTGCAACTACTGGATGCTTCACAGCTTTGCTAGTGAAGCAGCCATATAGGCTACACAACCTATACCATAGTCATGTTCTCAGACTACTTCTTTCTTCAGCATGATCTTACTATAGAATCTCTTTCCTGTTAGGAAGGAGATTCTGACTAGTTAGACTGTTAGTGACTAAAAAAAGTGACAATGTTGAGATAGGAAAAGAAGGTGAGATAACATTTTAACATCTTGTTGTTTTAATAAATTGCTAACCTGTCATAATCTTAACATCTTTATCTCAATCACCTAAAACAACATTTATCAAGAAATAGAAGAATATCTGGGAAACTTCCTACTAAGATATAAAAGTTCCTGAAAAGAACAGGGAGGAGTCTGTACGCATTACTCAGTTTTTTCATTTTATTTATTAAGGGGAAATTTGCATTCAATTTCACCCCAAGAGTATTGCTTCAAATTACAATTTCTCTTAACAATCAGCAAACTATGCACTTCTCTCACAAGGGCTTTTTTTTATACATTACAAGAAAATTGAAGCCATGGATGATTAAGCCACCTTTATGGGTATGGATTTCCCTTTGCAATCAACGAAAAAGTTAGAACACCTAATTTCACTTCATTGGCCAATTAAAGCTCCATTAAAGTATGTCCGCCACTATATTCCATTCAATAAAAAAGTTAAATTATCATATGATACAGCAGATACAACATGGACAACAACATTCAAACAAAGTATGAGTAAACCTTACCAAAGCTTGGCAGAGCCGCAGTTGATTGAGACTGCGAGGATAAAGCTGGTGCAGATGCTTTGCTAGACAATGAAAAACTTGTAGATGGGGCAGAGGTACCAAACCCAGCAATTGGAGCTGTATCAACAGCACTAGTTGTTGAAGCAGAAGTAGTGGGTGCAGGAAATGTCAGAGATAAACCAGTTCCACTAGTTGTAGAAGAAGCTCCAGTAGCAGCTGCAGTTGTAGAAATGCTGGTGGGGGTAGTAACAGTCGAAAACAAAGGTGATGAAGAAATTGAAAACGCAGTACTAACAGGTTTTGACACTGGAGCACTTGAAGAAGCAGCAGAAGCGGTTACAGAGCTTCCTGTCCCTTTTGCAACCGAAAATGACAGAGCAGTAGAAGCTGAAAAAGGTGATGAGGATGAAGAAGCTGCAGCAGGCATGGAAAAGGAAAATGAAGGTGCAGATGACGCTGAACTCGGCGTTGATAATGAAAATGCTGGACCTGATGCTGCTGAGCTCGAAGTCGAAAATGAAAATGCTGGTGTGGACACTGCAGAACTAGTTGATGCAGTAGCAAGCGAAAATCCTGGTGTAGAAGACACGGAAGTGGTGGTTGAAGTACTTAACAATGAAAACGCCGGGGCAGAAGAAGATGAACTTGCGGGTGAAGCACCAGGGAAGGAAAATACAGACGAAGAAGATGAGGAACTGGCAGCTCCCGAGCTGGCAAACGAAAATGCAGATGAAGAAGAAGCTGAAGTTGAAGACGACGGGAACGAAAGTGAGCCCGCTGCTGATGAAAAACCAAATGAAGGAGTTGAAGATGATCCAAATGGTGGAGTAGATGATGAAGAAGAAGACCCAAATATGGATGAAGAAAATGGAGCTGTACTAGCACTAGTTGCTGCATTTCCAGTAGAAGCAGTAGTTGATGATACAAATGGAGAAGAACCAAACAAGCCCAACCCCGAACTTGAACCAGAAGCCGAACTGGACCCAAACAAACCCGACGACGGCGTACCTGACGACCCGAACAGTGAAGAACCACCGAAAGGAGATGAACTGGCAGCGGCGCTAGCTGAATTTGCCCCAAACAATGGCGAACTACTAGCAGATGTAGTTGATCCGAAGAAGTTCGTAGTGGTACCCGAACTGGTAGACGATCCGAATAAGTTTGAAGTGGTGCTCGAACCGGAAGAGGATCCGAACAAGTTTGATGTGGTACTCGACCCGAAAGAAGATCCGAAACCAGATGAAGATCCAAATAGACTGGGTGCAGGAGCGGAACCAGAAGCAGCAGTAGATGAAAACCCAAACGACGGTGTAGAAGCACCGGTGGAAGAGCTGAAACCGAAAGAAGGAGCAGAAGAGGCTGAAGTAGCAGAAGTACCAACGCCAAAAGAAGGAGCAGAAGAGGCTGAAGTGGCAGAAGTACCAAAGCCAAAAGAAGAGGCAGCGGAGGCGGAATTAGGGTTTGAGAAGGGCATGGAAAATGGGGATGAAGCGGAAGCAGACGATGTGGTAGCGGTGGCTGAGGGAGTGGTGGAAAAAGCAGGGGTTGAAGAGAAAGAGAAGGGTGATGAAGAAGAGGAGAATGAAAAGCCTGTCGACATTGTTACCGGAGCTCCGGCAGCGCTTGTATCCTATTTTTTGTTCAAAATTCACCGCCGGAGTAGGAGTGTAGCAGGGGACAGTGAGGGTTTTTCCAATGACAAGAAGAAGGGCGTTTTATATGAACTGACAATAAGGAGTAATTTGGAATTAATTTGCACCGTAAGTACGTAATTGTTATTCGCACTTCATTCTAATTTTTCTAATTATTCCCACTCAAATTTTTCGTTGCTTCTTTTGCAAATCATAAGTCATATAGTTTTTGGTCATATTTTTGAATTTAGCAGTTGTTTGGTACGAAATATGAGGTATAATAATTTTATAATAAGTATAAAATTATTTATTTTGTGTTGGATTAAAAATATTAGATATTCATAAAATTATTTATGGGATAAGTTATTTCATATATACTCCCTCCGTCTCAATATAATTGAATTTTTAGAGTATTTTTTAGTGTTCAAAATATTTGAATTGTTCAAACTTCAAGGTAGATATTTGAAATTTTTTC
>JAOTQR010000001.1:23533626-23547180 GCA_025774065.1 Solanum ossicruentum | reverse complement strand
TTTTGATTCACACTAATTCACAATACTACGCTCTTTATTATATTTTGGACTTTGATACGTATATTATTATATTTTCAGTCTTTGGCTATGTGTGTTTGCATCTTCAAGGCAGTAAGATGAATATATATCAATTAGTGTGTCCATTAAGAAATATAATCGAATGTCATTAATTAAACAGTGTATCTAATTAAAATATATTTTCTCTGATTTCTTTTATATGTTATATTTTGTGATTGCACTTGCATTAAGAAAAAAGTGACTTTTACTATTTTGTCCTTATTTAGTGTACATTAATTACTTTTTTGGTTTTTCTAGTTGGCCAAATGTATCTTTTCAGAACTCATTAACTATCAAGGTAAAATTCAAAAATATAAATTTTTTATATTAAAAATTGACTTTAATTTTAACTTCTTTTCTAAAATTTAAACTAGCCATGTTTGATAACTTGCTAATTGTTGAAATGTTTATTATCAATTTTTAATTAGCTATTAAAAAATAATTATTGAAATATTAACTAGAAATAGATAAGTAGTTATCGAGATGTTAATTAAAGAAAGACGAAAAACAATTACGAATTTTCATTTTTCATATTAAACCGAGTTTAAAAATAAAAAACTTGAAAATTTATGCAGGACATTATGCGAGGAAGGTTTGAGGTGGAACAAATTGAAAATGAGAAAAATAGTCATACAAGACAGGGTAATTAAAAGAACTTGTAATCAGTTGAGCTCAACACGTCCCACACCGCCTTATTGCCATCCCAATGGTTTCCATCTTCTTGAAAACTCTAAAATTTCTTTCCTTCTAGATTGCATAGATAAAATTCTCTGTATATTAATTGTAATATTTGGGCCTGGTGCTGTTTTTCCTCGTTTCATTGGTAATCCATTGTTGCATTTCATTCCAAGTTGTGCTCAATTTTTTCAAAAAATTACATGATAATTACTTCAAAATTTTTAAACTCTAAAATCTGAAATACACAAAAATTACAAATTCATAAACAATGAATAAATAAAGACTATTCTAGGTTAAGTACACATTGAGTGCACCCAATGTGTACTCAATTGTATTACATGCACCATTGAATTGTCCAAAATATTACATATCAATGAATTTAAATATTCAATTGATAAATAGGTGAATAAAAGAATCCGATTAACAAACAAAGCCAAGTAAGAAAGTCTCCTAAATTATCTTATCTTTATAAAAGATGTTGTTGTAATATGCCACAAGTACAATAAATTTTAGTTGAAAATATATGATAAAAATGAAAAAAAATATATTCAGGCTAAGACACAGATATCTCACTCTCTTTAAGGAGATTCAAGTCTACTGCGGCATAATCTACATTGATCTAGCAGTAATACTTTTGATTCATCCCTTCTAGGATACAATAGCTCAATAACATTATATGACTAAGACAACTCCGGATTAGTTGAAGAGTCTAAAGCTCCATACAAAAATATCTTCTTTCAATGTACAAATACTTTCTTTTATATAGTGAATATAGTTACAATTTAGAATATTTTCTTTGTCTCAACTCTTTCTTTCGCTATTACACATCACAATATTGTTCACACTTAATTCATTTCTTTCCTGCGCACCCTTCACAAAAGAAGAAACACCACTATTTATACGTGAAGAAGCCTTCCATGTAATTGATGGCTACATCGAATGTTAGTATATTGTGGATAGATAAATGTGATAGATGTTGCATGAGTTATAAGAAGCTAATGACCATGGAAATTACAATAACTAATAATCATATAAGATACAAGAATTAATATTCATCTTCTATCACAATTTCTACTCACTAATATATGCGCTCAATATTTCATTTTAATAATAAAATATATATACACTAACATTAAATAATGATTGAGAGATTAGACGACTTACCAAGACATCAGTAACTAATAGAGAGTAATGGCCACCTTTTCGCCACTAACGTATTAAGGAGTAATGCAGCAACGAAATGCTCTAATTAGACACAAATATATTACATAATACAAAATAATACTGAAATGGTCATGCCCCTCAATAAAACACAACAAATTCTTATAAGTATAAAATTAGCTGCTAAAATTATGACTTAATAACTTTTTGAGGTGATTTTGGCTAATAATTTGTGTAAAAATTTAACCATTTCCGCTAATTTCTAAACTAACATTTTGTGCAAGAAACTCTTGTAAGTTCGAGTACTTTATAGGACAAAATTTTTTTTAGTGCAAATACAAGTTTGAGATAGAAGTTGCATCAAGAACTTAAAAGAACAGTTTTAAAAAATAAAGCTAATATCTTTTTTTAAGTGAAATTTTCATGGAACACAATTTTTGCAAACAAATTTTCAAACACCAAAAACATTTTTTTTTTCTAAATTTCTCTTGCAAATGCCACCTTCATCAGAGGCACCAACTTGCACTTCACCTTCATCAGAGGCACTAGATTGCACTTTTGGGGTTAGATAGGTTTTAAAATCAAATTCAAACTTGCTCAATTTTATTTAATGTATTTAGATTTGATCAGATCAATAATTTATTTATTTATTAGTTTAATTAATTTGTTTTAACTCATTCAAAATTAAGTTAATATACAATTTAAATTGACTTGAGAAAAATCTTTTATATATTTTAAATTTGATATGTTACATAAAACTATAATAAAACATAATTTATTAAGTACTAAAATACAGTAAAAGAGAATAAATAAAATTAGTAAAAAATTGATGAGTAAACAAAATTTAATCCAAATAAATTTGAGAAAAATATTAAAAACATTCCTAAACTTGACACGAATTATTAGTTTCTTCTTCAAACTATTGATAGTGTTAGAAATAACCCTTCACTTGACTAACTTAACATAAATACGCTTCTGATCTTATAATAAAAGTAAAATAATCCTCTAAATTCTTGTCATGTTACAAAATATTTTTAACAGTTGTAATACTTGAAGGTGTATTTCAACTTAGTCAGTCAAGTAAAAAGATGTCTGTTAAAAATTAAAGAATGAAACAAATAATTTATACTAAATTCGAGAATATTTTTAATAGTTTTCTCAATAAATTTAGATTAAATTAGATTTTAACCAAATCCATTCTAAGTAGATTTCTGTTCGAGGACATTCTGGTAAAATAACGCTCCCCGCGCACGTCTCCCGGTGTTCGAATAAACATTTTGGCTCTGAGAAAAGACTAAAATCAAACGGTAGTTTCCACTTTTCAGCACCGCCCCTTCCTCTTTGCAATTGCTTTCGCGATTCTATTTGCCGATGAATTACGAGCAGAGATTAATAGCCGCGGTGAAGTTTGTCTACGCCGGCGATTCAGCTGCGGATGATTCGCCGTTCAACTCCATGGACTTCGGAGTCAAAGCGACTCTTAAACCTCACCAAGTTGAAGGAGTCTCATGGCTCGTACGAAGATACCTTCTCGGCGTCAACGTCATTCTCGGTATTGTGTTAATTATATGTATTGCTTTAATCTCATGATGTCCCTTCAGCAAATAAGCCATAATTTAATTTTAAAATGTCTTCAACTAGGAAGAAAGTGAACGAAATGGTAGGGTTACCAAAAAAGAAGTGAATGAATTACATTATTTTTTTGTATTGCGTGGTGTTTCTTCAACTCGGAGGCCATAATTTAACCGGAAGATGATGTTTACTTCTTTCAAGTCTCAAGTTAGATTGCTTTGTTTTTACAATGCTACTCTTTTGAATAACTTAAATAATAGAATTATAGATTATAACCACCTTTTATGTATGCTCCAAAGATGGTACTACAATTTATTTCATAAAAGAATAATGAAAATATCGGAGATAACACAAACAACTGAGTCGAATTTGCCGTGTTTTTGTGACACCGATAGTATTTATTTCTATAATTGATTTGTCTAATCTCTCATAAAATAGTGATATTGTCATTTGATTTTCCTTACAGGGGATGAGGTATCACTGCCGACATTAAGGCCAGCATTTGATTGATTTTTTTTAAAAATTATCTTCTTATGATGAGGAGTCAAAACTCAAAAGACTCTATCGAAGTGTGACCAAGTCTACACCCTAGTCAAGGCACAGTACTTGGAACCTCAAGTGATTCTAAGCTTACTCTTGGCATATTATCAAAGCATACCATATGAAAACTAAAGCGGAAAATGAAGCACATGCTTAATACAAGATAAGGTGAAGAAATCCATGGGACAACATTACTAATGTCTGAATACAACCTCTACTAAATGGAATGAGTAACTAAGCCTGCCAGGACATGGCCCCAACTACTTTCAAAGAGTCCATAGACAACATAAGAGAAATCTAACAACTAAATCCATAGTCCTTAGATGAGGAGGACTCACCCCAAGCTGTCTGAAGCTGCTGCAACTTCACTAGTCATGAGTCTGAAAATGGGCATCGGAATCGACATCATAAGAGGATACAATATCTTGGAGTTTGCTCCCTTTCAAGGTCAAGATTGAAGCCCACTGGGTGCAAACAATTTTTGAGGGCCATTGGATTGGGTAAAACCTGAATTAACCGTGGTGCACTTGCAGAAAACTCCTTGCCGAGGGCCTGTGCACCCCCGGGATTAGTCGGAGCTCTAAGAGACTTAGACACCCGGTGCAAATAAAAAAAAAGTGATGTTGAATGTACAGAGTACACAAGTGACACCAACAAACTCATTTTTTTTAACAGTGAAATAAAAATTTTAAGATCATAATCATAGTAAAGGAACTAAGGAGAAACAATTGCAAATCACATGAAGGGATACTCTCATTGAAGCCTTACATAATGTAGTGATAGAACTTGATGAAGAACCTTAAACTTGGAGCCTTTTGATCTAGCAAAAGTAGAGAAACCCCTTTCTCAAAGTTCTTGGATTTTGGAAGAAGGAGAATTAGGGATTGAGGAAGTTACAATGCATATTAGGAGGTTATAAGGATATGTTATAGGTTTAGGATAATTAAATAAGGGTAAAAGGTCAAGATAACCTTTTTAAAACATAAGAAGATCATAGAAATTAAAGAAAACGGCCTTTTAATGATCGTCGATCAAATCAGCGATCTAGATGTCCCGTCGCCAAAATGTTCTGCGGATTGCCAAAAGGAGGCTTTAGATGCCAAAATTAACAGTTTCTGATATTTTTGTGCCAGGCGATGTATTTTAGGGATACGCAGAATTGATAGGTGGCATCGCTGAATTTTCAGTTTGGACATATTCCAGTGAAACAATCATAACTTTCTACTTTGATCTCTAATTGATGCAAACTTGATGGCGTTGAAAAGAAGATTCATAGATCTTTAATTTGATAGACTATGGGCCACTGAACTCTTTATATGCTGAGAGATATAGTTGTTTAAAGTTGACCCTTGCATGTACTCATGCAAAAACTTAAATCGGTGGGAAAGCTATGGACTCGATTTAGTGCTCTAGAGGTTTCTTATGGCCCTAAACTACATCCAATACTCTTAGTAAAGGACCTTAATGTACATTTATATTTTTAAAATCATCGGTTACGAGCCTATACACATGGAGGGGGTTTGAATCTTTGCTTAGGATATGGTGGCGTTACAAATCTTTTTATGTTAGGTGTTTGGATTGTTTATGTTTCTCTTTGAGGTGAATGTAGCTTCGTTGGAACATGTGTTGTTTTTGTGAGATATGGGTGCATCAGAATTTTGGTCTTTCTGTTGTTATATCGAAGCAATGATAGGTGCTTTTGAAAAGAGATCTATAGGGAATCCAATTTCGGACTTATGAGGCTGAAACTTGAAATCGTCTGAAAGTTCTTAGCAGTAACAACAGATAAAAGGCAGAGAGAAAAAAGTTATAGGAATAAATTTAATGTTCTTCAGTCGTTCTTCTTAATATTATATGCTTCACAAAAATATTTAGGTGAAAGCATAATGTTTGGTGGAACTATGTTATTTCCCTTGTGAAATAGAGACCTTATCTGGTATGTTTGCTGTACAAGATATTTCCCTTTTCCTAAATCATTAAAAATTGCCTGTGGGAATATGTCAAAATTAGTTTACCTAGGATATACTTGCTATGGAATTTTGGTATTTATTGAAAATTAATAATTTAGAACATGTCTTGATTAAAAAATAATCTAAAGCTGATTGTTTATGCAAGGCATTTCACACCAATTTTATAGAGGCCCTGCATGAATGATTCATTCTGTTAACAATCATCCCATGTGGGGCTGTTAAGGGAAATGAAGGATCCATGTAGCACATTATGACACTGAATTCTAAGCAACTTGACCAAAGATCATGTGAAAATCTTCAAAACCTGGATGAAAAAACAGTAAGGTCATTAAGGTCTAAAAATATGCCAATTGCGCACAACATTTAACAAGTTCCCTTTTAGAACTTGCTATAAGTTTCTATTGCTTGTGCTTTTATGGATCAGCTCAGAATTTTTGCAGCAAGTAATTAAATTTGTTTTGGTAAACTAAATGGATTGCAATTTATGCCTTATCACCAAGTAAGTTCTCCTTTTTTTTTTCTTGGTACCACCTTCCTTTTGGATACTTTAAATTTTGTCAGTGCCCATGGTTGCTTGTTAGACAATAATTTAATTTTCTAAGAGGATTTCGTATTGATCGGAAGGTTTGGAGCCTTGACTAAATGAAACATAGGTGAAAAGTAAGTGGTCTTTGCTAGACAGAAATGTTTTGGTTACTTGTTTCTCCTTCGTCAAGCTTCTCTAGGTTGGGCAATGCAGTATATCTAACTGGTAATACAAGGAATGATGATTTGTTAAGCAGCAAATTTGTAGTCAATGGATAGTGTCTTGATTTTCTATTTGGTATGAACGGTTTATTGGCAGATGGGGTTGGGGAAGACTTTGCAAGCTATATCATTGCTGAGCTATCTGAAAATCTATCTAAAGACCCCTGGACCATTCTGTGAGTGGGAAGAACTGTCATTTTGATCTAATAAGAAATAGTAGCCGAAAGACATCTTATGTTAACAATCTATGCTTAGCTCTTGAATGTTTGCAGTGGTACTCTGTCCTCTTAGCGTGACGGATGGTTGGATGTCTGAAATGGCCAATTTTGCCCCAAAATTAAGAGTGTTATCCTATACTGGAGAAAAGGAGCATCGGCGCAACTTACGTAGGAAGATATATGAACGTATGAACAAGGAGGCGTCTGATGTAAGTATTAGGTTCTATACACTCTTTAAGTTGTTAAATTGTCTCTCTATAGACAATCAAATTTAATTTTAAGTAGGTCTTTCTATATGTTTATATAATTCAAAAATGTCAATAAGTGCGTGTCGGATCCTCCAAAAATAGTGTAATTTTTGAAAGATCCGGCACGGATTAGGCAACATTTTTGGAAAGTCCGAGCAACTTAGATTTAGACACCTAAAAGCCTCACTAGGGCTTTACGGATCATTTTTTCATTATTAGTCGTTTTCTTTTTTTTCTTTTCTTTTTCCTTTTTCATATGGGGCTTGATTTTTGAGACGACGGTTTTCCAGAAAAAGCCGCTCTATCTCGTACATTCTGCTCTCCCCAGACCACCAACTTGTAGGATTCCACAGGGTATGTTGTTGTTGTAAGAACTGTCAATTTTTTTGTCATTTATCTTACCTTGAATTTCCTCTTTTTTACCAGGCAAAATCACTACCTTTTGATGTGCTATTGACTACTTATGACATAATATTACTTGATGAAGATTTTCTATCCCAAGTTCCATGGCGTTATGCAATAATTGACGAAGCACAAAGGCTCAAGAATCCATCTAGTGTATGTCTGAAATTCTTCTGTATTTTGTTTCATCAAACTTGTGATATCACAACTGATCTTGGGGTTTAATGTATGATTCATATATTTAAAGATCCTTCTACTTCTTGGACTAGCCTTCCCAACTCGAAGTCAAGTGAGCAACTTTATCTTATATAGGCTGTTTTGCCTTGAAATCCCATAATATACTTCTAATTCATGAACCTCAATTAACGACAGTTTTCCCATCCCTGATGATGAAATCAATCTTGGGCTTGAACTCAACCCCAAAAGCTAGCACAAGAGATGAGGTTGCCCAAAACCATATAAGGAGATAACAACTCATTTCCCCACCAATATGTGATACTTAACAACCTTCATCATTTATCATGTCCAGAAACAGAGAGCAAGCCCCTGTATGACTACTCATTATTAGCCAAAGCCCTTTCACCTCCAGAAAAAACAATAAGACCAGGTGGTATCTGTGCTTTTTCTGACATTCGCATAAACATGGTCAAACTGAACTGAATGGTTATTGAGGATTCATATAGCTATCCCTAACCATTATGATATTGATGCATTTCTGCTGTTGTATGTGCTATGTTTGAAAGTGGTATAAGCTACAATATCGATAACTTATGCAGTTATGATGTGTGATTAGGGTGAATAAAGTTAATCCTGCAGATTACCTTTAATTTTGTGTTAATTAAGTGCGTTATCGTACAAGAGTTTACCTAGCATTCTAGTAGGGATGTGATAGTGCCCTGCCACCTTACCTCATATCTGGATAAATATGGTTATTATAATAGAAATATATGGGTAGGCATTATCTGTTTTATGGTTGAATAATTTTTGTAGCAGATTTGGCTTACATATTATATTCTACCCCTTAAGAGAAAAAGATATCATCTATCTTTTTATGGACTTCGAAGTTCTTGACTGAAGTTATTTTCCTCTTGAGAGATAATCTGATGATATTTCTTCAATATTGTCATTACTTTGAAAAATAAAGTTATTCCTCTAGTTTTCATTGAAACTGCAAGGGCATTTCTTAATTTTTTTGATTATCTTTTTCCTTTTGTAGATTTGAATACCATGTGAAACTGCAATCTTGAGATATGTGTAGGAATGAGGATGTTGAGATGGATGTGTGGAAATACTAGGAGTGACAAGATAAGGAATGAGGTTATTCGGGAGAAGGTGGGAGTGACCTCTGTGGCAGACACGATGAGAGAAGCGAGACTAAGATGGTTTGGGCACGTGCAGAGTTGTAGATGCCCCATTTAGGAGGTGCGAGAGGTTGTGTTTGGGAGTTATGCGGAGGGATAAGGGTAGACCGAAAAAGTACTGGGGAGAAGTGATTAGACAGAATATGGCTCAACTTCATATCACTAAGGACATGACCTTAGATAGAAAGGAGCAAAGGTAACATATTAGGGTGGAATGTTAGTAGGGGTAGAATGTTGTATTGCCTTGTGATGATTTAGGTTTGTTACAGGATAAGTCATGTTATCATGGTTGTCTTGTTATTTCTCCTCAATTATTTTGCTACTTTTATTTTTTTTCCTTGTAGAACTGTCATTGCTCTTTGTTTTATCTATTATTCTATATCTATTGTTTTTTTCTCTTTTACTTGGGGCAAATACATTTGAGCCGAGGATATTTTGGAAACGATTTTTCCATCTCCATGAGATAGTGGTAATACGTTCTACCCTCCAGTGACCCTATTTTCTAGGATTTCACCGTGTCTGTTGTTATTGAGATATGTAGTAGTTACGTCGGAATGATTATAGTAAAGGGTCAGTATGAGAATTTCAGAAGTTGTTGTGGAGGAGTGAGGACATTAATATTTTGGTGAAAGTTTGAGTGGCAATTCATTTTCATAATTAAAAAACACTGAAATACAATTGCCTTCAAGTGCCCTTCATGCTTCAACTGCTCAACAGAGACAAAAAAGGTGAAAAAGGGACAATGTCTATTTCTTATAATTCTGGAGCAATTTCTGCATTTCAATTAACTTTTTGTTCGGGGGTTTGGGGGGAAGTGGGCAGTTGACTTTCAACAATTACTGGAAGTTCTTCTTGGAAACCTATGATGTATTCTTTGTTTTTCTGAGTGTTTGAAATATTTACAGGTCCTGTATAATGTGCTCAAAGAGCGTTTTGTTATTCCAAGGAAATTGTTGATGACTGGCACACCCATACAAAACAACCTTTCAGAGCTTTGGGCACTTTTGCACTTTTGTATGCCTTCAGTTTTTGGAACACTGGAGCAGTTCCTCTCTGCATTCAAGGAAGCTGGAGATCCATCATGTAATACTTTCACCTGTCATGATTCATGAATCATTAGCCAGCCAGTTTTCTTTAAAGTTGACCGCAGAAATTTTGGACAGTGTTTATTTGTGAAGTTCTTGGGCAACTTGTGCCTGGTTTGTGGACAACTTTGCTATGGCTTATCTTCTTTCCTATTCATTTTGAGAATTTTATGTGGTTTTTCTAGTTTTGTTACTTTGTGATGATTTATAGCATTTGGAGAACAATCTACAGCCATTTACTTAGGTCTATCAATGATCTCTGATCTTTGTTCTGATATATGAAAGTGACCATGATTTTAGCACCCTACCTGTATTACTTTGTGTTGAAGTGAGTTAGAGTTCGACATTGGTTGGGAATTGGATTAGTGGTTTGCTTATATGGACGTGACAATCTTCCCCTTATGAGTTACCGTTGTGGTTGAATTAAGCCCTAGTCTCCATATCTTTCATTGTATCAGAGTCAGGTCCTTCCCCATTTGGGCCCATGTTATATTGTTCACGCTCTAGTTGGGTCTGAGCGTGAAAGTGGGGTAGAGTGGGTTCGAGTCCCACATCTATTGGGAATGATTAATGTTATGCTTATGTGGACTTGTGCAATCCTTTTCCCCGTGATCTAGCTTTGGGGTTGAATAAGGCTCAACTCTCCATATCTTACACTTTGCAAAATGAATGTGTGAAGGATATCAACCATATTTCTGGTCAAAATAAATGTTGTTTTAAACTGTTGATTGAACATGGTGTATTCTGTAATCGTCTGATTGAAAAATATGCTGACCCTTGAAACATGCCAATGCCTCCTCTCTCTTTCTCTCCGAATACTTCTCAAGCAATTTGTTATGCTTACTGGAAAAGAGGAAGGTATGAATTGGGTGGCAGTGTTTGGGAAGAAGAGAAAAGTGCTAGTGATGAGCAAGAGTCATTTTTTTACTTCTAAGAACAAGAGTTCTTTATTTTTCTTCTTCTTTCTCCACACCCCACGGAAAAAGCCCATGGTTCTTCTTGAATTTGTTTGTCTAGTTACATGTTTTTTCCAGCTAAAAGGAGCACTGCTTCTGTAACTCTTTTGCAACATACTGCAAGTTGGGTTATTGAGACAGACATTGATCCCTTCAGTTTTTATAAATGGAAGTTTTTCAACTGTGAATCAAGTCTAGAGGCTAAGAAAATTGTGAAAATTCGGAGTAATATTTCAATATGAAAATGCCACCGAATGTTTCCTTAGATCTTAAGTGTGACTTCAGAATTCGCTTTACAAGATTGAATCCACTTCACAAGATTGCGTCGAATTATGTGGGAGCCGAATGACGTGCCATATGTTACTTGTTTTTATGATATCACATTTACTGAAAAACAATGGACTCACTCCTATATTTTCTCTAATATGACTCCGCTTGAGCAGGCCCTGATGCAGACAAAGCTAAGGAACAATTCAAAATTTTGAAATATGTAATAGGGGCATTTATGCTCCGACGAACTAAATCTCAGCTTATCAAGTTGGGGACCCTTGTGCTGCCACCTCTTATTGAGATAACTGTGTAAGTTCATCTTTCTCATGGTCATTCATTTGGCAAATGACATATGATTGGAGGATGTTACTGAATGTACATAATGACATATGATTGGAGAATGTTACTGAATGTACATAGACACATTATCATATTGTATACAGAACACAATCATAGGTAGAAGTTATTTAGGGATTTTTTGATTCTATTTCCTTAGATAGATTTGCTTCTGATTTGTTTTCTTAGATAGACTGGCTTGCACACATATAAATAACTCTTCTTCTTGGAATGATACGAGTAGGAAGATTGTTCCCTTGTCTCTATATTTTACATGGTATCAGAGCCACTGGGGCTCAAAATTATGATTAAAAGTTCCATACCTTCCTGGTAGCTTGAGATGAGGTCTCGGCTATGTGGGTTATCTTTCAGTCATCAGTTCGTGATTTGGTAGAGCTGATTTTGGCTTACTACTCTGGTATCGTCTCAGCATTTACAACACATTCTGGTTATCTTGTGGCACTAGACTCTGCTTGGAAGATGTGTTGTTTGCGTCCTATTTTTCTAGACTCTAGCTCTTTAAAAGATCTTTTCTGTTCTCTATTCCAAACCACCATTAATTTTGAGCATTGGATTTGGTATTTGTTGCGTTTTGGAATCCGTGGATCTCAGATTCAAATTCTATATGAACTTTACGGTGGTATTGTCTAGATTCAAGAATGTTACTTGGTGACTGTTTGTTTCTAGGACTTGGGTGAAGTTTCGAGTTTTTTAGTTTTGTTCAAGTCTATTTTTATATTGGGTTCAGGTCTCACCGTTGTCCAAATATCTTCTTGGTTTGTGAAAGACACTTTCAGTTCTTATTTGGTTGCAACAACAGGGTCATCTACCATCTATTTTATCATCCTTTTGGACTATACATAGTTCAAAATGACAGGTTCTAGTTCATCAAAGACCTTTCTCTGAAGAAGAGGTGCTGAACGTGATCAAGCTTGCGATGGAGACAAAGCCCCGGGCCCAGATGGTTTGACAATGAGTTTCTTTGAAGTTTGTTGGGACACTGTGAAAGAGGACCTGATGGGAACTGTTCAAAACTTTCATCAGAAAGAGCTTTTTGAAAAGTCTTTTAATGCCACCTTCATAGCCTTAATACCGAAGAAAGCTGGTGCTGAGGAGCTTAAGGATTTCAAACCTATCAGTCTAATAGGAAGTGTCTACAAATACTTTCCAAGCTTATTACTGAAAGATTGAAGTCAGTTATGGGAAAACTAGTAAACGAACACCAAATGGCTTTCTTAAAAAGTAGGCAGATTAGGGATGCAACTCTCTTACCAAATGAATTAGTGGACTCCAGAGTGAAACAAAAAGTTCCAGGAATCTTATGCAAACTTGACCTAGAGAAGGTTTATGATCATGTTAATTGGAAGTTTTCTACTAAAAGTGCTGGAAGACATGGGTTTTGGTAAAAAATGGGTCAACTGGATACGTTTCTCCATGTCTAATGTAAAGTTCTCTTTGATTATAAATGGCAATAATGAAGGCTTCTTTCTGTCTGAGAGGGGGTTAAGGTAGGGTGATCCTCTATCACCTTTTTTGTTTATCCTAGCTATGTGAAGCTGAATTATCTCAGATCAGACATATTAGGGCCATTCTCACTATTTTTGAAGGTGTTTATGGTCTTCATGTCAATTGGCAAAAGATTTGTCTTTACCCAGTGAACAAAGTTGATAATATGGACATGTTAGCAGGTAATCTTGGATGTCAGGTAGCTGCTTTACCTGCAAAGTACTTAGGGATGCCCCTAGGTGCAAAGAACAAAGAGATAGAGGTCTGGGGAGAAGTGCTAGAGAGATGTGACAAGAGATTGGCAAGATGGAAGAGTCAATATTTGTCCTTTGGAGGCGGATTAACGCTAGTCAAATCTGTGTTGGATTCCCTTCCTTCTTATATGATGAGCTTATTTCCTATACCAAAGAGTATTGTAAAGAGAATAAATTTGCTCAGAAGAACTTT
>JAOTQR010000001.1:23494807-23509528 GCA_025774065.1 Solanum ossicruentum | reverse complement strand
AATGCATCTCACTCTTTCAAGTTATATAGGAATTTCATTGACTTGTCATGTTTTTTTTTTCTTGTTTCTCTTTTTAAGGGGGCTCGGGGTGGGGGTAGATATGCGACTGGCTGTGCTCTGTATGGGTAGTATATGATTCTGTCCTTCAGGGGTGATACGACTTTAGGGGTTCAGATTTGGATAGACCAGTTGAATGAGTGACTATTCCTATGCTCCGAGACCTGGATGACGCTCCCACATTTTGTTGTCTCTAGTGGCCACATCCAAGTATCAGAGACCAAAGGAAGGGTTAAGTTTTTGAACTTCCATGGTATTAGTTCCTAAATTAAATTACTTAAAAGTTGAATGGTGAAAATAAGCGAGTTTCATTTTATGTAATAAATGAATGTAATGAGCCCTTCTTCTCTTTTTTGTTCATATTTCAAAAAGATATCAAGACTAATATAAGATATGATATAATCGTATCATTATCTTCTCTTCATTTTTATATTACTTACTATAAAATAATTGTAGTTTATTTTTGCCTTATTCTTTTTATACAATAATAACTGTGTTTAGTATTCAACTACTCTTTATAATATTTTAATATTTATTTTTCACATTAATATGTGATATTATGTGATGGATAAGAAATGATATAATATATTTATATTACATATAATATTATGAAATTAGGTATAACAAACATCCAAACAAGCTGGTAATGAACATCAAGAAACAGTAGTATTTGATATGGGCTGGTAAGTTAAATATGATCGATATGCTCATTCATGAAGTCACGATAGATCCTATTTATTATTTTAGGGTGCATTATTAACTTATAAAGAATTAATTAAACATAATCCGGAAAGGTGTAAAATTATTTGGTGCTGATCAGCAAGATATGTTTAAATATGATTAGTTGTTTCTATCATACATACAACATTTTACGTCAAACAACAAATAATTTAGTTTCAATTTTCTTAAAACAATTTTAATGTGACCCTTTGTTTTTTAATACTACTATTTTTTTATCAGCTCATACTCCGTTCATCTTTATTTGCATTCTATTGACTTAGCACAAGAATTAAGAAAATGATAAGTTAGGAACTAAGGAGCCGTTTGGTACAAAAAAATAATGCAGGAATTAATAATACAAGAATAAGTAATGTTGGGATTATTTTTTATCTCATGTTTGGTTTATTATTTTTCATTTAATTTTGTGTTTGGTTTAAAATTCTATAAAATTTTTTTTTCAATTATGCCCTTGAACTATTATGAGAGTTTCTATTTCACGTAATTAGATCAAAGTAAATTATTTTTTTGTGACTTCTAACTAGTTAGGAAAATAATAATTTGTCATTATGGTTGCTATTTTCTCACTTGAATTTATTTGAAAATAAATAATTGTAATCTTAATAAATTTATCACTAATAAAATGTCAATTTTTAATTTAATAAAGATAAGTTATCTATTATTAAAATACAAAAGATGGTAAGCAATTGTAAATTAGATGGTCTACATTTACACATAAAAATTTGAAAATTGTAATTTTAATATAATATTTATATCTTATGAGATCACTCAACTTTGAGAATATATCTTAACATAATTGGACTTTATATTGTATTAACAAAATTACTCAACTAAAATTAGTTATAAAAAAAAATTGACATATCAAAATATTTTTTGTGTATTATGAAAAATATGAAACTACAAATAAATAAAATTTAAAAATTTGACATGATAAATTTATTTATTTATTTATTATGAAAATATGAACCCGCAAATAAATAAATTTTGTAAGCTAATTTATTTAAATAGATTTACTAGTATAAAACTACAAATATAAAATATAAAATCAAGAAAACAAAACAATGTAAAAGAATTTGATGGATATTTTTGTCTTTGTGTTTTTAATCCTATGGTATTAATCCTAGGTATTAGCTCATACCACCAAATGGGAGGTATTAGTTAATCCCATGTATGTGGTATTAACTAATACCATGGATTAGTTATTCATGGCCGAAAAATCTAACCAAACATTGTATTAAATAATATCATCTCATAATCCATGGATTAAATCTTTTAACCCTCCTACCAAACATCCCCTAAATGTAAAATTATCTCTTGATTTCATAAAGTGAATAAGTATTATTGGACATCCCAAAATAGTATAGGGGACAAGTAAAGATGGACGGAGGGATGATTAAATTATTCCCTCCATCCAACTTTACTTGGCCCCCTTGGCACAAAAATTAAGAAGTAGTAAATGATGAAATAATTTTACCAAAGTACCATTTCAATAATAAATACTATGTCTTGAAAAATATAATGTGGAAATAACTATAATTAATGATAAGGGTAAATTAGGAAGTAAATGTAAATTTATCTCTTAATTTTATAAATTAGACAAGTATTATTAGACATTCCAAAATAATATAGGGGCCAAGTAAGTAAAGATGAACAGAGCGAGTATCATACATATCTTTGTAAAAATCTCCTCGTTAAAAATTATGTACTCTGGATAATTTGATGCATTTTTGTTTTTTTCTTGATCGAGCAGAGTATTATTAATTAAACGATTGTTCTTCTGAAAAAACACAGATTTAATTACAAGCAAGGTGCAGTTATATTGGACATCATAATTAATCATAAGATAAAGGCAATCTCAATTAACAAGCTTCATAATTTAATACTTGTTCATATATTATAGAGCATAAGTATGATCATATCTTATAGAGTATATATTATGTTTAGTACGTTCTTTTCCTTATGAAGTCGTCGTAAATATTTATTGCTCGCCTAAAGTAGTTAAAATAATGGTAGGATTCTCTCATCTTTTGTTTCTCTTTTTTCCAAGAGAGATGTCATCCTTCCGACTTCCCATTTGTGAATTGAGTTTCCATCTACTTGGATTAGACAAAGAAAAAAGCAGGTGAAAGAAAGGAAAAGATTGCGTTCATTTTATTTATATCTTCACACAAATTAAACCTTTTACAAGAACTCAATCATAAAATATTTAAAACCTACATCATTGTTAAAGCATGTACTAGTTTTAAATTTTGTCATGCCATAAGTTGTCTAAACATAATTAAACCAACTTTTCTCCAAACAACAAATTTAGCTGTCCATTTATACTTGTTCATCCAACATGTTTGTAACAATCTCATAACAAATAAAAGAGCAATCTACTTGAGCCAATATGTCTCAGAACATCAAGAATGTTAATGGTGCATGTAGCCACTTTTTTCAACCATCACGACGCCTTCCTACTCCAGGAAAAGCCACTATTCTTGCCATGGGCAAGGCTCTTCCTTCCCAACTCGTCCCTCAGGATTGCTTGGTTGAAGGCTACATGCGTGATACCAACTGTCATGACTTGGCAATTAAGGAGAAATTGGAGCGCCTTTGTAAGTGAAAAAAATACTTCAACAAATGTTTCATACTCTTATGTTCTTTAATACATTTTAACACAAGGAATTTCTACATTGTTAGTGTATTTTAACAGGTAAACTGTCTTATATTTAAACCTGACGGTTACCTTTAGCTGTCTTTTGGTGACCCCATAGTAACAACAACATTATCCCATTGTCTTAAAGGCTCCCGCCCGTTGCGGGATAAGGAGGTTCGAATGTACGCAGCCTGACCCTTATGTTTAAAACATAGATCGACTGTTTTCGGATGACCCATGATAAGCGTCGAAAGTTGCATTATTGTAAAGAAGCGCAGACAGTTTAAAGAGTTATTTTGCTTTATTTTATCATACTCCAAAGTCAAAAAATAGTAAATCTTTGGCTCCATTCGGCTGTGGAAATTGGTGACCCCATAGTGCATGCCATTTTCTTCAATGAATTTTAACTTATATATATATTGACAACAAGACAAATTTTCACATTAATAATGAATTTTAACGTGCTGCGGTAGATAAACTAGGTAGATAAACTATCTTATTTTCATGTTTCTTATCTTTCGATGACTTAATAGTACAAAAACGATCGTCAGAGTACATGAGTTGAATTCTTCTTTACTCATTTACCTTTCCATGTTGTTCCTATTTTTGATTATTTATATGTAGGCAAAACTACTACTGTCAAGACAAGATACACAGTGATGTCCAAAGAAATTTTGGACAAGTATCCGGAGCTAGCAACAGAAGGCACACCAACGATCAATCAAAGGCTAGAAATTGCGAATGCAGCCGTTGTTGAAATGGCTAAAGAAGCAAGCTTAGCTTGCATTAAGGAATGGGGAAGATCAGTTGATGAGATCACTCACATTGTTTATGTTTCATCAAGCGAAATACGTCTACCAGGAGGTGATCTTCACCTCTCAACTGAGCTTGGATTGAGGAGTGACGTTGGACGCGTAATGCTCTACTTTTTGGGATGTTATGGTGGTGTCACAGGCCTTAGAGTTGCCAAAGATATAGCTGAAAACAATCCAGGAAGCAGAGTTCTATTGACAACTTCTGAAACTACAATTCTTGGTTTTAGGCCACCGAATAATGCTAGACCATACGATCTCGTTGGTGCTGCACTTTTTGGCGATGGAGCTGCTGCTGTCATAATTGGAACAGAACCAATTGTTGGAACAGAGTCCCCTTTCATCGAGCTGAATTTTGCAATGCAACAATTTTTGCCAGGGACAAGGAACGTGATCGATGGACGACTTACTGATGAAGGGATAAACTTCAAATTAGGCAGGGACCTTCCTGAGAAAATTCAGAACAACATTGAGGAATTCTGTGAGAAGTTGATTGCAAAGAGTGATAACTTGAAGGGAAGTAAGTACAATGACTTGTTTTGGGCTGTGCATCCTGGCGGACCGGCTATACTTGACAGATTGGAGAACACATTAAAGTTACAAAGTGAGAAATTGAATTGTAGTAGAAAGGCATTGATGGATTTTGGTAATGTGAGTAGCAATACTATTTTCTATGTGATGGAGAATATGAGGGAAGAGTTGAAGAATAAGAAGGATGGTGGTGAAGAATGGGGACTTGCATTAGCATTTGGTCCTGGGATTACTTTTGAAGGCATACTCCTTAGGAGTCTCTAAAATGTCATGTTATGAACCTATTTGTTCATTTTCTTTGTACTGTCTTTAGATAGAACAAAGATTTGTTTTCATTTTCATTTCTATATCAAGCTGAAATAAGAAAGACATGAGTTCTTCATAACTCATGTAATTTTATGTTTTAATTGGAACTATGTATGACAAATGAAACAACATTATTCAAGTCAAATTGTATGCTTGTTTTAATTTGACCAAACAAGATTAACATCATTGAGAAATTAAAGCTAACATGTCTCTTTTATTCTTTTGGTAGCGATATTACTTGAAAGGGGACGGGAAGTAGTTGTTTTAAAAGCCTGAAAGTGGAGTTCGTGATGGGGATCTCCCCTGAGCAGCTCATTCTCCTAAAACCCTTGAAAGAGTGCGTAATAGCTCACTGATCCAGAGGCTTGCTTCTTTTCGTACCGCTAGGGATGTCACTTCGTACCTCTTTCGAATGAGTTGAACGAATGTCGAGCTACTTCGTTCACTACACTATGAAAAACAGTACTTCCTCAGTCGAATTGTTAGATCATTTTACACATATTAAAACAAAAAATAAAGATATAATTTAATCATGTTTTTCATTTTTACCCTTTTCAAACTCCACACACTCATTTTAACGCATCATTTATTTCTCTTACAAAACTCAACCTAGAAACTTAATTAATGAAGGGTAAAATTGAAAAAAATTTCCAACATATCCCTTGAAAAGTGAATAATTCATTAATTTTGAAATATAAAAAATTCCCCAATTTCACTTAATATGAAACGAAGGGAGTAATAGACAACACAGATTTCATTAGTTTAGGGCCTATTATATGTGCTCATATTAATTTGAAAAATTATTTTGTGTTCACTAGATATACACAAGTCAAATTAGGTATAATTTATTCTAGATATACTATATTTAAATGTGATTTACGTGTATCTGAAATACACTAACTTTCTCGTCAGTTTCTCTTCCTGTTCGTGAATGTATATGATATTTAATATTCAGTGTATATGTGCATAGATATGTGTATCTACTATTCAACTATTTTGAAAGAGTATTGTATCTCACTACAAATCTTGCATGAAGTTATCAAATAGTGGTATAATATGTAGCTATTTGAAAGCATAAATTGAATTAGTGTATAAAAGAATTAGTCTATAAGGTATAAATTTCTTAGTTATTTGTTTGGGATAATTTCAAATTTATACAAAAAAAAAACTAACTAAATTATAACAAATGTAGCCTATATTTTATTTACATAAAAAATATTCTCAAATTAGTAAACTATACATAATTATACAATGTAATTTGTCAAAAATTATAAATAGTATACACTAACTATATAATGTATATTATTTATACTTAATTTATATACTAAATATATATTATGATGCATAATATATAAAAAAATTAATTTTTTTATAATTATTTTTACTAAAGCGTCCCTCGACATAATTATGTCCATGTGATTTGGGTTGATTAGTTAGTTCATGTCCAACTACTAGGGCTATGTGGCCCAGCCCAAAAATAGGGCGGTGCACGATCTTCATTTCCGCGAATTGTAACCGTCAACCGTCGTTTTCTTCGTATAATGGCTATACGACGACGTTTCCAATGAATTTCCGCCGTCTTCCTCTTCAATGGAGTGCTCCTTAACTTTGGAATTGCTTTGCAATTAAGTAATTGCCCTTTCGTTATCAGTCTCGAAGCCTCCTATTTACAATTTTTATTTTGTGAATTAAAATATTCATTTTCTTCAGAATCGTAAAATTGCCAAAGCTCGTTTCAATATCTTCTGCTGATTAAAGGTAAAACTTTCTGTTAATATACTTTGTATTTGAGAATGTATAGGATTTTGTTCATTAAAGTATAATTTTTGGAAGTTTTATGTTTGATTTCCGCCCCCTTTTTAATGGGTTTTCATGTTTGTACTTAAATTTTAGTTTATGGCTTCAATTTAATTCGTTTGCTTCATTGGCAGTGAGTTTATAATATGGACGGGCGTAAAAACACAATTCAGGAGTCGAACGAGCCCTTTGTGGTAATATGCTTTTACCCGTGATTACTGATTTATTGGGGAAAAAGAAAACCTTCTTTGATTTTTTGCCAGTTTTATGCTAAATAGAAGCACCAATATTTTAAGTCCTCGAAGAGGTACATTTTGAATACAGCAGTATGTGTAAACTGTAGGCTAAACCTAAGTATGGGGCTATTGCAGTTTCATCTGGTATGTTTGAAACTTAAGTGCTAAAAAGGCAGGTCTTTATTGTTCGAGTGGATTCAGGGGTTCTTGGATCAGTTAATGGTAATTTGTATATGCATTTGTCATGATATTTTCTGAGACCGAACATTTTTCTAATAAGCCAATGGTAGTTATAGAAGTTTTTGATATATTTAGTATCATACAAAGCCCTCCTGGTGGAAGATATTCACCATATTAATCTTCACTTGAATTATGAAGTCTAGAGACAAAATTTGCACCATTTCAAGTTGCAGAGCTCTACACCACGTGTTATAGTTGTCTCCCAAACATAAAGAGATTCAATGTGCTTTGATAATTTTCCCTATAACATCCTTTAGTATTCCTCCTCCAGCATATCCGTTTTGCAGTTCCAGAAACAACATCCATCACACTTTTAGTCTAGCGATTCAGTCTTGTTCCTTCTGATAAGTCAATTTCAAAATGTGGCTCCTTTTGATCACACCATTTTAGTAAGATAGTTTTACACTGGAGATCATTAATTGTTTGTAGGTTTCTTGGCACATCATGTAGTTTCTGCTTTTAAGACTATTCAAGTCACTTTAATATAGCTTTAAACGGGGTCATTGGGATTGTCACCTGCAAGGACTGTGTCATGGTTGGAGTTACAATTTATGGTGATTTTTCTTTGAGTTATCATAAGTTTTGAGTTTTTTCTTTTTTCAACAATGCATGAACAGGGTTTTTAGTTGGTAATTTTCTAATAATTGAATCATCACCTTATCAATCTTTACTTTCTTCCTCGAGGGGTAGCTACATAAAGTCAATTAAGTGGGAAAACAAACTTCTAAAGCAGCTTCCAGCTTACAGACCAAGACATCTAAGACTTGGAACACTTCCTAAGTTTAGTGGCACTCAGATAAAACTTGACCTCTTCTCTTTCTGCCAATTCTTAAAATTACATGCAGTGCTGCTAATAAACAAAGCAGCGGAGAAGAGTGAAGATAGTTAGGGGAAGATCTGAGGCTTCAAGTGATCGGAGCTTAGGACTGAGGTGGGAGAAGTGAGGATGGGAAGTATTCTGTTGAGTTAAATATCAAATTCTTGAACCTTGATTTAGAGCTGCTTCATGGAAAAACCTTCGTGCCCTGTGAAAAGATATTTCTGTGGGTTCTGCTCAATTTTAATATGTCAGCAATCTTGTATTAACTGGCTCCTATCAAGAAAACATTAGAAGATTGTTGGTGGTAGGGAATGATTTACTCTTAAGTTTGTTCACAAAATTAAAGTAACTGAATACTTGAAATTTATGTACATACTAAGTATTGTGGATATCTGAACTGAATGATATTCTTGGCTGAAGTAATCAAATATATAAAGGAAATATTGTTTATTCACTTCTTCCCAAAAAACGCGGAAATATATTTTTTAGTTACTTATCCCAAAAAGAGCAGAAATATATTGTGTACCCTCTAAATGGTTCATAACATACTGACATCCTGTTGTTTCATTCTCACACTCCTTTTTCACCATGTTTGGGGTTAGCCTCCAATAGTGTATACGGATCCACTAGCTAACTGCTTAGGGAGCAGCATGCTGTGACAAATAGTTTTTCATATTAGGCATGTGACTTTACGAGCTTCAACTATTAACTTAAGCGGTGCTTGGCAATGCAACTTAAGGCCAATCCCGTATGCCCAACCCCATCTGTTGATGTGAATTATGTCAAACAAGATTTGAGACAGGAATGAAAAACTGTGGTAGAGGACGGAGTGGTTAAGAATAGTGCCCACATCTCCTCGTTATTGCCAATTCCACAATTCTACAGCCCCAAGCCCCATATGTGCAGGTAGACTAGATGAGCATTACTACAGAAGTTTGGTCCATTATCATCCCGATCTATGTTTGGCATTCTGCCTTTTCTCTCACTTACATGGCAAGGTCACTACCATTTATGCAGGACTTGGAATATGGTCGGGTATCAGCAATTTGTCCTAGAACTAAGGGCTAAAATTATCTACTTCTATTAGATATAACTTGGCTTTATCTTCTTTTTGAAGTGTACATGCCTATTGATAATCTCTACCTACTTTTCTGAAGCATTTGGTCCCTAACTTTCTGAAAGTTTTTCTCGTCTTTTATTAAATGAAGTTCATGCCATATACTTTTTTGGCCAGGGAAATGACAGTTCTTTACGAAACAACAGGGTTATTCCTCAGCTACTTACCTCTGTGCCGGCTCTCAGTGATGCTGCTTCCTTTCTTTCCGAGACGACATCTTTATTTACTCGATGTTTCACGGATTTTTCTGGTGAGCTTCATGAATTTTCATGTATTCCCTTTCTTTGCCCTTGGTAAATTGTCTCCTGAATTCATTTAATGATGATTGGTTGAGATAGGTTGTTAGGTGGTTTTTGATCCATTAAAGTTATATATACTTCATGATTTAGAATTTCTACCTTTAAAAGTGTTTGAAAAGGAATAGGAACAAGAATAATATCTACAATCCTACGTAGGATAGAAATAGGAATAACAATAGTATGTAGAATCCTACTTGAAAAAGATTGTATTATAGTATTCTAGTTGGAAGAGTAGTCTAATATAGTATCTATAAATAGGGTCTGTAGAGATAACAATTCAATAATATTCCTCTCCAGTATTTCTCACAAAAAGTCTTCTATTTTATTGTTATAGAATATTAAAAAGAAAAGTTCCCTTTCTGAATTTATTGCCAATTCTACCCAAGTAATATCTGCCAGGTTGGACTTCCCATGCTGAATTTTGTGGCAAAGGCCATTGGAACATATGAAACTGTTGACTTTTATTACTTAAGATATGTCTTGCTTTGTGGAGTGACATGATTGAACGTAAGTGTTTATCCTGTAAAAATGAGTGTCCTATTCTTTTGTCTGCATAATAGATCACATCCATTTAAATTGCAACCGTGTATCTTAGTATCACTAGATTTTTAGGTTGAGGCACTAGGTATTAGGAATTGAGATTTTAAACTTTTCGTTCTGTTTTTCTTTCTCCCCTTTCACATAAGACATGACATGGTCTTAAATATAGATGACATGATATTAAGCCCTGAACTCTGTTGTCACTACACTGGGTATGTCGTTATTGTAACTCCAGGTGTGAGCAATCCCATTTCTGGTCTTCTAGAATTTGATGAACTGTGGTGTTACAGGTTTATCAATTTAGTGCTTGCGTGATATTTTTTCTCCTGCTTCCAACTGTAGCAGAATCTGCCTGCAGAGGCTTAGGAGGCCAGGAGATGGTTACATTTGGTTCTGCCGAAAGTAGAGGATCCCCGGACTTCAATACTGCTTCGTCAAGTGGAAGTGATTTAGCTGTTTGTACACCATCTCAATCATGTGTTGATGCTCCACTTCTCCATGAAGGATTAAGCCGAACCTTACCTAGAAATTCTTCCCAAAGTGGTAATGCAGCCATAAACTCGGAGGACATATCTGAGGGTTCCAGTGCACAGGCTTTATCGAATACCAGTCCAAATGGCATTTCCATCTTCCAAGGGTATGACTATCTGAATGGATACAAGTTGGCATTTTAAATTGCCTGTCATACTCATTTATGGATAGATGTAGGCATCCTCACATCGATAACTGAAAGTACATAGAAGCTGCTAATTTATTTAATTTTTTAAAAAATATAAGTCGACTTAGAGAATCTTGGAAGCTGTCATATTCCTTTCTTGCAGTCAAGGACTTTTCTAATTTTTTTCTACTGATTCTAAGGAACAGTTGACATTGGTGGTTCTACCTGTTTGTATAACTCATGTGCTTATTGAAGTGCTTCTCCTCTTGATTTGTGTGTTTTGTTTTTAGCCTTATAGAGAGGGTGAGAAGGACAGTTCGTGGGTCAGCTGATGATATTGGATGGCTACAACGTGCTTCACATATGCCTCCGGTTGAAGATCAAACTGGTAGATTTATGGAAATCATTGATGATATTAGGTAAAAACGCAACTTGATGTGTAAATTGACTGCAACTGCGAGCTTGGACACAATTTGACCTGTTCTGATCTCTTTTTGTCAGGCATGGACTACATGGATTACCAAAAACAATGGTTTACTTGTTAGTTCCAGGTGAAAGCACCCTTTTTCCATCCATAGTGATTTTAAACAACCAAAATGGAAGTTTGAAATTGGATCTGCCTTAGAGAACTTATGGAAAACTTATCAGTTGTACTGTGCCAACAGTCGCTTGTGCCAGTTCATTTATGTGGATTATATTTCTCTGGTTTGCCTGCTCTTGTCTTTGACCTTTTTTAGGGTCATGCTTTATTCAGGACCTTTTAATTATTACTCCCTCCATCCCGATTTATATGACACCGTTTGACTTGGCACAATGTTAGAAAGAAAGGAAGATTTTTGAATAAATCATTTCGTCAAGGATAAGAGGAGAATTTAAAGTTAAATTGTTTTTAACTTTAGAAATGTGACATTCTTTTTGGGACGGGACTAAAAAGGGAAGTGCGCCACAAAATTGGGACGGAGGGAGCACCTATTAGAGGATACTGGAAAATTGATCTTACTGTTTAAGGTGTCATGAACAAGCTAATCATCTTTTGTAGCAGATGTCCTGATATTTACTGATTTTCTCCTCTGTGCAGGTCTCTTTAGCAATCATGGACCACTTTACTTCGTCAATATAAAAACAAGCTTTTCAAAAATGGGGCTCACTTGTCATATAGCCAAAATTCATAGTGAGGTATAGGTATCTCTCTTGTTTGTAAACCATGTGTGCAGTGTACTACTTTCTCTGATTCCACCAAACATAAAATAAGCAGGCCTCTGTGGAGAAGAATGCGAGAGAAATTAAAGATTACATTGAAGAAATTTATTGGGGTTCCAGTAAACGTGTCTTGCTTCTTGGACACAGTAAAGGGGGAATAGATGCAGCAGCTGCTCTGTCCATGTATTGGACTGATCTGAAAGATAAGGTTGGAGGGCTGGTTTTAGCACAGAGTCCATATGGTGGAAGTCCAATTGCTTCAGACATTTTACGAGAAGGACAGCTTGGTGATTATGTAAACATTCGCAAGCTTATGGAGACCCTTATCTGTAAAGTAATCAAGGTATATCCTCCAGTTGTCAATTGTCTGTTGTTGATGTGAATATGTTGTTCTTTTGTTGGATTGTCTTGTTTTCTGACCCAATATAGTACAATCAGATGAAATTTCTTTGTCATGTTTCATCCGTAGTTCTAGATTAATTCTCTCTTACATGCTGTGGGTCAACATGTACAAAGAAGAGTAATATGCAAGATTTCCTGAGATGTGTGTTTATTTTCTTTCAAAGATTGTTTGGACTTTGTTTTGGGGGAAACAGAAGAAGTTAAAGGTAAGATTATGTTGAAAACTGAAGTAAGTAATTGCAATGGAAGCCAAGACTATGATGGAAGTATGGCTTGATGTTCAAGGAAAGCTCAAACTTGAGATACTTGTGGGTGTGCAGTGATTTGATGTAGATCTCTACTGAAGTTAGGTCATCAAACTATGAAATCTGAAAAGTCACTAAGGCACTTACAGAATATCAAATATTCGTCCAAGATAATTTCGTGGTCTGCCTTTAGTCTTCCTGTTATTTGGAAGGGATTAATTGTAGTGGTCTTTGGAGGAGGAATCCTTTAGGCCAGGTAAGTAAACTGAGATCCTTTTTGAAGGCTTTTCCTCGAGTGTGAAATGTGCATCAGAAATTCCTTTATGGTTCCTTTATTGTGTGTGTACACTTGCCCTTATGCTGTATAGAAGTGCTGGGAGCTAAAATTGTGTTCTTATACTATATTACTATTCATGGATGTCAGGCTTTTAATAGTAAACGTGTAATACAAGTGAAGGGAACAAACAACAACATACGCGATGGAATCCCACAAGTGGGGTTTGGAGAGGGTAAAAGGGGGGGGGGGGGGGGGGGGGGCCCTAACAACCTTCATTGTTTTGAGGTCTTTTTGGGTGAACAAATATTGGAGAGACCCAATTATTAGTTGAGCATAGATGCTAAGGAAATTCTTTAGTATTGAAATAAATTTTGAGATGTATTAAGGTCACAAGAGCCCTCTGGTACAAAGTTAAGTTAAAAGTTTCATTACCAATAAAGTTTTGATATAAGATTTTATAAAAATTAGGCGATCCAATAAATTTTAAGTTGGTGATATATGCGTGGTATTAGATGTTGTTTAGAGTCATAAAGGATCAATGAGGATTTGGAATCTGATAAACAAGAGGAAACAGAAATTGCAAGAAAATGGATTTATCTGATTTTGGAGATTAGGGGTTGAAAGGAATTCAGCTTCTTATTCCTTTGTAGGAAGTGCTGTCTAAATCTGTATGGTCAGAGAGATTAAGCAGAGCGTCGGTAGGGTATTTTGGTGAGGAATTATCAGTGAGCTATTCGGTATTGTTCTTAAAATCTTTGGGATTATATTGTTGAATTAATGTTACTGTTTAAAAACGAACCAACCTGATTTTGTAGAACTAAAACAGTGCCGTCAACGTTTGATATTATTCTGGAATATCTCACTTGTAAGTACGATGGATTGGTAGCTTCATGCATATTGTTGGCTTCTAATGGAAGGCCGCAATGTTACGAGGCATATGGCCTAGTTAATATTTGGATATGGATCACTACTACTTGAATATGGTTAATAGGCATTTTGGATGCTGCTAGTGAAATAGCCTGTTACTCCACACAACTATGAATAGTGGTTCTTGACAGCATATTAATCTCCAAGAATTGACTCAAAAATTGTCAGACGCTAGTTGTAAATTTTTTGGTGATTAAGGTTGAAAGAACTTGTTTCAAGGAATTATAAAGGGAAAAAAACACGCCGTTTCTGTAATTTTTGGAAAGCAGACTATATGGTCCAACAAGCTACATTGACCGACTGATGAAGTGGTTGAAAAAAATTGAGAATCACCTGCTCATCCTTGTTTCATGGGCCAAGAGATTCCCAATGGAAGTTTCAAATATTGATTTCATGATTAAGGTCATGGCTTAAGCTGTTAAGACCTGCAGGTGATGAAAACCTGCAACTTACAGTTTGCTTCAGATTTATCTTCAGATATATATTATATGACAGTTAACAAAAGATGCAGGACAAGAAAAGTAGATTACATAGGTGGAGTAACATTTAAATTTTTCTTTGTTACTTATTATCCATTTATCATATTATGACTATATATGTGCTTGCATCTTCATAAGTCGTGTATGTAATGTGTGTCAGCCATATATAGATAATATTGTACGTATAAAGTTGTGGCCACTTTCTCCTCCTTTTCGGTGCAGAACCACAGTATGGAAGTCCAAGTGTTAGATAATATCTCACCTGCTTATCATCGATTATGTTAGCTTTTCAAAGGATTGACAATGGTTCTGTGCTACTCTACTTATTGGTACGTGTTATTTGTATAGAAGTGGGAAATGAAATATATCCCACATTGGTTAAGTAGAATGTCATACGCTTTC
>JAOTQR010000001.1:23480496-23494707 GCA_025774065.1 Solanum ossicruentum | reverse complement strand
ACATTGGTTAAGTAGAATGTCATACTCTTTCTTCTAGCCTATATAAAGGGCTTCACTTGTACATGTTAAGACACACATAAATATATCTTCTATATTTTCTTTATATGTTTCAACAGTACGGATTGGATGCTTTGATTCGTTTACATGATGGTAGAGTCAAACTTGCAGATATTGTTTTGAGGAACATCTTTTCTCTCTCTGTGATATTCTCTGGGTTTTTCTTTCTTAATTGATCCCATCGAGTCGCTAACTTACTTTAAGCTCATTTCTTGTCCTTTTGAGATACTTCCTGCATCAGCTACACGTTCATTCGTCTCTCAGAACTACAAGCCTCCTCGTTAGCCTGGCAACTCCTTCCTAGGAAAGAGACGAAGGTTTCGAATCCATGCGTAAATCCTTGGGTCCGGTTACAGGGGTGAGAGGGTGTTAAGGCAAGTTGACAACTATCCCATAACAGGTTTATGATTTCCCTAAGCAACTCTATGCATGGCCTTCAATGGATTGGATGTCCAGATACTTTCGCATCAAGATTTACATTCTGGATGTTCCTGAAACACACCTATCTCTTCACTTGGATGTTCTTAGCATGTTGGTTGCTTTTCTGGTGCTCATAGAAAGCGAAGCAAAAAAATAAAAAAATCCAAACATCTTAAGCTCACATGCCAAATATATAAGCAATTGTTTTCTTGCTGTGTATTGCATTTTGGGTATACTAATTTCTGCTGCTGTTTTGAAGGGGGACATGCAAGCTTTGGAAGATATGACTTATGAGAGGAGGAAGGAATTTTTGAGCAAATACCATTTGCCAAGGGAACTTCCTGTTGTTTCCTTTCGAACGGAAGCCAGCATTTCTCCAGCAGTTTTAGCCACATTATCCCGCGTAGCGCATGCAGAAATGCCCACGTTTTCTGCTTCCCAACCTGCAGCTTCATTTCCAGTGGTGATGCCTCTTGGTGCTGCAATGGCTGCATGTGCGCAGCTTCTTCAGATCAGGTATGGTGAGAAGAGCGATGGGCTGGTTACTTGTCGTGACGCAGAAGTACCAGGCTCAGTGGTGGTTAGGCCAAAACGGAAACTGGATCATGCTTGGATGGTATATTCTGAGTTGAATGATAACCCGAAGGAGGCTGATGCATCTCAAGTTTGTGAAGCTCTTCTAATATTACTAGTGGAGGTAGGACAGAGGAGAACACATGAACTATCAAACAAAGATGAAAGAATCGTATACAAGAACATCCTGGATATTGATGCTTAACTTGTTACCTCATCCTTCATGTGTTTTGATTGTTCTTGTTAGAATTCAGGTAAATAGAACATGCATCTCAACCCCCGCCCTCTTCCCTCTTCTATAATATTTGGAAAGGAAGGGAAGGAATGTGGCTGGGGAGAAAAGGTGATGAAGGAAGCAAATTCCTGCAATATGTGGTGTATTAAACTGTCATAATAGAGTCTATATTTGATGTGCAGATTTGCTTCATCTCTTCTACTTCTCATGTTTCTTTCCTCGCCCAATTCTTCTTTGTTATCATCTTCGTTTAAAAACTTAAAATATGAAGATATTATTTTTAACTGCGAAGAAATGTGAATTTCAGTAGATTTTGTTTAGCTTTAGATATATTTCAAAAAGATTATGAATTCGATATCCGAGTTAACATTAAAAAGTAGGGGCATAGCTCTCCCGAGGCTCCGCAATCTGATAAGTCTTTGCAGTCTTTGCGATCGAAGTGAGCTAAGGAGCAGAGTGACGTGTCAGCGCTATTAATTGAGTGTCAACACCTAACTGTGCTGTCAGTAAGAAAGTTGTTGGTGCCTTTTGAAGCACTAAATAAGAGTGATACAGAGAGAAATTGAAACAGAACATGTATACGGGGAACACAGTGAACTCATCAGTTTTTTTCAAGAAATTAAAATTTATGAACATCACCTATAATTCTCATATTTCGTAAAAATACCATATTCAAATTTGGCCAACTTACCATTAAGGTTATAGTCTAATGGTACCTAGAAGATATTTCACATTAGAAATTTCGAGCTCGAATGTTGAAAGCGGTTTTTCTTTTCGAATAAATATTGCCAGTTTTGCAAAAAGGTCAGGTTAGTGGTCCAATTTTCTGTGTGCAATACATGTGTTTGGATTAATTGAAAAAAGTGACTTTTAAAAAGTTTTTCAAAAGCACTTTTTAAAGTGCTAAAACTTATTTTAAAAATAAACATATATGTGTTTGGATAAAATTGTTTAAACAGAAAAAAAGTTGTTAATGTGTTTGGTACCAATGTGCTATTAAACACTTTTTTTTATCAAAATATTTGAAATACCCTTAAACTGTTACACATTATAAAATGTTAATTATTACTTTAAAATTTTATTTCTAATTAGATTAAATTAGAATTAATTTATTTTAATTCATTTTCAATATAAATCCATTATATAGTTAATTTATATGTCTAAGTTATTTTTAATATTTAACATATATAATTTTAATAAAATACATAAAACATTTGAGTTTTTTTTAATTATATTTGTAATAAGTAATGGTTATATTGCTTCTTTATCATAAATAATTTATAAAAAGAATAAAATAAGGAGAAAATAATTTAGAAGAAAAAAAAAAGAAAAAATGGAAGAAAGAAAGAGCATGGGACAAAAAAGAGCAAAATTTTTAAAAAAAATGAAAGAAAAAAATAGAAAAAAAGGGAGCAAAATAATATAGAAATTATAAGCCGATATTAGGAATAAAAAGATAACTTTATTGATCAAATATAAATGACTTTTAAACTAAAAAAAAAGGTAAGGGGATCGATAAATCCACAAAAAAGCACTTTTAAATTAAAAAGAAAAAAAAGTAAGAGACCGATAAATCGACAAAAAAGCAGAAATTTACGCATACTTTTGTCTCGCAAAATGGTCGGTCTTTGGTTTATTTTGCCCCCGTTATATTTATTTCTTTTTGAAGGAAAACAACAACAGTGTCTCGAAAAGAATTCATTGGAGAGGGCTATTATTACCCTCATGAAATATTCTAACTTATGCCTTTAATTTTGCTTGACAAACGACATACCTAAATATTAACTCCTTGTTATAAAGCATAACTTGTATTTAATTGAACAGACTGATAATTGTTTTAAAATATCTGAGCTTATATTTTGAAAGATTATTTCATATGTTATTTGTGGATAATACAGTACTGATTGATGAGATACAGGACAAAATTAATGATAGGTTGGAGGTTTGAAGACAAACTCTAGAATTTAAAGGATTCAAATTGAGCATGACCAAAATAGAATATTTAGAGTGCAAATTCAGTGTTACGATGGATGATGCAGACATTGAAATAAGACTTACCACTCAACCTACTCCTATAAATAAAGCTTTAAATATCTTGGATTGGTCATTCAGAGTAGTTGGGACATCGGTGATGATGTCAAGCATTATAATGGGGCAGCATGAACGAAATAAAGTCTTATCTCTAGAGTATTTTGTAATAAAAATGTATCACCTAAACTTAAAAGTAAGTTCTATCTTTATTGTATGGAGTGTAGTGCGATCAATCAAACACTTATATGTTCAGAGGATGTATGTTGCAGAGATGAATATGTTGAGATTGGTGTGTGGACATACTAGGATTGACAAAATTAGGAATGAGGTTATTGGGGAGATGGTGGGAGTAGCCTTTGTGGTAGACAAGATAAGAGAAGCGAGACTGAGATGGTTTAGGCATATGCAGAGGATGTGTGTTGATGTTCCAATTAGGAGGTGCAAAAGGTTCGATTTAGGGGTTACGCAAAGTGGTAAGGATAGACCGAAAAAATATTTGAGAAAGGTGATTACATAGGAGTAGCGTAGCTTCATATCATCAAGGATATAATTTTAGATAAAAAGGAATGGAGGTCGCGTATTAGAGTAGAATTAGTAGGGATAAGATGTTGTCTTGTTTTGTCTTGTGACAGTTTTAGATTTGTCATGGGATTAGTCGTGCTATTATGATTTTGTTATTATTCCTCTTTGATTATTTTCCTGTTGTTCTTCATTTTAGTTGTTATTATATTTGTTGTTTTTTTTTGTTAGGGTAGATGCATTTAAGCTGAGGGATTTTTGAAAATAATATATCTATTTCCACGAGATAATAGTAAGGTTTGCATACAATTTACCTTCCTCGGACCCTATTTTGTAAAATTTCATTGAATATATTATTGTAAGGACAACAAAAGCTTTACCTAGAGAAAATTATTTTTTTTAAAAAATAATTAAGCAAGAAAAAAAAAATGATGACCACCCCTTGTGATGGCCATCTGTAAACTCAACCCCCAAAAAAGTAACCAACGAAAGATGATTTGTTTTGATGGTAGAGAACAAAAGATGATGAAGTAATAAATTTGTAGGTACAAATTCGTAGCAATTTACTTACTCTTTGTATATATTTGTCTTGACACGTTTCATGCATTTTTGTGTATACATCAGTGATGAGAGTTTGTTGAAAAATCATATTCAAATAAAGAAGAATCGTCCTTTTCTTTTTATATGTTTGCTAACTTTAGTTCAAGAAATCCATTGATGTAAGGTCAATTTCTTGTCTCCTTTAACTTTTACTTCATACCTCTATTACATTATTGATATGTATCAATTTATCCATCACGTGTTGCATTGGATCATCACTACTTCCACTCAGATTTCTAACACTTTTTCTGTCCAATTTTATTAAAATGGCTGATACGTTTTGAAAATTATAGTGATACAGGTTTTCATGTTTCAAAATGACTTGATTACTGAGAATAGAATTGAAAAAAAGTGACTAAATTATTTTATGATTGTTTAAATCGACAATTAGTTTGGATTAACTATTTTTATTATACCTGACAACTAAAATGAGACGACGGAGGGAGTATATGCTTGTTTAAATGCTTTTAGTATTCAATCATGGTTAATTACTCTTTCCGTCTCATATTAGTTGATCATTTTTCTTTTTACATGCATATTAAGAAATCATAAATAAGAGGATAAAATTGAACATATATTATTGATATAATGGATAAAAGTGAATGGAGGAAGTTTTCCGTATTTTAGTTTATGCAATATTTTTTCCCTTCTAGCCAATCCCTATATATATATTACATTCTCTGTCTCAACTATTGTGATATCATTTAATCTGACACAAAATTAAAGGAAATTTTTTTAAAAAAAAAATTATGATCTAAAATAATCTTAGATATTTGTGTGACTATAAATTATTTCATTTAGGACTATAGGAGAATTTTAAAAACATATTATTTCTAAATATATAAAGATGAAATTCCTTTGGAAAGTTGGGATAATTTTTTAAAAAAAGTTACACAAACTGAGACAGAAGAATAACAAGTTTACTTCAATTTTTTTTATCTTTAATAAAATGATTTAAAGCCTCAAAAAGTTATATGGCCTATTTATACCATAAATTTCAAAAGTTTTTTTGACCTTAAACTTTTATGATCGATCAAACAATATCACATAAATTAAAATGTAGAAATACATTTATTAAATTATTTAATCACCTTAAATTAAATTGATTTGATAAGTTTGAGATTAATGAATCATGTTAGTGTGTTACCCAATCAAAAACCAGGTGGAGAGACACCACATGATTTTATGGAATACCTTAAGTGGGCATGTTTTCCCCCTTCTCATTCACTAATTGAAAGGTGGCTCACCACAGACCACATTCTTTGTTAATAACAAGTCTAAAGAGGACAAGCAGACAAAATATATAATTCACTCAACTCTTTGGATTTTTCTATGTTCAAGTATTCTCTTTCTCCAAGTACACTTGGTATTAATACAACGAAAAAAGCTCCAAAATGTTCTTGAATTATTATTCATCCATTTATCGGGTCTAAAATATCTCTGTCATCCACTTTTAGATTCAAAAATATCCTTGATTAACCTTTTTACTCACTTAAACCCTTGAAATTAATCACCCTCTCTGTTTTCTTTTTCGGGATTTTGAGTGTATAAAATTCACTAGCTTTCTTAATTTGATTAATAGTAGATGTAAATTTATCATCACATAGTTAGATCACGCTAGTTATATTTAAGATCTCTTCTTCATATATGGCTTTAGGTCATCAATTTCATTAAGCTGCTTGTAGGAATGGACCATCTAATTAACCCTATGTTTCATTTGTTGTTTCAATCATTAATCAGTCATGGTCAAATGTCAATTAATTAGCTCATAATTAGTTATTTTGACTCAGGGTAAAAAAGTTTGCAATCTTATCATCGTGCTCATATAAGTTGATGTATAAATTTAGGTCTTAAAAATGACTTGAGAAAGAAAGTAGTTAGTGTTGAGTTAAAACAGAAAAAAATAATTGTATAAAGTGAGTTTATTTTGGAAATACTGAACAAGTACTAGTCATAATTACTCATTATTGACAAGCATGATCAAAAGGTTATATCTATCAAATGTGATGACATTAAGCGTTTATCATCATTGATGATAGTGATTTATTTTAATTAATACAATATTTATTAATTAGGAAACCCAAAATCTCCAACATGAGATGTACATATACGTTGAACATGGACAATAAATAAGAATTAAGTTACACTAATCAGTCATGGTGACCTGATGGTACTTCTTGATTGGATTGCATAATAACTAGTATCATAATACACTTAAGATGAATCAAGTAGGACTGACAAATTTTTATATAAATGATTCTGAAGATAAAAATGCACATAACATTTTAGATTAATTTGATTATCAGAACGAAAGAAAAAAATAGACATAATTTATATATTAGTTACGCTCGATATACCATAGCCTAAAGATAAATCTTAGTAAACCTAGGTTCATAGCAATTTATGTATGCTTGAGTTGTGATGAGCAACTAAGCACACATATTGATTGATTAAATCGATCAAAATTTAGAAGGATAAAGAAAAGTCATAATATTTTTATGTGAATCATTGTCTCCTGGATACTTTTCAAAGATATTAATTATCAGATCAATAATTATTGTTTTTTTATTGGTCAAATTAAATTGGAGAGTCAAGAAAGAGGTGATGCCACGAGAAACAGGTGGGAGGAAAAGAAAAAGAATCCAACTTTCTTCTACTTTTTTTCATGTTTTCAGAAAAGAGAAAAGGAAATAAATGCATCCATTGCTTTTCCTCTCCACAAAATTAAATTAATTTAATTAAATAGTTGGACGCTTTTTATTCATGTTTCCTTTATTGTTCTTTATTATATTATAAATAAATAAATCACATGAAAAGAGAAATTAAATACATCCCAACCGTACCCATCTCAATCTCAGGTCGAGGGGGAGTAAAAATTTATCTACATCAAATATTTAATATTATTAGTTAAAAGTAAACTTGTACAACAGTAAACATGGAATTTTAAATTATTATATCCTAAGCTAAAGCGTGTCAAATTAGTAATAAGAAAAAATAAAATAATAAGTAGGGTGCAAAAATTCAACAGTAGATATTCCTAATTATTGATTGATGAGTGACAACGGTAAGATAGTGACATTATGCTTTACAGCTACAAGTAGTAAAATTTCCCTAATCATATATTATACACGGTAGATGTTTCCCTTCGAAAATTATGTTTATTTTAGGCATATTTAAAAATAATAGTAACCTAATAACACATTGTATATAGTGTTATATACATTGTATAGTTTCGATTTATATCGATATAAAAAGGATTATGGCATCATGTGCATATTAGGGGCGGAGCTACCCTTTTATCAGGGGTTCATCTGAATCCCCTTTGATGAAAAATTATATCATTTATATATGATTTTAAAGTAAATTTTATTATATCTATAGTAGATGTCGAACTCCCTTTGACTAGGTCATGTGACTACTTTTTGCAGATTTTGAACTCCCTTAATGATAATCCTGACTCTCGTTACTGAATTTATCTAGAATTAATTAATTGCTCTATGTATGTATTATATTCTATCCATTCTTATCATTTGTATACATAATTAAAGAAGATTCTATTGACATTGAATTGATTCTTCACAATATGTATATTCAAATTAAAAGCTTTGTTATTTGCTTATTCAAAAGATGTGTGTCTCAATGTCTATCATAATGTATATACATATGATATTTCATATAATGTAAATTAAAATTGTCCTCCATCGTGACACAAAAATGATTGTGATACCATATTTAACAATTCGATTCACTAATAGTATTAACTGTTTTAGATATTCACCAGTACAACTTTATGGTACATTACTAAAATCTAAAATTTGTTATTCATATCAACCTTTCGACTTTAGCATTATTGGCGAAGCAAGGATGAAGCTAGCCAGTAGAAGAGGAAGTACGGTCTTTAGTGTCAATCTTTAGTACCAGTATGTTGGTAATCAGAACTTGGAAATAAGCAAATCATAAATAAGTTTTTTCATGTCTCGACACAGTCGATTCCCTTGGTGGCTTTGCTATTGATGGATCAAGATATGTTGTCTACCTATCATGCAAGGACGTCGTGTCTGGACGGGTGGAATGAATGAGCGAAAGGTGTCATGTCATGGAGTGGGGAATTACCTTCGTCTCATGTAAGACAACTAAATGCACCTCGAGGTGCTGCCAAGAAACTGAGGGACCTTCTCGAAGAGATTAATTACATCATAGCAACAAGAATATCATATGTAAATTACTAAATAGTGAAAATATTTATGTGCATCAGGTTTTCACATCAAATTATTTAATTAATTATATATTTATTATGGAATATTTAATTAAAATTTAATGATGCTTATATCCCCAATATATATCATGAATATACATGAGTATAAATATCTGACAGTAATTTTTTTTAATCGATAGAGTACCTTTTGTCCTTATAATACCTCGAGCAAATTTGCATGTGCGAAAAATGAAAAAAAGACCACTATAATTCAAGCTTACGTATTATGATCGATAGCAACTTAACAATAATTTAAAACAATTAATATTAAAAAGATTGTGTTGGACAATAATTTGTATAATTACATAACACTCAGCAAATCTCAAGTGATGCCAGAATATTTTGTCTTCTTTTAATACACAAGCATCTAGAATTTTATATAAATACGTATATAATAAAGAAAAGTTCAAGATGCTGATTTTCTTGAGAAATAATCATGAAGAAAAAGATATTAACAGTAAATGACAAAGATATAAATTTATTTCAATTTGACAAAGATATTAGCAAACTAGTCAATTGATAATGCAATTTTTACAAATTTCTTCTTAAGACATCATCTTTATATTTACATTTGAAAATATCATTTTATTTAGATTACTAATTTAGTGCACGTACGTTATGCATTGTGTCAATCTAAAAGACATATATGAATAGTATTTGTTATTAAAATAAATAAAATATTCATATAAACAAAATTAAATAAATGCTAAATTTTAGGTAATTTCAAATTAAAATCTTAAATATTAGAAAAAAATAATATTTTTTGCTTTTCCTTTGTAGTCTAGATAACTATTTATATAGAATAGTTCCAAATCAAGAGTGAATTATAAATATAAAGAAATTATAATTCAAAAGTTAATCTTAGAACTAAATACATAAAAGATAAAATAATAAACTAAAAAAAATATTGAAAAGACGATCCTATCTAAAACAAAGTCTTTTAATAAAGGATAAAAAATTTAAATATCACTTTTAAGTACCTTCACATTTTTAATATAGTATAGATAATCATATTAAAACATTATCGTCTCACAATTAAACGATAAAAAAGATTAGAAATTGACATAAAATGAGGGGTTCTTGGGGGGAAAAATGATATTCCATCAATCATGTGAATATTTTGGGAAATGTTCATTCAACAAATGGGACCTTCTAAAAGGAAGTTTTGAAAGAATCAATTACATTTATCTTCAAAAGATTCCAAGTTCTCAATACTTTTTTTTTTCCTCATTGGATTCTTTCATGTATTATAATTCATGAAAATTAGCAACTAAGCTAGGTTGGCCCCATGAGCTTACACTCTTTCATGATGACTACTTTCAATTTTATATTAAATGGGATGGGTCCTTAATTAATTACACAAATTAACAAAAAGGAAATAAAAATAAAATGTGAAAAAACCAAATGAATAGAGAATAATAATTTTATAAACATAGGAAGATTTGCTTGGGTCCAAGAGATTAGATTTGTCTCTTCCTTTGCCACTCCTTCCAACAACTTAAAGAAATGTGTCCAAATTATAGAGTAATAGACTATGGAATTGAAGATAGTGACTTTACCCAAAAATATTAATATGAGATAGTGATGTTGAGGTCACAAATCACTAACAAATAGTGCCTTATGAGAACTCTTATTTTCTTCTCTTCAATAATATACCTTCATTCTATTTAGTTTCAACTAGGAGCTATTAAAAAGATGTGCAAAAGTCTTGAAAGATAGATGATAATGTGTAATAATCTCATAAGGACAATCAAATTTGAGTATAGGAAGATGTATGCAGCCACAATTGCAATCTTGATAATTATGGGATTTCAAGAACTACAATTCTTTACTATCATCTTTTTTTTAACTACATCTTACTATTATTGATAATGTCATAACAGTTGCAAAATTCTTGCTTTTAATAGTAGGCGGAATCTCATTTTAGTTTTGAGTAAGTGAAATTATTCTATTTTGGTTTTTTTTTTCGTGAGTGGTCCAGTATTATTTTCTCAACTGAAATTTTGTACTTTAACTTAATTTCAGTGTTATTGTATTTGGTAAAAGTGTAATTCAACAATAGTTATCTATTATTGACTTGACACAGGGTTGGGATTAAGAAGCACTAAATGAGTAGGACAATTTTACCAAATCGTCTTTGAATATAATAAATACAATACTTTGAGAATGTAATAGGAAAATGACTATAATGAATAATAAGGATAAATTAGAAACTAAGTATAAAACTATCTTTTGATTTCATAAAATGGACAAATGTTGTTAAACATCTCTTTTTAGCATAATGGATAATTATTATTAGCCGAAGGGAGTATAATACACTCTATGACCAAAGGTGGATCTAGGGCTCCGTGAGGATGTTCATTCTAATCCAATGACAAAAAGAACATTTTGTATATATAAGAGAATTTTTTTATATATATAGATTCTGAATTTCTTAAATACAAGAGCAGATAATGACTCAGTAGTTACAGGATAAATTATCTTGAAATTTTAATTTTAAATTTTGAGCTTTACATTTTTAGTTTTTGAATCTGTTAAATGAAAATTCTAAACGTGTCACTTTCTAGCTTTTAAAGGGGATTTCTAGCAGAGAGGACGACAAATTAAGTGGTAATGACTAATTAATTAATATACTATCATGATGCTATCAAAATAGCTAACTTTTACTCAATCATTGGATTCTAAATTGTCCTCTAAACATATCAAAGATAAAAGGTTAACCAAATTCAGAGTGACTCGACAGTATTAGAAAAAAACAAGTGTCTTAGGCTTCCAACTTTTAGGGGCCTCAATTTTTATTTTAGTATTAATAGATTATAGATTTTTTTAAAAAAATAGTAAGTAAGTTCTATTTACAGTAAAGAGTATTTATTTCATATAAAAAAAAAGAATTACTAGAATAAGTTTGGCACATCTAAAGTATGGTTATAGGATCAACTAATTATTCTTTTTAAATTTAAGGCCTCCATTTAATTTTCGTCTTAAACCACTAATATACTTGAGCCGTCACTGACCAAATTAAAGGTGAATGGATTAAGTGGCTTTGCCTTTTTCTGAACTTTTCTTTTAATGATAGATGGTAATTTTGACTCGTGCAGACAAAAAAGTCGCAATCTTTAGTAATATTGATCGTCAAGTAAATCCATAAGCAAGCTATTTAATGGACTAACGTACACGTTAGATGTCACTCTTTTATTGGATTTTGGATATTGTCTGTTTAATTAAACCTAACTATCTACTATAATAAAGTATATATATGTATATTGTATTTATGTTGGTGTCTCATTTTTTGGTGTTGATTCCTTAATTGGGGGGTTTGGTTATTGAAACCAACTGCAAATGCAAATACATAGTACACTCACCGTCCATGCTTATTTTTTTTAATATTTTTGACACATCCTTTAAAATACAATTAATAAAATGATAATCTTACTATGTAAAATATTGAAATAATTAAATTATTAATAACAAATATAAAATAGATATAAAATATTCCTTTCGTCCAATAGACTTTTAAATTTGTGGTTTAAAACTATTCTTAAATATTTATGTGTTTGAAAATCATTTTATTAAGAATAAAAAATATTTAAAGATAAATAAGATGACATCTTTTTTAGGACAGATAAAAAAAGATAACGAATGAAGTGATAGATTATTTCTCATTTTTAATACAGTACACCCGTAAAATTACGGAAGGAGTAATATGAGTAAATAACTTAGGAAAATGACTTTGTCCCCTTAAAACCCTCCAAAGGAAAAAGACAAAATCTTGCATTGGATCTTATTGTAATTTTTTTGTAGTATATTTTTAAAAAAGAAAAAGGAAAAGAAAGATGTACACACAAAAGGATATAAAAATCAACAACAGACTGTCAATTACTTTTACATTTTTACTTCAAGTGCTGAAAAGAAAAATAGAAATAACAGCGCAATTGGAGTTTTGAAAGGATAAAATATACATAAATCTTATTATTATCACATAGAAATAAAGAAGTTATTTTGAAAAAAGAAAATAAAAAAATGATGAAAATAGATCAAAATTGAAATTATGTGTGATATGAACATGCTTTCGCATTCTGGAATCTGCGATTATGATAGGTTGAGAATTACACACAGAATGGATGTTTTATGACTTTTTGTCAGTGTAAAAAAAACAGAAATATGTCGTCTAAAGAGTACAATCCTAACTTCCCTCTAATAGCACTCCCACAAAAACGGCTCATCAAGCCGAAACAGCCCGCTTTCGGCTCCAGCCAGCTGCCACGTTGAAATCGGGTACTCATCGTACCGGTCGTTTAACTCCACTCTATCGATGGTAAGATCCGGTAGATCGAAAAACGTGTCATCGTGATCCATGGACGGAGAATTCAGCAATTCTTGCGCGTTCTCGGAGGCTAAATTGGTGGACGAATATGAGCTGTGCAGCTCGGTCGATCGGCTCGGCTCAACTGAATTCTCCTCGAGAAACGTGCTAGCTGCAGCCTTGGAGGCTGCAGCTTGGATGTCTTTAGGGGAAGTGGAGGCAGGTCGGGGGAGTTGATCGGCTAGATGAGGGAAATTAAGGTAAGCTGAATTTCCCTTGATGGCTAAAGCCGCGACATCATGAGCTCGAGCTGCCATTTCGGCGGTGGGATAAGTCCCTAGCCAAATTCTCGATTTTTTCCTTGGTTGTCTAATTTCCGACACCCATTTTCCCCAATTCCTCTTACGAACTCCTCTATAAGTTGGATGTTTTTCATCAACAGCCCCTTCATTTTTCCTCCTAATTTTCTTCTTGTCCTCCTCACTTCCATCTTGAACTTTTTTAGCACCTTTCTTTGGTTTGCAACTGTAATGATCTTTAGATATGATCTTCGCAATGCTCTCATGAAAACAATTAGATGAAGTAGAAGAAGTAGAACATGTTGTGGTTGAAGGAGAACTCAAACAATTATTACAACAACTTGTAAATGATGAGGAAGTGATTGTAGAATTAGTAGAACTAGAGATGGAGAATTCATCATGATGATGATCTTCCATTGTGATTTTTAAGAAAATATAACTTAATAATAATATATGAATTTGTGTATTTTACTTAGGTTCTATGGTTGTGTTTGTGTTGGTTTAAATAAAGGAAAGGAGAGGTAAACGAAATAAAGAAGAATGGGCCTTATTGCCACAAGGGGTATCTACAGTTCACTTGTTTAGTTAACCATGTGGCTATTTGCTTTGCTTAGTTTGTATTCTCATATATTTTTTTTCTTCTTCTTTTTTCTCTTTTCCTTTTTTGTATTTATTAATACTATTATTTTCCTGTTGAAAAAGAGAAAAGGTGGAAATCGTACTAGTATAATATTTTTATTTTTTACAATCAAACAGTGTTTTGGTACCTTGCACACGTAACATGCACAGCAACTGCTCTTTCCGTTCATTTTTACTTGTACAATATTGAATTGATTCATAATAAGTAAAATGATAGTTTTATTACATTATTTTTCAAATATAATTTTAGTATTTAAAAAAATGACTATAATTAATATAA
>JAOTQR010000001.1:23455522-23467100 GCA_025774065.1 Solanum ossicruentum | reverse complement strand
CACTGTCTTCTTAATAGATACACCCTCTGTTTCATATTAAGTAAATTGTTGGTTCATTTCATACATATTAAAAAAAAAAAATAAAGACAAAATTAAACTATGTTTTTCCATTTTTACCCTTTTCAAACTCCACGTACTCATCATTTATTTCTCATACGAAACTCAATCTTAAAAACTTAATTAATAAAGAGAAAATTGAAAAAGATTTCCAACGTATCCGTTGAAAAGTGAAGAATTCACTTATTTTGAAACATAAAAAAATCTCCAATAACGAAACGGAGGAAGTGTGTCATGTCAAAATTTGACATCATACTTTAATCTCCTTATAAATGTATTTGGAGAAGAAATCCCTTTCTTTTCATTTTAAAAATGTGTCACAAAGGCAGCTTCCTAGCTAGATCTTGTCATTGTAAAAATTGAATGCCATAAATCTTTTGTTTACCATTCTTATGTAGGGACATGTTTGCTTCGAAAATGTACTTTATGTTTGATGCATGCACTTGACATATCTCCTCACTTTTATACACGAAATATTTTACCCTCATACAAGGTCTGACTTGATAATAATCAAATAATTATAACATGACATATAATAAGTTAAACGTGTAAGGACCGCGGACACCCACACCCCAACCCCACATTAATATGATATTGTCCACTTTGGATCAAGCCCTCACGAATTTGTTTTTGGATATTTTCCAAAATACCTCATACTAAAGGAGTTGGATGAGCACTTATATATTGTTATATATTTTTTCTTCATTTTTCAACGTGGGATGGGATTTGCACTCAACAAAACTAGTATAAAAATTATTGCACGTCGACGCTATGCCATCATTACTTAAATCCAACAATATCTAGAGCAAAGCACACTTAATAACAATTAACTTTTAATAATTCAATTTGAAAACTCCTTCAACATTCTAATTTCTATGTATTCATGATGGTTCTCTAGAATTTAGAAACTTTCAAAAACCTACTTCTATACCACATTTCCAAAAATGATGACTTTTTTGTCTAGTGTTAGGAGCTGTTTGGCACTTGGGATAAAAGATATTTTTATTCCCTCCACCTTCCCAATCGATAATTTCCAAACTTTTTACAAAACACACACAATATCAATATGTTTATATCTTTTAACAATTTATTAGTGATTCAATCAGACATGTCATGTCAGTCTCAAAAATGATGGTGCACCTTATCATATATATACGACTTCAAAAAGTTGTCCACTTAATTAGTGGATGATTGGATGTCAAAAAACTATTTGAAAAGAAAAAGATTACAAAAAGAGAAACTTTTAGAGTGCAATATATTTTTACTTTGTTAAATTATTTTGTCCATTTCTATTAATTAATAATAATCTTGGACAAAAATTTGGTAAGAGGTGATTCATGTTTTACACAAGATGTCGGATTGTTCTACGATCAAATCGATGAAATAGCTAGTAATTCTTGATTTAAATTTGCAACCTTAAATTAAGAAGTCTAAAACTTCGGAGCACATTCATATTTTCATGTATTTGAGTTGTATTCTATTAATATGATCTTATAGAAGTAATTTTGATCACTCGTACTTCTTTGTTCTTTTGAGTTGTTCTGCCTGTATCAATATAAATTACTTTCTAGATGTTTTGAAAAGATAAATTGTTAATCTTTTCTTTCATCCTGGGAGAAACACGATTGAGAAGAGCTAATTTATCCTTTCTTCATTTTGAATCGAAAATAGAAGAGTTGAGTAAATCAAAAATTCAACACAAGTGGCCTCTTCCAGCTGAATAAGAGCATGATATATGGTTCTTTAAAGTTGAAAATGAAGTTTTAACGGATGGGAGGTGAATATAGCTTAAGAATATCATTGTAGGGGGTAATTGTTGAGAAAGTGTAATGTAGGACAAACTAATATAGTTTATTCTCAATAGTAGAAAGGCAATATATGACCTTTTCCATTTTTTTAATATTTAGTCATGTGATTAGTATCTATAAATAATGTTTATTTTAACACAACTTTGAATGCTTTTAAACTATGTTCATTTTTATTATGGCTTACTAATATTAATCGTGTTTTGAGATTCATTATCTTTATTATTGGTGATACTATATTTTAATACAATGTTATGATTCATTTCACATTTAATATTAGTTCCTTCATGAAAATATATGGAGCACTATTTTTAAAGAGCTATCTGAATATCAAATGTAGCTCATAAGAATCTATCATCTGTCTTCCGAAGCATATGAAGATTCTTTTACGATCTGAAATATTAGTTTATCTATTAAAATATCGCCCGTCTCTATTCAAGATTAGCATCACCGGTGGAGTCTCCTTTAAAGAAGCTGGAACTCTATTGGTAGAAGTATGTATCATTTATGTAATTATCTACAATAACTCACCTTTCAATTTTTGGAAAGACAAATCAATTCTTTTCAGAAAATTCAATGAGTGATAATTATACATATTCACTATTAATATAAAATGGTCCATTTTGCCTGCTAAATAGGAGCAGCAAAAAGGTCTTACTTTTTTGTCATAAATTATATTACAGCAAATTAAATGTGTTAAATGCTCCAATAATGGATGTACCTCAAAATTGAAATTGACATTTAGATGAATGAATGGTTATCATTTATTTAATTTCCCTCTCCTATGTGTAGGAACAAAGCCCTTGGCCTAGGATCATTTGCCTTTTTATCTTGTGGCATTCCTCTCAATGCTGTAGCTGGCATGCCCTCCCCCAGCTTCTGTAAGGGTTCAGATCATTGGTTACGAATTTACGTGAATTTAATAAATTTTATTTAATTTTTCTCTCTCTTATATATATATATATATATGCACTTTCTTCATTCATTTTTATTTGTTTAGTTTGAATTTTTATCTCTCTTAAAAAATAATGATTGTGTAACAGCCTAGCTCACTAGAAATATTGTCCGCTCTGGGCGTTAGTTTTCACGTCTTTAAAACACGTCAATGATAGGTAAGACCTATTTACTTATATATCCAACATCTCTCATGTGTTTTGTCGATGTGAGACTTCTCATCTTGAGATGATTGTTAAATACACCGCCTCTATGGATTCAACATCCTCACTGAGGTTTGCCCCATAGAACGATCCATCCTCTATTGATATTGTCCGCTTTTGGTCTAGTCCCACATGATTTTAAAACGCGTCACTAGTAGGTAAAATATATTTACTTATATATCCAACATCTCTCTTGTATTTTGTCTATGTGAGACTTCTCATCTTCAGATGGGTTGTTAAAGATTGACACAATGTTTTCCTCTTAATATGCTAAAAATAACAAATAAAAATGCAAAAATATTTTTAGTATATTGAGTATTGATGAATAGAGAGAGTATGAAATTTATAAGACACTTATAGCGATATATTTATAAGATACTTATAGCGGTATATTCTCTCTATAAAGTCATTATCTATAATAACCTAGTTCTCTTTGTAATAGGTTTTTCTTGTTATGTTATACAATCAACCTTCTTTATGACGACATTGTTTGATTTGATGTTTTGATTAAGCAATATATATAACTATTGAGGACCGATATTATTATGAGGTCTGATTAAATGGCATTATAAATTTTCCATAATTGCATTTACAACAGCTCAAATATATTCTAGGAAAGAACGTCGCAACAAAAAAGTTTGATTACCTTGAGATTTTTTACTTTATTTTAAAGTCTCCATTTGATCATTGATGCGTAAAAATATTTATTGCATGGAGGGTTAACTTGAGGTCGTCATAAAAAATATTTGTGAAACCATCTTTATTATATCTAGTGTTAACTTGAGATCGTCATGAAAAAGTACTTATAAATCCAATCGTTGTTGCACCATAAATTAACTTGAAAACATTACAAAAGTTCATAGATTTCTCCTCCTCTTTTTTTGTTGGTTTTTAATTTTTATCTTCTTTATCTTTTTGCATATTAAACAGTTATAATCATAAATAGGGTTCCAATTTAAGTAATATAGTACTTGGCTGAACAATATAATAATTTAAAATTACCTAGTTAACTTGCATGATATTAACAATTGTGAAAACATACTTTAACATAGATATAACAAACCTATTGTTCAATTTCATGTTACTTTCCTGTAAAAGGATAGTGAGAAGGTCAGAAGTACAACTGACCAATAATATGTATGACTATCGATATAGCTTCTAACATACGATAAAACACAACTAAAGCAAGTCCAACTTCTTTATACAATTATCCCTAAAGCAAGAAACGCCAGTGGCTTTTGCTGCAAAAATTACTGGGATATACAAGCAATTTACTGTTGGTTACAAGCCATACGATGCATGTTTGGCTCATCAACGTCTGAGTCATAAGCCTCTTGCTGTCGGCGCTGCTCCTTGCGTCTCATTTCTTCCTCGATGTTGACATTGTGCATAATGGTTTCCTCACACTCATTTAACTCCGTTTCTGATGAGCTATTCCCTTGTCTTGATGGCAGAATTGTCTCTATGGCACGGCATGTGTCAGGGGAAAGAACCCCTGATTCTGGAAATACCACATCAAAATGGATATAAAGCCGGCCCTTAATGAAAGGCTTGCCAAAATTGGGCATGCCTTCATCATTTATTGCCTTGTAATGATCTGCAGAAGACAAATGAATAAGTATATATACCTGTTGCAAAACCATACATCCTCGCACACTACCCCCTAAGGCTTAAAAGCCTTTTCTTCGTTACCACTTACTTAGACCAATATGGTTACTTCTCAAGCGATATTTCAAGCTTGCATTAAGGCTTTGAAGCTTGTCTCTTCTGACAGACAAGAAGGCACACAAAGGAAGCAGGTTCTTACCAGGCTTTATAACTTCTCCAGGGTTCGATTTGATTAAAAGCTGCCTCCCATCAAGATGAGTTAGGACAAACTGAAAGCCACAAAGAGCTTCAGTCAAAGTAAGTGTATGTTCCACATAAAGATCATCAAACTTCCGCTTGAACTTTGGATGCTCCTTCTGTTGTAGAATAAAAACAATGTCTCCAGTGATGGTATCGGGCTGCAGAAGAACAGTAAGACAGAAGTGTGAGAACATATAATCAGCAAAAGTGAAATGGGCCACATATAAAATCGAATGGGGAAGCAAATAGCTCGATATATTATTTTACGAGTTGCTATGTAGTCGATTTTCAAAATAACATACTGTACTCCAGGGTGCATGCAAGACTCACATATGTTAAGCAACATTTAACATGAATTTAATAAGTCAAAAGGAATCGCAAGAGAAAACCAACCAACTAAACCTTACAGCTTGATCTGCTTCCCCTTCGAAAGTTATCTTCTGGTTATGATGCATTCCTCTCTCAACATTCACTTCCAGCACCTTCTTTTCTTGTGTAATTTTGTTTCCTTTGCACTGTGGGCACCTGTCCCGGTCACTGATAAACTCTCCTGCATCAACACGGTAAATTTCAAGGATATACTTCTTGTTTTTACATTTTTTGCCTCTCAGTGGATCAATAAAAAGGGAACGCCACCAACTTTTCTCATGTTTCGTCACAGAACACGGAATAACCATAATATTTTCATTAACTACCTGAGCCTCGGCATTCAGGACAAACATGTTGCATCTGTTGGATCATTCCTAGAGCGATCTGTCTTGTTGTGACACGCATTCCAGTGCCTTGACATCCATAACATGTCCCAGGCCCTCTGCTCTTTGAACCTTTCCTGATAACACAGTGGAACCAAATGACAAATATGTTGAAAAAATAAGTCAAAATGCACCTGAAATCCAACAAATAGTGACTAACGATGAGCTCTGATAAATACTCTTGGGTCTCTCAGTTCATCTTATATAGAATATTTAGAAAACGATTAAATGCATTTAATTTATTTCCAACAATTTTCTTTTGCCTTCTTTATTGTTCCAATACAAAACAAATTTTATAATTTTCACAATATGTCAATAATTAAACACTTCTTTTTCTATTTCGAAAGGGCTATGTTACATTTCTCCTTTAATTGAGAACAATGCACACCCACATCACTGCCTGGTCCACAAAGCCCAAGAAATGAGGAACACTATATCAAATTAGGAAGACGCATTCACAAGAGTGTCTTAATACTCAATAGGTAATAGGCATACCACAACAGCAGACTGAAATATAGGCCCTATGAATCAATATTTGTTTTTTCTTAAAAGCAAATAAAGGAGAACCCATGTACATTAGCAGCATGGAGACACAAAAGTTCCTTTCAGAAGTGTCAACCTAGCAAAGATTTGATTCAATCTTTTTATTTTTCTGGATAACAGTAATAACCAGATAAAATTGTGTGCACCTAGACAAATCCACAGGATACCTGCTGTTGCAACCATTTCCAAAATGGGTGTAAGTTCTAGTGCATGGTTTCGCAAGGTGCTTCAGAGCCGAAAGGGCAACAATTTTTTTATTTTTTATTTGCACCGGGTGTCCGAGTCTCTTTGAGCACCGCGGTTAATTCAGGTTTTACCTAGATACCAAAAAGGCAAAGGCGCAACACGTGCTACACCTCACCTTTTTCACTTCACGGCACATTGTAATGGATGCAGAAAAGGCGGTTGTCAAAAAAATAAAGGTAAGGCGCACTGTCAGCTACGCCTTACCTGTTTTTACTTTTGTTAATTTTTGCTTGTCCCTTTTTGTGTCATGTTAGACATGGCATGCAAAAGATAAAGTTTGTGTAGGCCAATTCAACATAACATCTTTTAGGTGCTTTTTTAGTTTAATAATTAATTATTTAAAATAAAACAGTACCTAAAAAAAATGTCATGTTAAACTGACCTGCATGAACATTAATTTTTGCATGTCATGTCTGACATGACACAAAAAGGGACAAGCAAAAAAGGAAAAAGTAAAAACAGGTAAGGTGCTGCCACCAGCCACCTCCCACCAGTACAGACTACAGGTAACAGAGAAATCTATCCATCAAGCCTTAGTAATTTTTGTCTCCACTGAGATTTTAACTCTAGTTTCCCACACCTTTCGCACATCATTAACCACTAGATCACGCAATTGTGTTTCAAACTCGAGCTATTTGACCCACTGAAGATTACAAAAGCATCCAAATTAATTCAAGTTGCGAAAGGAAAGATACATTTTGATACTAGAGATCTAAATCCAGGGGCGAAGCCTATTATCACATACCGGATAAGAATTTTGGCTAAACAAGGGGAATAAGAAGGTCTATTTTATCATGAGAACTTGTCCATCACTTCCCCAATCCAATCTATTAAGAGATTTGTTCCAGGGATTTCAAGAGAAGATCGTTCTAATGAGTAATTAACTTTGTGTTCCTAGACCTGTTACCATAATGATTGGAATATGCAAATGGACATAAAGATGTCACATCAAAGTTTTAAATCATATAAAGTAAATTATCATAGATTACTTCAACATTTTTAATGTTGATTAGTTCATTCCAGGAAGGAGTTCTTATTCTTGCAAAGGACTTAAATAGAAAGCAATGCAAAGGAAATAGTCTACCAGCAGAACCAAAAACTAGAAGCTATTCTTTAAAAAATTACTTTTAGCACTACAAAAAAGAACACAGAAAGTTAGAGACTGTGTCACATTGTGAAGTAAGTGCCTTAAATGGAAAAAATATTAAGGTATCTACATCAGTTGGTAGACATGTTTGCTAGAGTTGTACTTGCACTCGTAGACAAATCATACTTTCAGCCTGACTAAATGTGTCATTTGTATTTCTCAGAACACACAAAAAGATCTGCCGCAGATTTTTATTGTTGAATGGGCAATAAGTACAGGATTCACTTGGAAAAACGTATCAACAAAATCCTTGTTCAGTAGGCACAAAAATAACCTAGACAGTTCTGTGCCATGTTTTTACCTAATATAGCTTCATCAAAAATCAGATAAGAAAAAGGAAAGGAACAATTATCATTTCATTCATACTGGATAGCAAAGAGCCATATAAGCTTTCACTCTTCCAGCAAGTCTAGTTTGTGCAAAATTTCTATATGATAACCTACATGCACACACACTTTCAGGAATCTTGGTCACCCAATGCCTCCAAATATTCATAGAGGCCAAAAAGAAATTCAGTATCGAACATCAGCCTTAAAGAGAACAATTCAAACTCAAAAGACAAATTTCATCACTCAAATACTACTTTGAATCCTTGGTCATATAAGCAATAAATGACCATCAGCAAAAGATAAGTTCAGAATAATCAGAGAGAGAAAATACCCTTTGCACTTGTGACACAATATATTCCGGGAAAGAGAGAGCTTCTTCGTGGTGCCATTATACAAATCTTCCAGAGAAACCCTAAGCATATGCATTACATCTTCACCTCGTTTCTGTCTTCTAGCTCTGAAGCGGCTGCTGCCACCTGAAACAACCAAGGCCAAATAAATATGCTGTCCAAAAGAATCAAATCAATAAAATGGAGTCAACCACCATCCAGTTGGGTATTTCTATCTACCATCTGTGAGAGAGAGAGAGAGAGAGAGAGAGAGAGAGAGAGAGAGAGAGAGAGAGAGAGAGAGAGAGAGAGAGAGAGAATTTCTTACCACCAAAAGACCCACTAAAGAATGATTCAAATATGTCAAAGTGATTGTGAACACCGCCTCTGCCACTCCCCATTCCTTCTTTAAGGGCATCTTCACCGAACTGATCATAAACGCCTCTCTTCTCAGGATCACTTAGGACTTCATATGCTTGAGCCAACTCCTTGAACTGAGAAGATAGGAAACAGACATAGGTACAAGACAAGAAGCAAAAGCCTAGAACTGTCCCTTTCCACTTTGTTTCCTTCAGTCACGTACAGGCACATTCACACCTATATGATGCATCATAATTAAGAGGGCATGCGCTAAAGAAGACCTATGTATGAATGAACTGGCAGGACCATGCACTAGCTCGATTCTATTAATGGCTTGAGGAGAAACTGCCATAAAAAGTATGCAGCGCACAAGCTGACCCGACCACCACTATTATTCCAACACCACCACCACCCCAAAAAAATGCAGAGAATCGAAATCAAAACGTTCCAGTGGTGACATGACTTTTATCTGGAACAGCAATACGCAGAGGACTCTACTTGCAACTTACTTTCTCGGGGTCACCACCCTTGTCAGGGTGATTTCTTATAGCAGCTTTTCTATATGCCTTCTTAAGTTCATCCTGACTGGCACTTTTTGAGACACCAAGAACCTCATAGTACTTGGAGTTGTCACTCCTCCTTGGCGCCCGTCCAAACATACTGGCTCAACTTTATGCCTGCGTCGGACACGGAACAAATTAATTCGGACAGCCTTTATTAAGTTACATATCAAAACAAGAAAAGAGAGGAAAGTTTTACATGAAACATGTATAGTAAATAGGCAATTAATGAGAACTGATTAAATGTATAGTTTCATGGAGAAATATCAATTGTACCAAGTTAAAGAATAAGACGAGAAACTTTATCTCCTATTGATATATACTACTGAAAATGAAAGCAAAGAACTTGCGAGGATTTTAAGCACAACAGCTACAAAAAGAGTAAATTTACTTTCATGGATATGCTTAAGACATTAGATCGATATATATAGACAGATATGGAGGTGGGGAGAGAGAGAGAGATCTAAAAGGCCTAGTCCGAGAGAATTTTCATGCAATATTGTCATTCAAGATATTTGATTACAGCTCAGTTTCAGTCTTAAGCATGTAGGTATAAGGTGACAAAGCTTTTGGCTACAGAACCTTTTTTGATGGTTTAGGGCTTCTTTGCAAAGATATTTGAAAACTTTTAACAACTTTAACATTATAGAATCGTGACCTTTTTATTTATAATATCTTCAGCACAGAAACATAAGCAACCTGAAGCTTGTAGCTGTATTTCGAGAATCGATTCTTATTTTTCTGTTGATGATACACCAAAAGGATGCAAAACTGAATAAAGATTTCAACAGTCAAGTCAGCGCAAAAATCACCGACAACAAAAACAGAGCAAAGAAAATTGGCAAAGAAGTTAATGTAAACTTAAAATAACCAGAAGTCCAATTATCTCTTTTTTCTTTTGTGATGAATATCAAATTGAACTATTTAACCAAAGAAAACGTCAATACTATATCTATAGCCCCTATAAGAGATTAATAACGACATTAAAACGTGTGACAAAAGCCATGCAAATCAATTTCAGCCTAAAGAAGGTGGAAAATCCATACGAGCAAGCACTAGCTTGGAATGGAACCTACATCCATGTTTCAATTCATATGTAGCAAGACTGCAGGAGAAATATTCTAAGATTCATCCTGATTGTCAGCCCACCAAGTTACTTAAGTTAAAAATCTAGCAGCATTTTTTATCTGAAGGGAATCTATCTCCTATATATAATCAAGTCTTTAGTTTAGATCAATCAATCCTCAATCCGTCCTTTAGCCTAGTCTATCCACAGCTGCTGCAACTCCATACCGGATATATTATTCAGTTATATACAGAACCAATCCAGCTGCATTACTTGAGCATATTACTTAGTAAACGGCAAATAAAATCGTTAAGCTTCAAATTGCTTTCTTTCCCTAAATCAACATGAAAAGAGAAATCCCATATGGGCAGAGACAGAAAACACCCTTCATTGGAAAATTATACAGTTTAACTAGGTTAAAATTTTATTTTCATGCACAAATACTACTATATATCTTCTTTTTTTTCCAGACCCCTCCGCAAAAACCTAGCTCCGCCACCGGTTACCCGGTACCTATGCGAGAGGTTGTAACAACCCGATCGTTGATCAACCTTCAGACCAGGAAAACATGAAAAACACACAAGGTAACAAAGAAAGCAACCGACTTTACTGCTGAAAAGGGGAAAACAAAGAACCAAAAACAAGAAAGAACACAAAACAAGCAAACCCCAGTTCAAAACAAACAGCAGCAATATTAAACTAAACCACAATTCCACTTTTCCTTCATCAAAAAATCAAGAAACCATACTCATCAATCAAGAAACAGATTAAAGATTTAAACTTTACGTTCACCAGTAACAAAGATCATGACCAAAGAGCAACAAGAAATCCAAAAATAAAGTGAAGAAGATATACAAAAAGTACCTCTATAAAGGGTTTCTAAAGAGAGAATGGGTGTCCACCTCTCTGACAGAAAGAAACCTACTTGTCAAGAGAAAAAGTTCAGCAAATGTAGAATGGATTTCCAATGGGTCACGTAATCAGCTGACAGTAAGCCCCACCTTTTTATAATTATATCTATAATTTTTTCAATGTCGATTCAATTTGATTTTACATATTATTAATTTAATTTATTGCTTTTTATTTTTAAATATGTTAAATTAATAATAAAAAATAAAATAATTTTTATCGAATTTTGATTTATCAATTTTAAGTTCTTAACGGTTTGATTTTGATTTACGCGATAAAGATGATTGTTATACCGATAAATGACCGACTTTAAAGAAAAATTAAAAATATTGAAAATTGTTCAAAAATCGAGAATCAATCTAAACTTAATTAATTTAAGCAAAATTAATTCTCGAGATTTGGAAGGACACAGAGTCGCCACCTAATTTTACGGATAATTAGGAAACCATAAAAATATTTTAAAAGATCTA
>JAOTQR010000001.1:23439161-23455422 GCA_025774065.1 Solanum ossicruentum | reverse complement strand
GAAGTAAAATAGTATGAGCTCCTAATTAATTACAAGTCTTGATAATAAAAATCTAGCTAAAGATTCCTTGTGGAGGACCTCCTCCATGTTCATCCTCACCTCTATCTACTATTTTCATTCCGCTATTCCTTTAGTAATCCCAAAATTCAATACCAGTATCATATTATTAACTTTGATTTCACTCTATACTATTGACTTCAATTTCACAAATGTAAATTTTCTTGAATTTATTTTAATTTTTAATAGTTTTGATTTGAAAAATGCTAGCTCATCAACTTTCTTATGTAGTCTCCATTTTTCATGTAAGTTTTCAAGAAAAAAATCGCTTCTAAAAAAATTCTTTCTGCTGCAAGGTGATATTGTAGTGGTTCTTTTCTAAAGTTTTTAAAATTTTAAATTTTTTATATATAAATTGAATGGTGAGAAAGAGGAAAAAATGAGCAGCGAAAAGCTGAAAATGGTGAAGAAAAAGGAAGAAGAAAGAAGTGAGGAGATAGGGGGCCAGGGTGGAGAATTAGGAGAATAAAAATAGATTCACATTTTCAATTTTGAGTTTAGAAAATATACTTTAAATAATTTATTGGTATAAATTAATTTTAAAAGGTATATAAGTAAAAACGGTGAACAAACACAAAGAATAAATAGAATTAGTGACATCATGTAGTTGTGTTGTGGTGCTTACATGATTATGATGTGAAACGTGAGAATGATATTATAATTTCAGCTATATTTAATTTACTTGAAAATTATTAAAAAGAATATTCAAATGTCTATATAATTAAAGTGATAATGTAAATTTTACTGTCAAGTTAAAAAATTTAATGTATTTTCTCTTAAAAGATTTTGAATTACACTTCTCTTAATTTTTAAAGTGAATTTAGATGCTCATTTATAAAAATTTTTTTAAAAAAAACTTTATCGTGTTATGAGGATCAATGATTATTTTTTTTCACTTCAAATTATATTTGTTATAATATGTCAACAGTTTCAATTATTAATTTTATTTAAATTTGGAATAGGCTGTTAAGTCGATTTTAGCTAAATCTTTCTTAAATTTGAGAGGCATTTTGTAATTATTGATTTGTTCATCTTTTTAATTAAGGAAAAGAATGAGATAAATAAAGATTACAAGAATCTTGTGATTTAGAAATTGAATGCCAATTGCAATGATTATTGGGCAATACATTTGATTAAATTGAGTAAGAATATACACTTTTAAAATTAATAATTAACAAAACTAAATAATTTTATGTGCTAAAAAAACCTTTTATGTGATAAACTTAAATTTAGATGATTTTTATGCGATTAAAATTTTAAAAAATAATGTATTTTGTGTGATAATTCTAGATTTAAATGACTTTTTTAACCCCCAAAAAGAAATTTTTTTTAAAAAGACTTTTATTCACACAAAATTGAATGAATTTAATTTACTCAACAACAATTGTAGTTTGTAAGCATCTAAAAAATGATTAACTAACTAATCTCTAGATTTTTTAGTCTTAATTAGTTTTGACTCTTAGAGTAAAACAAAATACTAGCATTTATGGCTCACCTTTCTTTTTTTTGCTATATATAGGTTAGTAGACATGTTTTTTCTAAGCAAAAATATTTCAAGTCATGGAAAAATGAAAGTTTTACTTGTTACTGAAATTGAGAAAGAAATTTTTTGTAGAATGATAATGATGAATTTAGGGATTGAATTATCCAAAAAGATCATGGCTTTTTGGATGTTCTTAGCGTCCCATGATTTTAATAATTTTTACAATCATATTCATATTTGTGATGATTTTTTTTTTTCAAAAACCTTCGTGTCGAAGCTGAGAAAGCTTTAGCTTTTTTCAATTCAAATTCATCATTTGCTTTCGAAGATATTTGTTCACCTACTTCTGAAATTATGAGCTCTTCTCTTAAGAAAGTTCTTCTGAACAAAGAAAAAGTGAACAGTCAAATTTTATTTATTTATAATACGATTTATCGTGATAATTTTGAAGATGCTACTTTAAATACTTTGGTCGAAAAATGAAATTCGTCCGTGAATGAGATAGATCAAACCTTGTTTATGACATTCAACAGTAATGGTTATTTCTAGAAGAAACATGTGTTTGATTTCTTTCAATAGTAGGTTATAACATGTACTTTAATTTTGGATTGTGACGCTTCTTTATTACTAATAAGTATTATTAATTTTAATTTTTTTAATTACTACCAGCCTTTTGTATCATACATTTCGACCAGACAGTGTGCACTATGCCTTCATATATAAGAAAGGAGGAGTTGTATGCAACTAACGACAACATTATCTCAATACCTCAAAGGCTTCCGCCCATTGTGGGGTAAGGAGGGATCGGATGTACGCAGCCTGATCCCTATGTTTAACAACATAGCGCGACTGTTTCCGAATGACCCATGATGAGCGTCAAAAGTTGCATTGACTAACTGCTACTTCACAATTGAAAGAAGCGCAGACAATTTAAAGAGTCATTTTGCTTTATTTTATCATATTCCAAAGTCAAAAAATAGTGAACCTTTGAATCTATCCGAGATTGATGAAAAAGAGGAGTTGCTGCAACATTTGGAAAAATTGTGTTAAAAAAGGCCTCCATTTGTGCTTGGCTTTTACCAAAAGAAGAAATAAAATTTTCTTTTGGCTCAAAAAGTATTTGGCTGAAGAAATATATACCTCAGCTGCATGATTATCCAAGAGTTATTTAGTTCATTTCTTGATTAATATATAATAAGATTATGGATGATGATTGATGATGTATTATCTTTTATTGTTTGAAATATTTATGCAAATTCATCAATCTTTATATTTATCAAAATTAAATTTATATTCAGTAGGCGTGTTTAGAAAGAAAAAAATTTATTTAAAAATTTCAAAATTGAAGTTGGAGATGGTTTACATTAAGTCAAATAATATTTTGAAAAAAATTAAATTATATTCGTAGTCAAAACAAATCCTAATTTGAGAATTGTTTGATGATTGTTAGATAACATACCGATATTTTATTATAATACCTAAAATGGTATGACAAGCCTAATATGTATAAAAACGAATGTTATTTATTAATTCATATCTTATTGTTTAAAACGTCAATAAATAAAAAAGCTAAAAAAAAGGATAAATTAATGATCTGATGCAGTCAAGGTTGTAACATGAATGATTTGAAATGTAGATTTTTTGACGACAAAAATAATCATTTAAGTTTGTTATTATGAAAAATATTTGAATAAGATTAATGCAAAAAAAAAAAAGAAACGTACCATGAGATCTTTTTTGTTAGAATACATGGATCTAGAAAGGATTTTATTTTAAAATTTTACAAAAAATATTTGATTATGATATTTATAGAAAATTCTTTAAAGTTTAAGATATGTTAAAAAAATTATATTTAATTAAGAACATTTTATTAATTTATCTATATTCCAAGAATTCAACAAATCCTTCTAGCATAAATTAGGAGTACAAAAATTTAAAAAAAATATTTTTCATCATCACAAGAGAAAAATATTTATGCATATATAGGTCAAGAACTTGAAATATCAACATGAAATATCAAGCTTAAGAATTTTGTTATTGTGGTAGTCAAAAAAATTAATGGAATTAAAGAGAGGACAAATGACAATAAATATTTTGTTTCAAGCCAACATACTTAGCCATTAAGGCTATTCAAAAGTGAGGTCAAATCTATATCATGACAATATTACTCAACAACAATAACAACAACAACATATTCAGTGATATCCCACAAGTAGGGTCTGGGGAGGGTAGATTGTACGCAGACCTTTCCGCTACCTCATAGAAGTAGAGAATGACAATATTACTCAGATTTTGTAATTATTCAAAAAGAATTAATGTTTATTGATTAACATATTCTTAAAAATGGAGAAGGTTTAGAATGGATATATCATGAAAAAAATAAAAATATAGTATGAATACAGTTTTACTGTATCCATCTCTAGATGATATAATTATGTGCAGCATATGTGTAATAAATCTAGTTTGATTAAATTGACTAAAAATGTATACTTTTAAAACTAATAATTAACAATAACTAAATAATTTTATGTGCCAAATTTTTTATGTGATAAACTTAAAAATATGATTAATAAAATAAATTTCATGTGATAATTTTTAAGTTAAATAGATGAGGCAACCATGTGCAGCATACATGCAGTAAATCTAGTTTGATTAAATCGACTAAAAATGTACACTTTTAAAACTAATAATTAATAAAACTAAATAATTTTATGTGCCAAAATTTTTTTATATAATAAACGTAAAGTTATATGATTTTCATATGATATAAAATTTAAAAATAAAATGAATTTCCTCTGATTAAAAACTAAATGAATTAAAAAATTTAATTTTTTTTAAAAAAAAGGACTTTTATTCACACAAAAAATTGAATGAATTTACTCAATAACAATTGTAATTTGTAAGCATCTAAGAATTCATTAACTAATCTAATCTCGTCTTAATTAGTTTTGACGCTTAGATAATAAAAGTAAATAGCGTTTATGGTTCACCTTTCTTTTTCTGCGATATATAGGCTGGTAGAGTCATTTTTTTTCTCAACCAAAATATGGTTCGACTCTACATTTACGAAAAATTATTTGAACGAGTATTTTTTAAAAAATAATTTTATATTTTAGTAATATCTTTTATTTATTATCATTCATAGCAATACATAGTAATATTATAATAAATTTGTATTAGTATTAAAAGTGAATTATATGTGGAATGTAAGTGTATTATAACTGTTTTAAAATATTTTGTGCTTATTTGGTAAGAAATAGACACAATATTACTAAAGTATGTGATAAATATATTATCCATCAAGAAAACTTGTATTATATATGTTTTATGAATAGTTTTATGTAATGTGTATTAAACATGTATTATAAGTATTCAATGAAAAAATTGTTATCGATATAAATGATAAATATTTTCTTGATATAGTATATCTATGTAAATTTTATCTGATACACTTCTTATACATAGAAAAAGACCTTAACGCACATGAACAAGTAGGACATCACTCGGTACAAGTTGATACATGATACTTCATTCATTGCAAGTATATTCTTTAGAATTCGACAAATTCTTCGAGTATAAATTAGGAGCACGAAACTAATAAAAATTTATTTTGATTGAAAATCCAGTAAAAGGAAGGACAACACTTTCTCTATTTTCCATCCATCACAAGAGGAAATATGTGTAGAACTCAAATCATCAACATGAAATATCAAAACCAAAGAATGTTTATTGCTGTGACAATCGAAGGAATTAATGGGTTAATAAAAGAGAATAAAACAATTTATTTCAATACCGACATAATGAGGAATGACAATAATCCGCAAATTTTTCAAATCGCCCCTCCTCGCATGACAAGTGTTTTTTTTTTCATTTTTAACCCGCTCCACACTATCCCATATAGACCCACAACACATAAATTTTTACGTTTTTTTCTTTTTTAGTGGAGTTTAAATGAAAAATAAAATTTATAATTTTTTTTTCATTTTTCGTTAATTAATATCTCAACAATTAATTAAATATTTCTAGTTAACATTTCAACAATTATTTCTTAATCGCTAATTAACATTTGAACAACTAGTAAGACACATCTAGTTTATATTTTAGAAAAGAAGTTAAAATTAAAGACAAAATTTATATATTTGATTTTTACTAATTACAAATATTTAATTTTTTTAAAATTCTTATTTGGTACCTTGAACCCGCAACCTACCTAACCGTCACGCTCCATCCTATTGCCATCCCCAGACATATTTGGACTAAGAATTAGCCTGATTGGTACTGTACTACAAACTGTCTGGTTTTTTCTTCATAGAGAAAAGGCCTAAATGTTAATGTCTATGGAGATTCTCTTCTTCTTCTTTTTAGCCTACAAGAATAACACCATCATCAGTTGATTTGAAATGCCTCTCCTCCCTGCCTCTCAACGCTACTCACTTGTTGTCCTAAACGACGACTCTCCTATGCTATAGAACATATATTTTTCTTTTTATCGCGGAGAGCAAAAAATGATGTGATAGAAGAATGTAGTAGATGAACAACTGTTAGAAGTAGTTAAGCACTAGGTCAAATTGTCTGATACAAAGAATAGCTACTATAGCAATCATATTGCATAGATCACTACATAACTGTCCAACAAGCTAGTAAAACTCTGAAATAGACTAATCACCATTCAGATGGGCTTGGCAGTGGATCAATATAGTCAAACATGTCCATGGGGAAGTCATCGATGAAGCTATCTGGGGTAGGGGGATAGTCCATTTCTCTCTTCACAGCAACCTCACAACTTCTCTCTTGTCCTGTTGAACAGGATGGCGCAAGAGGGACTTGCACATTTCCAATGTCAGAATCACCAAGCTGTCCGAAATAATCTAAGAAGTCAGTGTCCTCAAGTTTCATGGGTAATTCTTGATGGTCAAGTGGTTGACCAAAGTTAGTCTGGAGTGGAATCTGAGGAAAAGGGAGAGGATACTGCGGCCAGATGCACGTTTTCTTCTCATTCGGAGTGAGCTCAAGTGGAAGTATTTCTTGCTCAAACGGATGTGAAGTTGAGTTCACTAGCTCTTGCAATGGGACCATGTTGGTTGTGTCAAAATTATTTGCATAGGATGATGAGCAATACTGCGACACCGCCAAAGGTCTTTCCTCTGCGACAGAGTTCAATTTTGGTGCCTGAAAATTCAAATAGAGAACAATGGAGATAATTATTTGGTGAAAAGGCATAAACATACAACCTCTGACGGGCTGAACGAGTAAGAACGCTGTGATTATATGTTTCTCTTATCTCAAAACAATGTTTCGTTCAATATCATCTTAGAGGTATAACAAATTGACTATAACTGCTGTCAGTATTTAAAGAAAGCAAGACAATTTGTTCGTAGCGAAACTTGATGCTAGTTAAACACAAGAGCCGGTGTCCATCACTGAAAATGGCATCTCATATTCAGTGCTAACGTGGGCGAGGGGAAAGAGACTTCTAACACCATAAAAATATTGATGAAGATCAAACAAAGAAAACAAAAGTTAGCCAAAAGATTTGCAGAACAAGATGTCTTCTTCAGAGATAATAAGTTTCAGACTTATGGACCTTCCTTTTCGAGACATTTACTAACAAGGAAAAGAGTAAAGTTTGTAATTAAGAAATGCAGGAAATGAGATCAGTTCTATAGTCAACAACTGTTCTATCTTGAAATGTAACGATGATGATATGACAATGTTACCAAATACACACAACATTCCACCAAAGACCAAATTCACATCAATTCGCAGACCATTTAGGATGATAAACCAAAGAGCATTGAAAGGATGACAAGAATAGTGAATAACCTCTATTGAGGGAACTCTTGAGAGAACAGGGTCTTCTTTGTTGACATTCTCTTGTGGTTTACTTGGCTGTGGCATTGAAGTCTTGAGAATCTTAGCCAATCTCTTCTGCCTGCTACTCCAAAAATTCTTGACATCATTGTCAGTTCTTCCAGGCATATATGTAGCAATTCTAGCCCATTTGTTCCCAAATTGTGCCTGAAGTTCAATCACAGTCCTCTCTTCCTCTGCTGAAAACTTCACCCCACTTCTCACTCAAAAGAAGAGAAAGTGAAAACAACAGAAGGGGTATCAACTTCATTTCATCAAATACATTTCCAATTCACAGAAACATATACTAGAACTAGAACAAAGCATATAAACAAACATCTGATATACATAATCAAAAGACAGCAGAAACAACAAACCCACAACCCAAAAACTCAATGTGCAAGCAATGCAAGGAGAAATCCCCACTATTCCTCAACCCAACTAAGAAAATACAGCAAATCTACAATTCTAAGACAAAAAAGAAGCATTTTGGAAGACAAAACTTTTTCCGCAAGAAACCCACCAAGTAAAAGATAGCAGAACAAAGAACCCATAACCCAAAAACCCATTTTACAAGCAATGCAACAGATAACTTCAACTATTTCCCAACATCAACAAAGGGAACCCCCCATGAAAATGCATCAACACAGAACAGAAATTCCACAATTTTAACCAAATCAAAAGGGCAGAAACAACATACCCATAACCCAAAAACTCAATTTACAAGCAATGCAACAAGAAATTCCGACTAATTCTCAACCCAATAAACAAAATACAGCAAATTTACAATTCTAAGAAGAAAAAATTGAATCCACCAACAATTCATTCCCCAAATTTCTCAACCTCAACTAAAAAACCCCAAAACAGAGAAATGCAAAAAACAGAGTGAAAGTTGTTTACTTCTTCAAGTTGGGGCGAAGTTTATTAACCCAACGAAGACGACAAGACTTCCCAGTACGCTGTAAAAGACCTTTGGATCGAATGGAGCTCCAGTCTCTTGGACCATACTTCTTCACATGCTTAATCAATACTTCATCTTCTTCCTCTTTCCATGGCCCTTTCTTTATCTCACTCATTTTCACTAATAAAACCAAATCTTTCTGACCAGAAATTAATCGAATTACTATCCCTACTTTCTATCAGATTTAAAGTTGGATTCTTTTTTGTTTATTTAAACAGACAAGATTGTGGGTAGTGACAGTTAAGGTGGTTGTAGGCACTATCTTCCCACCATTTAGCCCAGTTCCCTATTTTTCTGTAGAATTCAAATGTGGGATAAGTGGATAAAATAAAAATTTAACGTGGTGAGTAAAATTACTATAATACCCATAGTTTGATTTTTCTATATTTTTTTCTTTTTTAATTATTAATCAATCTATCTCAATTTATATTATTTTTTTATTATTATTGGGTTATTAGGTTATCGGGTTTGTAATAATTGTGAAAAAAAAATTATTGAGTTATCGGTTCAATATCGATTTTTGCTATTGGGAAGACTGATAACTCAATAAGATTATAATAATATATTATTTTACTCTTTCGTTAATATTTAAATATTAGTAATTTAATATAGTAATAGAATGTTAAGTAGCACTTTACTTATTTTAATCTTTATCACACTTAAGTGATTAGTTACTCACTTTAGTATTTAGTCTTTAATCTTTACTCTTTCGTACTCCACCTATTTTTATTAATGCAAATTCTCATTATCATCATTATCGGGTAAACTAAAATTCGAATCATTAAGGACTTAGAATTGATGAACCATAAATCAATAAAAATTATTTTTATTGATTTGTTATTGGTTTAACATATTTAAAAATCAAAAATTGATAAACTGAACTGATAAGGTATAAAATCGAACCAAATCGACTAATACACACCCCTATTTATAGTTATACGATCATTTATAACTTATTTTAAATCATAAATTTTAAAACTTTTCTTTTTTTTTCTTTAGTTTTATTTCAAATTAAATTACATTGCATAAATTAAACATGAGAGTTGGGGAAGAATAAATGAGGAAAAGGTTACAATGGAGAGAATTTGACTCTTAAAATAATATTTAGATAGGCTTTTGAGTGTTAAACTAAAATTTAAAAATATTTCTGCAGTGAATATTTCCATCAAATCAATATGGTATTTTTATATACTATAGAAATTTGATATTCATTTTTGGGAATATAATAACAAAATATAAAATATTTAAAATTAGGACAAAAGAGTATTATTTTTATTTATTATGGTTATAACATATGTATCAAATAAAGAAGGATCATATACAGCCTCACCACAATTTAATAAATGGTGCATTTTACTCTCATTGTGGCAATTTTAAAATGTAAAAATCGATTTTAAGATTTTTATTTTGGTTCAGTAAATATATGTATGTTTGACAATGAGGTATATATACACCTAATTTTTACAAAGGGGTCTATATATCTAATCTTAGATTATAAAATTAAGGGATATATTTTCTTCTTTTTAATTTTTAAAGATTTTAAAAAGAATTTGACGAGATTTTTCATAAATAATTTGAATTGGATCAATTTTTATTTTGTTGGGCCAAGTTAATAAATAGATGGATCAATAACTAAGCATAATTGGATAGATTAGACGGACGATAAAGATTAATTAGCCTAGTAATTTGTGCGTGACTAATTTCTTTTTAAAAAAAATTTGAAGATTTTTTTTCTTTAGCTTTTGAATAACAAGTTCTTCTACTACTCAATATTGTTTTTTTTTTTTGTCTTCTACAAGATTTAGTTGGCTAAATATGCTATAAGTTATTTTCATAAATTATTTTAATATTTGATAATAAATTTTATATCAGATTTTATAAATTTATGTTTGAATATCTTTTTGACTATAATTTTTATCAATTTTTAAAAATGTACCTTTAAAAAAAATTCAAATTTCAGAAATTGGTCCAAATCAAATTTTTGATAGAATTTTCACTTTCATCCACCAAAGTTATTTTTTTAAAAAAAATAAAATACATATTCATACAACTTTATATTTCGGAATGCATATGTTAGTGTGAATTGAAAATGAAGGTTGAAAGAATAAGGAAAATGTGGAAGTAATCAATTAAAGGGAAAAATATTATTTTTATATTGGGAAACACTTCCTCTAACTTTTAAAGAGTCAAGTAAATGAGACTCCCTCGAGCTTTCGTCGTCGTTGCTCGCTCAGCTACATGCCTGTTCTGAATGGGTAGATTCGCACCCAATACTGTCTATACAATTTTTTTTTCTCTTCTTTGTCATTGCTGGTTCTTTGAGTATGCTGGAAATTATCAGAATTTAAGGTATCACTATTTTGTAATTGTTAATCTGTTTTGTTTTGGGAGGAGTAATCCACATACCTCAAATACAGTAAAGGGATTAAATTTCTTATGGATACACAATGTATTCTGTGAAATCAGATTGATTTATAACTTCATTTGATTTTCTTTGTTTATTGTTTCTACTGCCGTTTGAATACAAGAAGGAATAACAATCTTTAAGTACTGTTTGATTGTGACAAAATTTCATGGAGAAAACAAAATTAAATGAAACAAAAGCAAGAAAAAATCTTTTAAACATGGACATATTTATCTATTGATAGCTTAATTTCTATAAGTGATGGTAACTAGTCAACCATTTTATTATTAATTAAAATATATATGAATTTGTTACATTATGTTTCATTGTTTACAACATCGAATGCATTCTCCTAAATCACCATTTTTGCACGTCGATGGATTAATGCAACCTGAAATACACAAAACACAAATATGTTATATTCATGATTTTTTTTTTCCATACAAATCTAAATCATCTTGAAATTATAACATGACATATTAAATTTAAATATTTCAAATTTGAATGTAATTATGAGTTATGAATATCTCTGAAGCTATATTTGTTTTTAAGTTAGAACAATCGAAATAAGAAAATAAAAGTGTGAAATTTATCAAAGTAAATATACCTTTAACAAGCATGCGAGCGCTACGACTCGTAGTAGATAAATTTAAACTTAAATACTTCTTTGCCAATCTTCGTCAATTCCTTTCAACTTAGTCAATTTTTTCAAGACTTAGTCAAAATTTTAAATTTAGTCTATTTTCAAACTTAGTCAATTTTGCAAAGATAATCAAATTTTCAAATGTAGTCGATTCTTTTTAAGTCGGTAATTTTTTAAGTTTAGTCAAATTTTCATAGTTGGTCAGATTTCCTAATCGTCAGTCAATCGCAAGTTAGCAATCATTTTGAGTGATTAACTTCTTCTCAACATAGAAATTGAACTCGAACTCGAACCCTTCTTTTGGTATTTTTAAAAAGATTTTATGTCAAATCTTTTTAAATATTTTATTGGTTTCCTAATTATTCTTAAAATTAGATGACGACTCTGTTCAATTTTAAGAATTTGATTTATACTTAAATCAATTGAGTATTCAAATCAAATTTTCAAAAATTAAAGCCATCATTTTTTCGAATTAACAACATGTTTATCTTAATAGTATCTTGTATTTAACCAAATAAAAAGGATATTGTCCAATCAAATTTGAAATTATCATCACCAATATTAAAGTGAGAGGGTAAAGAATATTTTCACTTTTCAATTTTTACTTTAAAAATTAAATTCCTTTTTCAATTTTGAACAATGGACATTCTCCTTTTACATGTCAATTAATTTTTCAAAACGAATATTTTATTCTTACATCGACAATCTTTATTCTTTTTTACTTCTTTAAAATTACGAAGAAAACAAAAATCTATGTAACAAATTTACCTATATGTTATAAATATTATTTTTCATGATGGAAAAAAAGTGAGAAATACTCATGACGAAATAGCCAAATGATCCCTTAATGTATTATCAATTTTTAATTAAACACTTATATTTCGTGAAATTCAATTATCCCCCTAAACTACTTTAAAATGAAAATTGGATTTCTCTTTCTTTATTTTTATTTGATCTTTTAACTGAAAATTGTCTCAATCACACAAAAATTATTTATATATCACTATGTTTCAATATATCACACTCAGAATTTCACTTGTATGCAAAATTTAAAGTTATTTAATGTTCAAAAAAATCAGTTGGATGAATATTAAATGTGAACTTGTCATAAAAAAGTATTCCCTTCCTCTTATTTTTTTTATCTATCCAAAAAATAATATCATCTTACTCTAATCGTAAATAATTTAACTTTCAAATTCTCTAAATCACAAGTTTCAAAAGTCTTGATTTTTTCTTTAGATACCGTGTCAAGTCAAAGGGTGTCACATAAAATAGGATGAGATATTAAATGGTAACACCTGGCTTAAATTAGTACACAGTTCTCTAATTAATTTTTTATGTGTTAACATGAGTTAGTGACACTTATATTTTACAAGTTATTATTGTAAGATGCAATTAAAGAGGTTAATATTTGAGAATTAGAAAAAAAAATGAAGATGAAGATTTTCATGAGGAGCTTAATACAAAAGTTTGAAATTGACTTTGAAAGCAAATAGTAATGTCCACAAGTCCGTTTAATCAGTTTTTGAACAATTGAAATACTAAATCAAAGTTCACCAAAACCTCATTACCCTCTCAAATATAATTACTATCAACCTTATTGAAATTCAATTACGAGTCTAACAATTCCAAAATAATTCAATAACAAAAATATAACATCTGAGTCCAAAACAAGATGGATAAAGAATATATATATATATATATAAATTATCAGATTGAGTTCATATCATATGTTTGTCTATATTCTTGATGTTTCTTAACGATTCATTAAGAATTCTTTAATTCATTCTTGATAGGTGCACAATTCAATATTATTAACCATCTCACTTTAAATTGTGACAAATATCATAAAAAAACAAAAATAAATGTGCAGAGAAAAGAAAAATAATGCAGGAAAAGTACTCTTTTAAACATGAAGACATAAATTACATTTCTTTAAATACGATAGCTGGTAAATAATTTTTATAATTTAGCTAGGTGGTCAACCATTTCATAACAATTAAAATATAGAAGATTTTATCTCATTCTAATTAACAACATGCCATACAAGCCCATCTAAAAATAATGCAACAACATTTGCTTTTGCACGGATTTCCAACTGGATAGCAATTTCCTGAAATACAAGAAATAAATATGTTATATACATTTAAAAAAACTATAAAAGAAATTATCATAAACACTATAAATTATCAAAATGATGAACAATCCAAAAATTATGAAGCCAAAATGTGAACCTATTAATGTTAAAATTACATTATAAAATAAAAATAAATATCTTGAAAATGTTAACATCAGATTTTACTTTTACTATTTCTCGAGGAGGAATAAATTTTTAAAAAATAAAAAGATTACAACAACATATCCAGTGGGATCTACAAGTGGGGTCTGGGGAGGGTGAAATGTATGCAGACCTTACCACAACCTCACAGAGATAAACAGTTTGTTTTCGAAAGATGCTCGTCTGAAAAAAAGTATGAAATTTTTAATAGCAAACATACTTGTTTTTAACATGAGAGCGCTGCGACTAGGAAAAAATGATTCAAATGGCATTTGTGGAGTTGTTTCTTTGAGTGCAAGATCTTGTGTAGCATGAATTAATGGTGAATAAACAACAAACATGATCAAAATGGTGCATATTATAGCATTGTTTGATTTTTCCATCTCAAACAACTATATACTTTGAGGTATCTGTACGTACGTGATAATGGTTCCTTTTATAGAGAAAATTTTCAACTAAGTTGCAGTTTATAATAAATGTATGCATTAAAAAAAATATCACAATAAGATTACAGAAATTAAATATAGATATATACACATTGACTTGACTAAGTTTCTTGTAAAATAAAAAGGGAAGACATAACTACCTTTGACCTATATTCAAAATAAACATTATTACAAAAAACAAATAAAGAAAATATACACATTGACTTGACATAACTCCTCGCTTAATTTATTTTTTCCTTTGACTTAATTTTTATCTTTTCACTTTTAGTTATTTTTGAAAAATTACATTTATTTTGCAAAAATAATTCTAAAAAGTTTCTTTAATTTTAACATTTTAATTATTTCTTTATATTTGATTTAGTTTCTTCACTAATTTTGAAATCTGACAAAATTAATTTATTTTAAATACAAGACATTTGGAATTAAACTTGAAATATATTAAATAAAATTGGTAGAAGAAAAGACAAAAGACAATGAACGAAGGTAAAAAGGTGAAAAAGAATTATAATACAAGACTTTTTTTTTTTTTAAAATAAGGTCTATTAACTTAGTTTAAATACAAAATAAAAAAATAAGAAGATTTTTTTTTTAAGAAAATAAATTTATTATTCACATGATGCAGAGGAAATCTAGTCGAAATTCTCTCTATGAATGTTTCCTCTCCATGTTTCAAAATACTTGGCCCTTATATTTTAAAAAATAATTATTTTACTATATTTGTCTATTTTATAAAATCCAGAGAATTTTATCATAGTTGACTGGATGACCATTAATATTTCCCCGATACTCCCTCTGTTTCATATTTGTTATGCCGAAAAATGACCTACTTTAAAAAAATTGAAAATTTGTTCGAAAATCGAGAATCAATCTAAACTTAATTAATTTAAGCAAAATCAATTCTCGAAATTCCAAATGACACAGAGTCGCCACCTAATTTTACGGATAATTAGGAAACCATAAAATATTTTAAAAGATCTAACAGAAAATCTTTTAAAAATCCAGAGTTCAAGTTCGGGTTCACATTTCCACTTCGAGAAGGTGTTAAGCACTCGAAATGACCGTTAAATACGGTTATCCGGCGATTAAGTGATTTGACTAACTTTGACTTGAAAAGTGATTAATTGATTTTATTTTTATTTTTTATTATTTTTTTTAAAAAAGAAAATGATTTAATTTTTAAAGATTTGGATTCAACCTTAAAGATTTTGAATAAAACTTCAAAATTGACTAAGCTTTAAAATTGAATTAACAAAATAGAATCACATTTTTTATTTTATTTATTTTCCTTTGTATCATTTTATTTTATTTTTAATGCAAAACACCTTTGAAAATGAAAGAAAATTAACTTAAACAACATAAATGGTTCTGACATCATTGGGGGATCTAATTAGATTAAAACCAATAGAATAAACGTTAGCATCCAAATAAATACAAAAAATAAAATAAAGAAAAGGGTTGACGCAATGCTTATCCCATTTATTTCTATTTGCAACTTTGCCATCCCGGGATTGCTTAACAACTTCTTTCTCTTATGAATTGGGCCGACTCGAAAAGAGGGAATTTAGGCCTCCATAGCCCAAGAAATGCAAAAATGAGGAGTCCGAAGGTGGCTCGGAGCATTCACATGAAACAAAAGGGAAAAATAAGGATTAGGATTCGCACACGAAATTGTTACCACGACCAAGAGCTAATAACTAAAAATATATCAAAGTATAACAGTGATCAAGAACACATGACACGAAATCCCAGTGAAATACTTGATAAACGGGGGAAAACTAAACAAGTTATGGCATATATATTCAAGCAAGGCAAATTATCTCATGTCCCAAATGCACGTTTGGACTCGAACTCCATAGAATAACAAACGGAATGGTCATGTAAGTGAAGTATAGTAGTCAACGAGGAGATTAAGGTCAAGATGTTTTAACAGTTAGGGACTCCACATTGCATCACTTGGTACCTAATCAGTATGTTCACGTGATGAGATAGCTCAAACTGACAACGTAACTGTTACACCCAGTGCAGAGCCACTTAAAACAGACAGGAGACAGAGAGGATCAGTAAAACATGGACCAAAACAACATAGAAAACAGTAGTAGGTCCTTGGGAAAACTTAAACTTCCAGTTCACTAAGATGCA
>JAOTQR010000001.1:23400651-23423181 GCA_025774065.1 Solanum ossicruentum | reverse complement strand
CAAGTGGGGTCTGGGGAGGGTAGATCGTACGCAGACCTTACCGCTACCTCATAGAAGTAGAGAGGCTGTTTCCTAAACCCTCAACGCAAAACCCATAGAAGTACTTCTACCCTCATAGAAGTAGGGAGGGTAGATCGTACACAGACCTTTCTCTTATTAATAATGTTAAAATAATTATTGTATTAAAAATATATTACTTGTATTCTCCACATACATTAAAAAATGTCTATAATACATATGGAGTATCGAATTCAAAATATATTACAATTGTAGTTTTTATTTTGTTTATTTTTATTAGTGGTGCCAAAGAATATTATATCTGAATTCAAATATTTAAACAATATTTAAATTAGTTTATATGTTAATATATTAAAATTGTGTCAGTGCATTATACATGTATTTACATAAAACAAATCTTCTAATTTAAAAGAATAGTAAAAACATTATTTGCGTAATATTCAATCTAAAATTAAATTTTAGATTAAAAATTAATTAATATTTTGAAAAGAAAGAGAGAGAAAAAGAAAGAGTATTAAAGAGAATAGAAGAGAAATGTTGTCTTTGTCTTTCTTCTTATCTTTCTCTTTGCTATTTTTGATAACAAAAGTATAATTATACTTTGGTAAGAGTTAAAATTGTGCTAAAACTTGTAATTTAGATTAAAAAATATATTATTTATATAAATGACTTATTTGATATGTATTTACTTTATACCATTTTAATTTGGAAAAAAAATAATAACTATAATTAGGGTTTCATTATTATTTTTTCTCTCCTCTCTTCCTCTCTCTCCAATCTTTTTTCAGATATACAAATTCATACATATATCAATTGTATATATACAATTATTTGAAAGATATACAAGTTGAAAACCCTCTCTCGCCTCTCTCCTCCCTCTCCCAATCTCACTTGCCAAATGTACATATATATGCATATCAATTACACGTATATAATTATTTGATAGATATTATACAATTTGTCTTTCTCGACTCCTCCCTCTCTCAATCTCGCTTAAGTAATATGTAGCTATAAATCGTAATTTGAACAAACTAGAATTATTTTAACCATTTTTTGCTTTATTATGTTTTAAATATTTGCTATTTTTGAAAAATCTTGTGGAAAGTGCAGAGAGTCCGTGACCCGTAAATTTACACTAGTATGTTTTTGTAAGTGGGGCATTTTGGTGTTTCATAGTGAAATAATTTTTCAAAAAAAAATAGTTTTTGTTTTCTCTGTGAAAAATTTATGTAATTTGGAGAATAAGGAATTACTAGCTATTGATGGTGAAAAATTTTACTCTTGACCCAAGTAACTTTGAACTATTTATTCATTCAGCTTATTTAAACTTGCTTAAAATGTAGTGCAATCTGCTTATATGACCGTGTCTCCTAGCTAATTAATCTCCCAAAATACAATCAAAATAGTAGGTGTCTTTAGATGTAGATGTCAACAACAACAAATGAAAGAAAGGAACACAATCAGAGAGATAAAACCTCAAGGTATCTTTACCAGTTTCAAGTTAGCACTTCAACTGGAAAAGATTCATTCATTATCATATCCATGTACCAGGTGTATTGCAAACTCAAGTAAATCACCAGATCATGGGTATCAATTATGAGTAAGACTTCTTTTGATCTCAGATGAGACTCTCTCATCTTTTACCAGAACGACACTACTAATGAGGGAAAAAAAAAAACAAGCGTGGTGCATTAAAGCTCCCTCTATGCGTAGGGTCCGGGGAAGGACCCAAACACAAGGATCTATTGCAAACGAATGAGGATTCGACTTACAACTAAAACAAACTCAGTTAATAGAAAAAAAGAAGAGAATATAGCTCCAACATGAAATTACTGGTTTTTAAAAAAGATAATGTCAAAGCAGTAGCAAAAAAGAAGTAAATGGCTGGTGCATACCCATGTCAATTGGGCCTCTTTCAATAACAAATATTTCTACATATTTAAGAGGGTGTGAAGTGTGAACCCCTCACTCTGGCTTAGGAGGTAGTAACTTTCACCAATTAAGCAGATTCCCCTAAGGGCTACCGGAATCTGCTAGAGAAAGAACAATCACAATACAGGATGCTTATATTAGACAAGTCGTTATAAAGGCAAACGAATTGATGAGGCAAAGTGAATTGTGAACTTATCTTACTCTTCTGCAACTTGAAACTGTGAAATTAATCCTTCAGGGAGACTTTGACATTAAAGATACTATAAAACATGTGATGCAATAGTTAGTTAAACTCATATAGATAAAAATATATAGTGAGAACCTGCCAAGATGTTGCGACTGTTATCATTATACTCACGTACAGAATATTATTAATGCATGAACAGAAGAGTTAGATTGAGATACCAAAAGAGACTTGCACGTTTCTTCAGAGCTTCTCTGTTAGAAATTAAACTCAATTGCCCCAGCCGGTTTGATTCATCTGGCTAACACAGAAGAAAGCCCCAGCTGAGCTTCTAGATAAGTTTAACATGGTACTCATGTTCTAAGGAGATGTTTTTATTTTTATTATTTATGGATATCAAAATCATAAGTAAAAGGCAGCATTGTAGTACTGAAGTCATTTGAAATTCCATAATATTAACAATATTCAACTGATCAACTTAACTGCAGGTAATTTTCAATGTATCCCCTTAGTCCCACTCGCAAGATACAACTGGAAACACAAAAAAGGCATTCCTTTCCAGTTAGACAAAATGTGATTATTTCATCACAATCATTCAAGAAGATATTGATAACTCCCTTTGGCACTGAAACCATCTTCCGTCCATCATGGAACTACTATCGACAAGGAAACAACTTGTTAGCCATTGGACAACTACCACTTCTCATTGTACAAAACATATGATTGTTATGAACACAAATTTATTCTTTCATACTGCACTGATCAAACTTGTGCTGATAAATCTGGATAATTTTTCACTTCTCATTAAAATGCCAATGATGACAGTTACATCTTGCGTTTCAGTCACAAGCCCCATTATTGTTTTTAAATCTCACAATGAGCTATCCAGAGCAATAAAACAAGAAGGATGTGCAAGTAAAAAAAAAAAAAATCATTTGACAACCATCTAAAAATTGGCAAAGAATTAGCACTCCGATGTGCCTTAGCAACTTATCGAGTCATTTTTCTTCAAGAAACTATCAAACCACTTTTTAGGGGCATCTGGATGGATGTCAGAGATACGAGCCATAAACATTTTATCACTAGTGGCAACAATACTTGAAAGAGAATATTCATATGGACACCAATCCTGTTCTCTAAGCCACTTATGGAATAGGCAACGGGGCATTATCCTCTTCTCCAAGTCATAACATAAACAGGATGGAAAATGACAAAGCTCCTCCGGAGATAATCCCATATCCAGGAAAAGAAATTTTAGTTTTTGCTCAAGAAATTCAGCTTTCTGGTTCAGAAACTTTGGAGACACTGTAATCATTTTGCAGAGTCTCGAAAAGTTGATTCCACCACGAAGTAGGCAATCAAATCGTTCCTGTAACTCATCACCTGGACCATGCAACAGAGACAACACTTTCATTGTCAGCTTGTTTTCTCCAAAGCCAATCCCATGCAAGAAATTTAATTTATGAAGGGTGTAAAAGGGTGTCCTTGATGCCTGAATTTTCTGCAAATGCTCTGCATAATCTTCGTCAAAGTCTTCATCACTGCCAATAACATAGTTACCTAACAGACCATGACCACCATTTTTTAGTCTGTCAAAGAACCATTCACTTAGATCCAATGATCTCAAAACATGAGGTAGATTAGCAATTCTATTTCTACCCATACTGTATTGGTATGTTTGGGCAATCAGTTTTCGTCTATTTACACCCAACCCCAAATGTTTCAAAAATCCTATTGTCGAAATCACACGAGCTTCCAAATCAAAACTCAAAATCTCAGGCTTCGATAGAACTAAAAGTCCAACCTCTTTTTTATTCACATCTAGTCTACAAAAAAAATCAATCTTTTCAGCCAAAACCTCTTCAGAATAATCAACAAAAATGCTTTTATTTCTTCCCATCAATTCACCAATCTTCCCTTTCTCACAACCCAATTCATAAAACATTGCAATTTTCCTACAAATCTCAAACCAAGTATCCACATTTCCCTTGATGGAACTTGCAAGATCAAAATCCAGAAACGCCCTTTTCAAATCATTAAATAGCATATCAATTTCATCCAAAAAACCACTCTTTTCACCCAGAACATATGGGAAAGCTAAGCAAATACCAATAACAGCAGTACTACCAAACCCGTATCGTTCAATATGTGAAAGCCTCTCTTCCAATTCACGAGGCTCTTTACTAAAAATTGAAACATCCCCTTTGTACAAAATACACAACTTGTTCCAGGGGAAACTATAACAAGCAAGTGCACAAGCAGCATCAAAAACTTTAGAGTCTTCACACAAAAAACATTTGTTCATATGCAACATAGGACTAATTTCTACATGATTTATACCAATGCTCTCAAAGAAAAACTCAAATTCATTAACGGGATGGTACCTTAAAAACCTCTGAACGGAATAGGGAAAGCGATTACGTGAAAATGGGACTTTAGAAACAAGACCCAAAAGGGAAAATCGTGAGTTCTTACTCATGTACTCAGCAAAAATAAAGGGCAAGGATCTAGTGCTGTGGAAGTAATCAGTGAGTACATCTTGAGCTTGTAAAATCGCTCGGGACCTATACTTTGCTGGAATCTTGGACAGTGCTGGAATATTGGGAACCTTTGTGGAGAAAAAATGGTGCTTGAGAGTGACATAGAGGGATTGAAGTGTTGGGGTTTTAGAACGGGAGAGCATTTTCGTGTGCTTGGGTTGGGAAGTAGAGTTTCAGTAGTTTTTTTTATAGAGAATTTGTAGAAAAAGTTTACCTCCGGCGACTGTTGACGGAGGACATTCCGGTGAGTTCGTCGGCTTTTCTTGAACTGACCTGCACAAGGGATAATTGGAGTCTTTTGGAACAATTGAAGATGTTGCAGTATAGTCCCTGTACTATTTAGTATTTCTATGTTGGATCAATCATTTCTTTCGTAGTACTCATTCAAATAAGCTGGTTGGATTGAAATTCAGAACGCTAACACCTTTACATGTGACATCTATTTGCTTAATTAATTTAAAATGAGGTTTGTGTTGGGTTGAATTTAGAGAATTATAATAAAGGTTGCATATTTTAATTAAATATTATATAATTTTGTCGTTAGTGAAGAATCAATTGAAGTTTGAAACATAAAGTCAGATACAAAATTTAATTTAATAAGGAAAAGAAGATATTTTGAGTTATGTCTATTACTTTAAAAGTATTTTTTTTATTTAATTTGTGCAATGAAGAACAAATTTAATTTGATAAATAAAAGAAAACATTTCAATCATTGATCTTAAAACGATTAAATATGTCATTTTTAATATTATTGTTGTTGATCCTAAATCATCTAAATAAGTTAATAGTATTTTTTATGTTAAAATAAATGAAGGTCAAAGTAGAGATGTCTTCTTGTATCAATTCGGATTTCTAATCACGAATTAAAAAATCATTGAAAAAAATTCAAAATAGAAATAGAGTTGGAAGGAAATAGTAATTTTATGAAAAGTATATTTAAACTAAACGTACCGCTTGTACCGGCACAGGCCCAATAACATTATTGGGCTATGTGAATGTTGTGTTTGGTGTGTAAAATGTAAATGTAGATAGTTAAACAATAAGAGATGTATATCAGTGAGACAAAAACTTTATCATTAACAGTCCAAAGGAATTTACATCCAAAAACATATACTTTCAAATGTTATAGTTTGGCATATTAAGTTACAATTACATGTTGGTTGACATGGACGCACAACATGTTTTCAGCCAACATTTAGCAAATTGTTGCTATTAATGTGCCACAACTATCAGTAATGTCAACTTCAAAGAGACACCTACAATGAAGACATGGAATTTCTTATTTCAGTCCAGATGTGTAGATATAGTAAGTGCCAAAACGGTAAACATCTGTTTAATACTATAATTGACACCTACTTTGGGACTTCTAAATAAAATGAAATAGGATAAGTGCAGCAGCAACCAAAGAGAGGAGAGAGTTCATATCTAATAGCACACCATCCACAGATTTTAATCACATTACATTAATGGCTAAAATTTTACCCTTTGAAAGTTGAGAAATCACATATTTTTTCACAATGCCAAATTACACGGAGAGCGACCTCAAAAATAAACACACCCAGAAGAGGCGGAAGATACGTATAGTAGGCTCCTGAAAAGAAGAAGATACGCAATTTCAAAGAGACAGAACTATAAACTCAATAGAAGAAAAATTATATAGAAGCCTTTCGAGGGAAATCATTGATTCTCTGACAAATAACGCAACTATTGTTTAGCTAATTTGAGAGCATTTGTGTAGTTGTAGAGGAGTCGAGCATAGGAATCGAAAATCCTAAATCGTCACAGTAGAATCACTGAAATATCCCACGAAAGGCACAACTGAAATGGACAAAGGGGACTTCGTCTAGAAAGAAATCATGTCGTTCAAGACCTACTTCCTTTAGCAGAAAAGGCAAAATATACGCAAAACTTATCGATGCCCAAACATGTTTCTCTGAAAATAAAGGACCATATTGATAATTTTCTCAAATCGAACGCTCAACAAACATATGTAAAACTTTGTGATACGTTTCTCTCTCATCTCCCTCCATCTTTCTTCACTCTTCCCTTTCATGTCCTATTATCCTCCGATGGCTAATTCGCAGAAAATCGAAATCGCCCTAAACCCTAACCGTAATCCTCCTCCTACGGGAGTTCCACCGTCGTCTTCCTCTGTTATTTCTCGACCGTCCAATGAAGATACAAATCGGTCGGCCACCGCTAAACGTCCACGGGAGGAGTACGCCCCCGCCGCCACGGACGAGGCTGGTTTGCCGGGGGACGATGTGCCGCCATTGAAGAAGCGGGTAAAGGTTTCCCAAGATGTAGTGTACCGTATAGTTGTACCGTCAAGACAGATCGGGAAAGTTATTGGTAAAGGAGGACATCGTATACAGAAGATTCGTGAAGAAACCAAAGCTACCATCAAAGTTGCTGATGCTATAGCTGTGAGTTATGCGACTCCTCGTTCTGTCTTTATTTTGTTTTATTAATAGTTAGATTCTTGGAAGCGCGAAATTGATTAAATGGGTAAAATAGGGCAGTTGTTGCAATTGCTTTTGTCGAAATTTGGGATTTTTTGGAATCTAATTGAGAAAATTAAGTACAAACTTCATTGAATTGAATGAATTGAGAATTTTCTTTGTCTTGTTTAACTGCTGGCTGAATTGCCTAGTGATAATGAAGTGTGTTAGTCCGAGATGAGCTTGAGCAAAGAAGCATGACCAGGGATGATTCATATAAATAACTGCAAGTTGAGTTTAGGATTGAGGCGCAGTTGTTTTGTCGCTGTTGGTTATCTTTTACTCAACGTCAAACTAATCATAGAGTTTCCTTCTGTTGTTATGCATTTGATATTTGCAGCGTAATGAAGAGCGAGTAATTATCATTAGTTCCAAAGACAATGACGATATGTTTAGTGATGCGGAGAATGCCCTTCATCAAATTGTGTCACTTATTTTAAAGGTAACATATTTATGAGTGATAACCTATTAAGTTATTTACTTTGAGTATCTCCTGTTTATATACTAGCAAGAGATGTCTTATACACTATGTTTTTGGTCGTCTTTCCTACATTTCATGATATGACCTTTTGATCTGCCTATTACATTGGAAAACTGTTTTAGTGTCTAATCCTTGTTATAGCTGATGTCTTTACAATAAATCAATGAAACTTCTTTGGTTTTTCCTGCGTCTGGTGCAAAAAACTCAAGTCTTTTTGTCTGGCTGTGGAAGCTTAAGGATAGATTGGTTGTTCTCATTCCCGTATTATTTCCACTCTTGCAGTACAGCAACAATCTCTTGGCGTACAACTTCTAAAAAATGAAAAAGGAATCCCTTTAACAGCAATTATTCTGCCAACTGTTTCTGGACCATCATTTTTTGGCGATTCTCCCTGTCCTGATATCTCTACATGTATGAATACATATGTGTATACATATATACTGTAATCTTGGACAACCAATTTTGAGAAAACGTGATTATCACCTCCGTGATACTCTCTTGGATCTTACATGTATACTCCTGAGGAGAGGAGATTGGATTGGTTAGGCCATTAAGCTTTTCTATCTTTTTATTAACTATTAAGTCGTCTAGGTTTCCTTTTCCTTTTCATAAAGATAAAATTTGAATTATCTTCTTCTTAAACAATGTTGTCACAGCTGCTAGGTATGATTCTGATTGTTGTTTCAAGGCTAACCCATGAGAGCTTTCCAGGGAGGAACTGATCCTAGCCCGATTTCTTTTTTCCATGATAGGATGATGATGGCAACCTTGACTCACAGAAAGTAGGTGCGGGACATGTGGCAGCAAACACAATAAGGTTTTTGATTGCTGGTTCTCAAGCAGGTGGTTTGATAGGAATGTCCGGTCAAAATATTGAAACTTTGAGGAATTCTTCTGGAGCTACTATCACAGTTCTTGCTCAACATCAGTTGCCTTTGTGTGCATCTGCTCATGAGTCTGATCGTGTAGTACAGGTGAGAAGTTGATACAATTGGCCAGTTCATTTCTTAAATTGTTTGCATGTCTGTGTTTCACACATTTGGTATACTGATGGTTTCTTCAATAAACTAGATGTCGTATTAAACCATTTATTTCTGAGGTGGTATTGTAGTATATAGCAGTCAAAAGTTAAACAATATGTATGGAACATTGGATCTCTGTTGGAGAAAACCTTATAATTTTGTTGGTTCTCTGCTTCTTTTTGTATCTCTTGTACAACGGTGGTTTTCCCATCATTAATAAAATTATTTTGCCTTAAAAAGAAACAGGCAAATCTTAAAAGAGGAGCTATTGTTCAACTAACTTCGATTAAGTTTCTAGCACTATTTGCACATGTACCTAGTCGACTTATCACATGCTTTCATGGGTTCTCTGCGCTTCTGTTTTGTTGTGACCAGGCTCAACTACAGCTTTAATCATTGTTCATCTGTCTGTTGTTAACTTGAAGTTGTTTGGCAGTTTTGGGATATCACTGTCCTGTATAACCTATATAGCATGTAGCTTTAGTCACTTTTTATTTATCTGTTGTTAGTTTGATTTGTTTGGCATTATCGGGATTTTGTCCGTCCTGTATAGGAAGATTTGTGTTTTGTCAAGGACTTATCTCTTTTTAACTTATTTCTACCTTTAAGAGCTCCAGCATTTTAATCTTTTTAACTTTCCTTTTGCTTCCTAATTCAGCTTGCAGGAGACATTCCTGCGGTCTTGAGAGCTGTGGTAGAAATTGGCTGTCAGTTGAGGTTTTGTAATTTTTTAATCAAGGAGGTTTAATTAATTTAGCTGACATAATTATGCTTGTTCGATTATTCTAAAACTAATTAATTCTAATATGTATATTTGTCAGGGATAACCCCCCAAAACAAGTAATTTCAATCAGCCCAACATACAATCTTGGTTATTCTCGCGCGTCTCATCCACATGTGGATCCATCTTCAGGTTAACCAATCTTCTCTTATAGTAGTACTTTTAAGCTTCTGGACTGATATGATTGGTGCTATATTAAATTTTGTTGTTCTATATTTTAAAAGAATAACACCATTCTTGGGACTGCTCTTGCAGCTGAATATGTAAATCTGACAATGTTAGTTCCCGAATCATTAGCTGGTGGGTTGATTGGAAGGTGCGGCTCCAATATTTCAAGGATCCGTGCAGAGTCTGGAGCAACGATTAAGGTACATAAATATCCTTGTAAGATCTTTCAGATTCGTCTCTTGTTGTTTGAATGTTTGTGGTCTTGCTTTGTAGGTACATGGTGGGAAAGGTGAACAGAAACAAAGACAAGTCCATCTTGGTGGTAGTGCACAACAGGTAAAAATTCCTGTGGTTCACTTCTTTTTGGTTTGTGTGTGTTTGACTTATTGTCATTTAAGTTTGTTCCGAATTATTTTTTGGTGGATGCAATTGTATGTCACCATAAGTTTCATTTGATAATATCGCTTCTAAAATGGAACTGTCTTGGACGATTTACTCTCTGAATAAGCATAAAGATCTTCAACTAGGCTCTTGTAATTTTAACTTGTTTACCTTTGGGAAAGGTCAATTGATGAGATATCAAGGATTTCGGCTCATATTGCGTCCTTTAATATATTTTTCTGTTCAACAGGTCGCCCTTGCTAAGCAAAGAGTTGATGAATATGTCTATTCCCAGTTGATGTTACAAGGTGGTAGTGAGCAGCTACACGATACAATGAAGCTCCAGCAGTCAATGCAGTTGCAACAGTCGATGCAGCTGGAACAACAAATGTAATTTTTTGTCTACCCTATTGACTCATAATTGGTTGAGTCTTAAATAAATAATTTGGACTCCTGTCTGACATCTAAGTTCTCAATGTTGCTTGGTGCAGCAGACCGAACACATCTGCTACACTGTTGCCAGGATATAGTCATGGTCATGGACTTCATATGAACAGGTAGTGTTGCATACAAACTCTCGTAAAATCTGATTGTTATCCCAATATAAGTGTCAGAAAGTTCCTGGTTCTTTTATATCTGTCATAGTATAATTAAAAGTTGGTAGTCTGACACTGAACCTTAATATGACATTTCTTTCTCATGCTCCATTGGACTTAATCAGTAGCTCTTTCAGAGTTGCTTTGAGTCAATAACTTGGATGCTTTGCTGGAGTGCCTTATTCACTGGTTGTAGACTACTTACTTTGCTAGCTTATGGAATGACTATAGTCTATTCTTATATTTGCAGTAACCAAGAAGCTCAAATGATGGCATCCTACCAAGTATACTCATCAACCACCCCTCAAGCTCCTGCTTACTATGGTCAGTCTTATCCAGCTCCACAAATGTAGAGGAAAAGGGGGGTCTTTCTGATGCAGCTTTTCAATCAGATGATTGATATACACAATGTTGACAATTTCTTGTTGTGTCATAATTTGGATTTCTGATATAAGCATTGGAGATGGTCGGTTTCGGCCAGGATGTCTCTTGTTGATGTTGCGACATAGTTTGCATCACTTAATTTGTGGAATATTGATGGAAAAGTTAATGCTTAAAGTTTTGTGATCAGCGAACCTAGTATGCGCCTCTGGGAGCAGCAGATCTACTAAAGGGAGCTTATAATAGCTATTACATTGAAGGTATAAGCACCCTCTGGATCTTCTGCCCCTTTGTTCTCATCTGCTTCCACCCTGCCCCTTGAAAAATCTCCCAAACCCCACCCTGGTTTACCTTTGCTGCTTGATTTTCATTTACGTCTGTTGTTTCCATCAGAACAGAACAGGGATGTGAGAGTATGCATTGCACATCGGACGCGGTCACCTCTCATTGCACTGATTTCTGAAGAACTTTTAGAAAAGCATTTCGTGCGAATGGTTTAGAAATGAGATGATCAGGAGTGATGGATGAGGGGGGGGGCTGATCGAGAAGCCGAGTTCGAGACAATGTTCTGTAGCAGCAAAAAGATTGACCCTAGTTTATTGATTCAATTATTTCTTTTTGGCACCCAAACAATTCAACCCCATCACCCCACTTGCTTCTCCCTACCCCCTGCCATAGACACCCCCACCCCCACCCCGCCCAGTTCCATCATGCATATCATTCCCCTAAATCTGTACAGCATTGTCTCCGTATGTATGTTTCTCAGAAGATACACTACCGCATCTTTTGACTCATTTATCTTTCATATTTGTTAGGTAGAAGCAGATTGACACACTGCGAGTTGATCTCTTACAAAATGTGTTTATGTTAAGCATGGTGTACAGCATTTGGTAAATCCTAGTCCAAAACCAAACCCAGTACTGGCAATTTGTGATAATTTTTCAATCGATGTTGCTGAGTATCATTTATGGAATAATTGCGAAGAGGTCTGTTAATAGATTTATCCATGCAAATGAGCAGGTTGGGAAAAATGACGACAGAAACAAATTCGGGATTTAATTTAAGTACTTATTCGAAACTTCTTAATGCTTTAATATTACTCGGTTTTAAATGATGAAAGATTAAGAATATTAGAAAAATAATCTATGTATTAATACGTCATATTGTATAAAGTTTGTAAAATGTTATGCTCTTTAGTTGATAATGTTTGAACAACCGAAAGTTGCTCAATTAAATACTTATATAAGTAGTAATAGGGTCAATAAAAATTATTTTTTATTCTCAAATTATATGATATTAATAATTTTTTATATATATTTTTAAAAATATTAAGTTATTAATTACTGAAACCTATAAAATATTTTATCTATTATCTACTTGTTCTAGTTTATGTTGCGGACATAATATTTTGAGAACATATCAAAATTTTATTTATTAATATGCATAAACTTCTTGATTTAATTATACTATTATACTTTTTAACTATTTTCTTTTTAACGCAAATTTAATCATTAGAAAAATTTTAAATTAATTATTTAATTTTATTTATCCAAAAGACTCAATTTTTTATTTTATATTTATTATTCTAATTTTGACGTTTATGTACTTAAAATAATTCATTAGAATGATATATTAAAATCATAGTTGAAGCAGCTAAAAAAATGATTTGTTAAGAATAATATTATAAAATCACGATTAAAATAGCTAAAAAATATAAAAAAAAGCAACCGAAAAATATTTTTTACTTGTCCCACGTAATAAGAGAGAAGAAGTGGATAGTTGAAACAAATAGGACAATTGAAAGTTGCTCACGCAAACAACACCACCAAAAGCACCTCAATTAATTTGCTTAAGTAGTAAAGTTAAAAACAAGAGTATTGAGTATAAATATAGAATATTAAATAAGAATGCATCTATTAACTCTGTTTAGTCAATTCAATTTGGTTCAAATTTTTCTAGAAATATTGTTAATTTCAAGTAAAATCTAAGTATTAATTATAAAAAGCCTTATTCCAACTTTAAGGCTAATAATATTGTTCTGTAGACATCCACATAACAACGAAATCTCCTCATCTAATTGAGTGTAATAATAGAGAGTTGATTTTTCAAATTGCAAAATTTCTTCACACTTTTAATTAGCTTAATAAAGCGGCTACTGAGACCTTGAAAGGGAAAAAAAAAAACTTACAAAATCAGAAAGTAGTTACAACAAAAAGTTGAATAACATGAAAGAAGAACGACCAACCACTAAATCCAAAGGTAATATCACTTTCATCTATAACTAACTCAACCAAAATAACACTAACAAGTAAAAATATAACTATTTGAATTACGTGTATCTAAAAGAATAACTCTACGAACCTTCAATTTTTTGGTCCCTAAGCAAGTGGCCTAGTAGAGCCGCCTGAGAACAAATTCTCAAACAATTTTGGGGCCATTTCTGGAAGATTAACAGGCTGAGGAGCCATGAAATTGACAATCTTTTCATGAATATTGTACCTGCAAGAACCAAAAACAACTTCTATAATCCGGAGAATCAAAATGCAACCTAGCACAATATAATCATTAATCAATTACCGAATTTTACGACTCTTTGAAGCACGACGATCAACAATTTTCCGTTTCTTTGTTTGCAGTCTCTTCAACGCATAGAATGCCGTCTCTGCAGTTGATAAACAATTGGTTAGTTTTAGGTGTTCTTTTTCCAGGAAGCAAAGAACCTTAAAATGCATCATCAGCCAAACACAAGAACTATAATCATATGAATACATTTTTAGGAACTTATTCATGCTGCATACATGCTATGAAGAATATAATTTGGAATTCAAGTAAAAGCAGAGATTTTTCTGAAAATAATAGTTACACAATTCATGCAAAATAAGCAGGCAACATTCCTGATGCAACGTAGTAACCTAAAAAAACGTATCATATTTGAACAGTGCGAACAGCTGGTATATGAGGGTCAAAATCATAGGAGAAAGATGATAAAACATTGAACATGATGTTGCAGGTATACACATAAAGGTGAGGATAACCACATTTTCCTAACAACATAAATCACCATAGCAGAAGGTGGTACTTCTGATAAATAACCAGCTCATTTGAAGAGGGTACAAGGGGGTGAACATTTTACCAGATGATGCGGGATCCACTGCCTCAAAGAACTCCTTCAGCAATTGCTGATAGAATTCAGAGTCATCCAAAAGTTCCGGATTGCCATCCATGGTTGTTCCCTGATCCAAGTTAAAGGATAATGAGATGTGCTTTTCTTTCTAAAGAAAAACAATACATGCAAGAGCATTCTCATGCAAAAACTAATGCATTACATGGAGAATAACATTTCCACTCTTGTACCAATTGCATAAACCTGACAAAGATAGTAGCATGCGTATATTCATCTAAGCAACACACTCAACAAGGAGATTCGCTGATCCACTCCTATATAAATTAGACTTCAACAGCAAACACCATTCAGGCAAAAATTGACAAAATGCATAAATAACACATTGATACCTCTCCATTGCCAGTAGCATCTGGAACCTGCATAGAATCAGGCACATAAATCAAAACCAAGGAAAATAGGAAAGAAAATTGTCATAGACATTAAGAAATATAGCCTTCCTCAAATCAACTCATGAAGTTAAGACTTACAGTTCCAAATAGTGCAACTGCCGATCTACTTTGTTGCATTCCTTTTATCATTTTGCTAGGATCCCTCATATAACCGGCTACTTGTTGACTGATATCCTGTACAATATCAGAAAATGAACCTAGCCATTGTGATCGTTGCTGTATGTAGCCTCTTTAAGTCCAAGAGACAAACCTGATTAAATGCTTGTAATTTGCCTTTGATCGCGGCAGCACCAGAGGTCACTTGGGTCTTTCTCTGCCATTTATCTATTGATTTGTCCCTAAAAGCAGCCATCCTGTGACACAAGAATTGTCAATAACAGGCCAATCTATTTAGCTACGGGAGAACTGGCAAAACAACTTGTCAATAAGAATACAATGCTGAAAAAAGGGCAGAGGATTAACTATTCTCAAACCTAATTTTTAGAGTAATGCACATACTCGTGGGTATGCAGATTTTGTTCCTAATTATTACAGATGTGCATAAAATCTGACTCCAGATAAACACTAATAATGGGATGCAGAACCTAATTCTTCACCGGGGAAGCAAGATCTAACCTACTGCCTAGAAGAATGTAATTATATAGCTAGAAGAAAAGCAATTGAAAAGGTAATCAACTTTCCATGACTTATGCACCCAAGTTCTCAGACACTCCAGTTTAGACTTATATTAACAATACTAACATGGATTAAAAATCTTGATGATGTTGCGATCAAGATTCTTCCCCTCCTTTTTCATTTGATTTCCAGTTGAATTTAGCTCAACAAACAAATGGTAAAAGCTTAAAAAAAGTCACATTGTAAAAGCAGATTGGTATCATAATTAGCTCTCATTAATTCAAATGATAACTTATACTTGCTCTATTGCAATGTGTATCTATGAGTCTTTCAATTTTGGGAGGTCTGACGATAGCTGACACCAATTTCATTTCTATATGACTTTCAAAACCTTCAAGAATTGCAAGTTTTAAAGTGTGGTATGATATTTTTTTCTGCTAGCTAACCTCTAAACCATTGCTTGATATGCTCTGCACAATGACTAACCTATTACCAAGTCAAATTGATATCTTATACTCTTCATATGTTGTCATATAAAATGTGACTAAGGGAATATAAGGTTAGACGGGAACTTACATACACATTGTTCTTATTTTGCTCTTAGCTCTCTGGAACTAGACATGTCAGACAGACAGTGACATACTGGAGTAAAGGCATACATAGTAACATACTTGGGATTTATGTTTCTCTTAAGGTTTAAGATAACCGTGACACAAGTCTCATCTTGCACTTGGGGAACTGCATATTCAGACATGTCATACAGATAGACAAAGCCATGCATGGAGTAGACACATAGGATCTGGGAAGAGATAAACAAGATGAATGAAAAAAAAAAAAACTGGTTTTCCCTTTTGCATAGGCAGTGGAAACTTGAAAATCTGCAAGGAAGATGACTAGAACAAAGTGAAGATACCATCCACCAAATTCTGTTACCTCTCCCACTTAGGCACTAGCTTCTTCCAGCAACAATCTCTTGCTCATTTTGATTAGAGTAAAACACAAGGAGAAATGCACTTTGCATGCAAACATTTCGCTCACATGAACTATTATATCAAATCTGGGTTCATGCAATTGAATTCGTACCCGTATTTTAAGTTTGACGACGAAAAATAACTAGGAATCAGGTATTGTCTATTCACATTCTGCCAATTATGTGATCCAGCTTAGGCTATACTAGTGTTAGCAATGAAATGCTAAGAAACAAACTTTGCTATTGTGTCTGCTATTTCCTTTAAAAGATCATCGCTCCCAGTACGCCCTACCCCTACCCCTCACCCTCCCCTTCCCCTAAATCACTTCAGTAAATTTGGTAGTATTTGAGCCCAGAGCGGAGAACTTATGTTCTGCTGAGGAAGTGTTCAGGCTTTTTAGCTTCCAGGAATAATACATACCAATCCCCTTAAATGTCTAGGCAACCATAGTTGTGGCACCTGAACTTTCTTTTTCCTTTTGTTGATAAGTGGAGCCCTGATAAACATCTACCGGCTATGTTGGCTGATTTCCTCCTACATGACACTCTTCTTCCTGGTGTTAACAGTTTATAAGGTTGGAAGTTCCTCCTGATTTGTCATATAAAATATGTATATCTTGTAGCCAACAAATAGAGATCGTGATCTAAAGCAATAAAAGATATTGAAGCTATAAACAAGGAATGTCACAGTAAGCCTAAGTTAAACATTCTACCTTGAATGCATTTGAGAAATCTTCCACCAATCATCATCAACTTCACCTGACTTTACAGAATCTTCCAAAAGCTTCAGCCTTTGACCAGAATTGACTGCAGGAAAGAAAACTACAGAAAAATCAACCAGTGAATATGTTAATCCCAAAAGATGTGTATATTGTCTTTGAGCTATGAGGAGAGTTGATGATCATTAGGCCCTTAAATATGAAAAATATGCAAAAAGTCACGAACTTTTTTTATTTTACATTCTCAAAAAAGAGTCAGGGACTTTGTTTTCCAGTTTGGCAACATTACTAAATATTGTGGCATATGAGAGAATTTCCACTGTTTCAGTTGATCACAGGAAAAAGGGGCTTATAGAACTTTACTTACAAACCACTGTTAAGAGCTGCAACACACAAGCAAATTGGTTTCTTTCGCAGGTGTGAAAATCTAGCAAATTTGTGACCCTGTATAACCTAATGTAGAGCTTTTAAGCAAGTCGCCAAGTTGTCTCCAGTAGTCAAAAACTCAATACCTTGAGTTGAGGATCAGATTTTGATAAAGAGCATCTTGTTGCAGCCTAATTTTAGCAATATTTTACTACTACTATTATAAAAGATTATTTCAACAAGTAAATTCAGATTTTCAAAAAACTCAAGAAAACACTCAAATTTTGTGTATGGATGCAGCTCTTTAAGTATCTGCAAAATCAAAGCTATATGTCATACCGTCCATTGATTGAGTAATTGATCGATTCTTCTCCAGTAGTACCTGCCAAATGGCAAAATGTTTTTGAATAACAGGTTACATAAGCAACGGAACTGTATTAACCTGAACACAAGATAGCACTCCCTTCACCCTACTTCACGAGACTTATATTCAGTATGCACAACAATCAAGAAATCAGTTGCCTTTGTCGACCTATAAGCTTTAAAATTTTACTACAATACAACAATTTTAAAGTTTGTAGATTATTTGTCAAGAGAATATTGCTGAAGGATCATGGTTTCGCTATTTATTGAAGCGCTTACGATATGATTATTCAGTGAAGTATTTAGGATATATTGGCACATCAAAGTGGCAAATCTATCACATATGGTACAGCGGAGAGAGGAGCAATGATCAGGCTTCCAGCAAAACAAAAGCATACTAATCTTTTCATACTCCAAAAGAAAATTGACTATGAAGTAACTGCTCTCACTGTACCTCTTGCAATTCCAGTATAGAATCCAAGGTTTTTCTGGACGAGTCAAGGAGATCCGAATATGCATCTTTAACTGTGTCGTCCGAATCACAAAAGGATGACCTAATTGGTTCCTGCAGGGAGTGAGCATGCATTCAAATTCAATTTGTCAATATCTTGAATTTAGTGCTGGTTCTGAAACAAAATGGTAACCCAGTGAACCTGCGGAAGTCTATTTGAGTTTGAGAAAGGCTTTTGCAGTAAGAATCTTAGCTCAAGTGTCTTGTCCCAGAGAGCCTTTGGGAAATTAAAAAAGAAAAAAAAAAAGGAATCAGTTAAAAACATAATTTTGTAAGTAAGACAATCTTGGATAATGCAAGGAGGAGATAATTTTGTAAGTAAGACAATCTTGGATAATGCAAGGAGGAGATAGTAAGTTATTAATCATATATTATACTAGGTTCAATTACTAGTCAATCATTGATCATATCACTTGAAAAGAATAATCATGACAATGATATTGGCACTATGGCTAAAATTTCAGCCATTGGCAAGCCAAGAAGTATAATCTATATGCGACTCAATCATATAGCATAGATTGGATATACAACAAAGATATCAATGGCAAACATACATGGAAACAAATCGCTTGCAATCACATGACAGTCATTTATGTTCCCTGTAACCAGGATTTCTTTTAATTGAGGCAACAGGAAGCATGCATGTACCCAAAAAAATGATTGTAAGAAGATAAAACTAAAGATTATCGTCTGTACCATTTGGTACACCATACCTTCTGGTTCTTAATTGCTTGACCTTTGAGAAGATCCTCATCCTTATGTTGCGTCAGATTCTTCAAAAGATCTCTGTGAACACAATAACCAACAAAATCAAATGTCTACCAATAGCTGGCAAGAGCACCACAGCTCTGATAGCAAGAACTCCTACTTGTTTTACTGCTGAACTATTTATCTTTTAGACTTATTATACGATCATCAAGACTTGAACCAAACTGAATAAGGAAAACCGGGCTGAAGCTTGATAAAAATATGATGCAAGCTACTTAATAGTGGAAAGACACATCAAACTATGGAAAAACTTGATATAAGTTCTTTTAAAATTAGCTAAGATGTATCTTTGGTGGATTAAATCCATTATTAAACAAGTGGTCTTAGAAATTGCGATATGAATCACTTTTAGCTCAGAAGCCTTTGTGTCCCGAATGAGACAGAAGAGCAAATATGTAGTTATTAGTTGATAGGTTCAAAATAAAAACAATAATTCTAAAAAATGCAGATATGAAATGAATTGCTTCGAATACTGACACTTCATATAACTAAGCTATATTGTAGATAAATAAACTTACTGTTCCTTCTGCTTAAGCTCCATATATTCTTTCTCAAGTTCTTCCATTTCAGCAATTTTGTGTTCCTCGGTCAGTTTCTCTCGCTCTTCTTCATCTTGATCTCCTGCCTCATCTTCCTCCTCCTCTTGTTCTCCACTTTCATCTTCATTGTTGTAATGGTTGACATCATCGTCATTTTCAGTATAGTCATTGTTGTCATCAATGCTGTCATCAAAGTTCTCAGCCTAAGCATATAAGAGAACATATATCATATGTAACATATTTGAAACAAAAAAGCTCAAGGACAGAACCAGATAAATACATAAGAGTGATTTTTCAAGAGTAATCTCAACTAACATCATCTGACATCTCACTTAATAATTCATCATTCTCAAATTCAGAGTTGCTTTCACTCTCCTCGACTTTCTTTGATCTCTTTGAAGACGTGCCCATTTTTCTGCCTCCTAAATCTGAAGAAACAAAAAACAATTCATCATTTATCAATCGAGTTATTAAAAGTGCATAAGAGAAAAACATGAAGCCTATATTTTCAGAAAGTATTTAAAACGTCGAGCAGGAAATTGCTAGACACACTCTAAAAGGCCTTGAGATGTCTATAGGTGTTTTCAGTTTCATAGGGATAAGCTGATAGCACATTGATAAGTGGAGTGCTCCCCTTCTGTATACATCACCATATATACAGTCCACTCTCTATCAATTCACAACCTTGATAGACCAAAAGTTAGAACTTTACACATTTTATCGAACATTCGAGACCTTAGAAACAAAATAACATAAAGCTTTAAGTTTCTAAGCCGTAAATCACAGGAAAAAAAAAACAGTCAGAATCAGGTATACATGCATTGCAGTTCAAGCCCTTTTGTTCAGCATTGAAGAAACAAGTTGCTAATTTAGCATTCAAATTGAATGGAGAAGATCTTATTTAACCAGTTAAGGAGAAGTAGAGTGTAACGATCATTACCAGAAGGATATGGAACTCAGCCACCAAATTTTTCATGGAGGAAAAAGAGGAGGGTTTCAGAATCCTAATAATAAGCGGGTTGCCCTTCTTTTCTTTTACTCGATCCATATTTTAACCCGACTCAGCCCTGCTTGCTCCAAATCCGTGATTTGGTCGGGTATTAAACTCGAGCTCATTATTAGCCCAAAGGCATTATTAGGCCTTTTTTTTCCTTCCTTTTCTGTCTTTTTTATTTTCCTTTTTTAAAAAAAAAATTAATTTTTTTTTACTGCATTTTTTGTAGATAAAAAATATTTTTTCAAAACTTTTCCAATAATTTTTGTTGTGTATATATAATATATTGATATTGTATAATACTTATGTGGTGTGTATGTATAAACTTGTATCAATAATGTATAATTTTGTATCAATATTATATAAATTGTATATTAACGTGTATCAATACTATGTAAATAGTATATGAGGGTGTAGATATTGCATAAATTATATATAAATGTATGTCAATATTATATAAATGGGTATGTAATGTATCAACATTATATAAATAGCGCATAATCATGTATCAATATTGTATATATAGTTTATATAGAGATATAGATGTCCGTATTTATTTGACTATCATGCATTTCCATTTTAATAAATAAAAATTAATAAACAATAAAATGATATAAATATTTAATTTTTTTCACAAAAGAAGTGCAGTAATTAAAAAAAGAAAAAAACTTAGTGTTACTTTATTACAGCCATTACGAAGTGACAAAATGTTGAGCAGTTTTATACGTACTATAATATATGAAATGTTGCGACAAAAAAATATCGTTAAAAAATTTATAAAAGAATTGATGAAGATAGTGGCATCACATTTTTCAATTTCTATACAAGCAATTTATCATACTTGAAAACTATCAAACTATGATTAAGGCACTCCTCACAGTTATATAGTAGAAAAGTAAAAATTTGTGATAGTAAGAGAATTGATATAAATTATAATGACTTTCATCAAATTCCTTTACGAACTTGGATGACTTTACAATCATTATTTTGTGTAGTCATCTAAAGTCAGGAGATATACGAAGACATTCTAATACCATAAGACTTTAAAAATTTTACTTTTAAAATTTTAACGATATCACATAAATTGAGATGAAAGAAGTAACATATATTATTTTAAAATTACATAAAATAGTACTATAATTCACACTATAAATAATCTAAAATAATTAAAAATTATATTAAAATTTAATTAACTTTCTATATTTTATCTATCACATAAATTGAGATAAAAAATAATAGATATTGACCCATACTAGCACGAGCACCGACGTCTAGTTTATTCTATATGTAATAGTTGCAACATTTCACAAACAGCCACCGCACAACTCCAAAAATTTGATTCATAACAGTTAATTAAGTTACTTAATTATTAATCTTTACACAAAAGTGCTGATGATTGCACGTGTACATACTCAAATATCTCCTAATTTGACGCCATTGCATGTCTGTACCTCGTTAATTAAGGTTCTTCTGTTTATACAATAATTATTTTTTTATAATTTTTATATTTTAAAAACAAAAAATAAAGTTAAAAATTTATTAATTGGCCCTGCACACGTGCGACCAGTTACAGACCTCACGTGTGATGTCGGACGATGTACTTAGATGCCAACACAATTATTTGAATCTGACAAAAATAAAAAGAATAAAAAATATTCAACCATAAATACTAATGATTTTTCATCAAATTAAAAAATTATCAACATAAAAAATACATTAGATGCTAAAAAAATTATTAAAATTATATCTTGAAAAGCTGCATCAAACTCTAAAATAATAAAAATAGCAGAAATATATTTCTTATGTGATATATTCAGAATGAACATAAGGGATCATTCTTATCTTTTTTCTCCCATTATTTATGATGTATACACTTCATATATTTCAAAATAAAGCACTTATGTTCTCCAATATAATGAAATGATCTTACACAAATATACTGGTTATTGTTAAGATAAAAAATTTATATTCAACTTCGAATACCTTAAAGTATCGAAAAGTAATTGGATGACTAATCACCTTACTCGAAGTTTTTCGATTTATGGTTAAATTATAATATATCGTACATATTAGACATAATGATATATATATATATATATATATAGTTCATGTTATTTTTTATTTTGT
>JAOTQR010000001.1:23376057-23400551 GCA_025774065.1 Solanum ossicruentum | reverse complement strand
CTGGGAGAGTATATTATTTTTATTAATTATCAATTATTTAAATAATAAAAAATAAATAATATTAAATAATACTTCCTCTGTCAAACTTTAGTTGACCCCTATTGGCTTGATATATAAATTAAAAATAGTAAATAATAGAGTAATTTTATCAAAATTACGCTTTGAATATAATAAATATAATGTCTAGAAAAATGCAATTGGAAATGGAATATGATTAATGATAAGGATAAATTAGGAACTAAATGTAAAATTGGGAGTAAAAATGAAATCGTCACAAAACAATAAATTATATTTTAATTTTTTAAATTAACGAAATATTTATGGACAAAGAAATTCCTACAATATATTTCACTTGGTATATTTTTATTTGCCTATTAATTTTAAATGTGTATGTGTATATATGTTGATAGGTTCTGAATCTTTCTGACCCATCCTACAAACTGTATTGCACTAGCCAAAAGAAAAAAAAGCTGCAACTCTTGCTACAAAAGGGAACACTCCATTTCTCTTCGTTCTGTCCCCACCCCCCACCCCAGAGCAAGAAAAACCCCATTTCCTTTCTTTTGGATTCCAAAAGGGAAAGAAAAAAGTAAACTTGTTTGGTTCTTCAGAGGGGAAAAAAAAGCAGAAAAAAAGATGAGTGGTGAAAAAGAAGATGGTTTAGGTTTGAGTCTCAGCTTAGGAATCATGAGTTCTCCTCAAAAGACTCTCAAGAATGACTTCACTTTGAATCTCTTGCCTTTCATGAACCATCATCAAATTTCTTCAGGTAAAAGTTATAAAGGTTCAATCTTTTTGCTCTGTTTTTTCTTCATTTGTTTTGGTCTTGGATTCCAGGGGCAGAGCCAAGTAAGGCTATTAGATTTACTTGAATCTTCTTGGTGAAAATTTTGGGTCCGCCATTGATGAATGCATGCTCTTTTTTAATTTCATTGATTTAAAATTATGGTCCAAATAAAAACACCCAATTTTTCTTTTTTCAGGGAGAAAGGATGAGGAAGGAGAAAAGGAAAGAGGGGATATAGATATGAATGAACCAGCAAGGATGATTTTTGAGTGTGATAATGAAGAGGAAGAAGAAGAAGAAGATCAAGTGATAATGGTTTCATCACCTAACAGCACTGTTTCGAGTGTGAGTGGGAAGAGGAGTCATGAAAGAGAAGAGAACGAAGGGGAGAGAGCCACCAGCTCGCTGGAGGATGACGGCGGAGATGCGGCGGCAAGGAAGAAACTCCGGCTCTCAAAGGAGCAAGCTGCCATTCTTGAAGAGACATTCAAGGAGCATAGCACTCTTAATCCGGTGAGTGGTAGTTTTTGTAAATAACTTTGTGGGTCAAGGGTAATTTTGGAAAACAGGGTAATTGCTTTTTGTTTTTTTTTTAAAATAAATATTGATTGAAGGATAACGTTTTGTTTAATCGTGTTTAATATTAGTGATGGGTGTAAATTCTATTGTGAATTTATTTTTTTAACTTTTTCACCCATTTTTTTAAAATTAATGCAATTTCTCAAAGAATTTTATTTTTATAAAATGCAAATTTTGAAGTTGTGATTTTTGGATTTCGAGGGGTATTTGTTTGACCATGAAAAATGTGAATATTTGGAAAAAAAATGGTTTCGATGATTTTTTTGGGTTTCCTATACGGGGTTGTATGTCTATGTTGGAGCTCAATTGTATCGGGATTCGCGTTATGTAGGCACTGTTTGGAGGCAAGCACTTCTTATCGTTTCATTTTCAGATTCAAACTCGAAATTTCTGATTGTAGAAGGAGCAACTTCATCTATCGCACTACATTCTTCGTTGATTAATGAATTTTAGTTATTTGTTAATAAAATTGTGGGAGTATTAATTTGTTTTTTATTTTTCAGAAGCAAAAATTGGCTCTGGCAAAACAGCTGAATCTCAGGCCAAGACAAGTGGAGGTGTGGTTTCAGAACAGGAGGGCAAGGTACGTTATTTGTGTACATATTCAAGGACATTTTTGGCATTGAATAATATTTCACGTTTGTAGCATGAATCTTCAGACGTTACTGTGGACACACGTGTAAGTGTTGCAACTATAAATTTATATTATGATATAATTATTAAAAAATAATGTCCTGTCGGGTGATACACGTGTGCATGGATTATACTTGTAACTTTAAAATTTAAAAATTGCCTAATAATCCAATCTGCTTTGCAATTAAAAAAGATTTATTCCATTTTTGCTTTGGTCAAACAACATAAATATTGTCTTGTAATAATAGCAAACTATACTATTGGGTATTGTCACTTAAATTTTACTACTATTAAGTTTCACAATTTTGAAAAAAAAAACCTTGACTAATTTAGATTCACATCGAAGGAAAAAAACCAGTTTGGGGTCAATGGCGACTTTGCTTTTAGGGCTCGAAGCAAAGTTAAAATCTCTAGTTAAGGATGGAGGGATCAACATAATCTTTAGTGACATATAACACAAGGTTAAAATAAGTGGATAGAAAAATACAATAAATAAAACACAAAATCAAGTTCAAAGATAGAATTAGTCCTTATAGGTGAGTTTTTTTAATTAATCAAGGAGAGAATTAGAATCAAAATTTGAGAATTAATGAAGTAATCAAGGAGAGAATTATAATAAATATTGCTCATATGATGGTTTTAAAATGGATGGTCGAAATTAAACAATGTTTATGTCTAGAGGAATCTTAGTAGCTTAGTTGGTTGACTACCTGAACTCTCATCTTATTGGTGAGGGTTCGATTCCCCACCTTGTAATCCTTCACCTCCAACTTTTTTATGTTTAAATAGCACTAGATTATATTGTACTGTTGAATTAGTTTTGAATTTTGAACTCATTGACATTGTCTCAGGACCAAGTTGAAGCAAACAGAGGTTGATTGTGAATACTTGAAGCGTTGCTGCGAAACCCTGACGGAGGAAAACAGACGTTTGCAGAAAGAAGTCAGTGAGCTTAGAGCATTGAAGCTCTCTCCACAACTGTACATGAACATGAGCCCTCCTACCACCCTCACCATGTGCCCTCAGTGTGAGCGCGTTGCTGTCTCATCATCTTCATCCTCCGCTGTCTCTTCTTCAGTCACCGGAGCCAGTGCCTCTCGTTCACACCACCAAGCTCCCGTGCCCCTCAACAAATCATGGGCTGCGATACTCGCCCCTAAAACACTCTGAGGTGGTGGGTGCAATGGGCAATGATGTAATTTTACTCTTGTCCAAAGTGATAGAGAAAGGGTAGTGAAAAGTGGTCCAAGATAGGGTAGGGAAGTGTTTATAGAGTAAGAAGATGAATGAGATGATTACAAGAGAATCTGAGTTGTTTTTATTTTTGTTTTAGTTGGTGAATGATTTGATGTTCCAAAAGTAGGATGTGATGTGTTGGAATTGGGAGGAACAATTTGTTTATTTCATTTGTGTGTAGGAAACTGGTTAAATGGGAAGACATAATTGTGTTCACTAACTATTTTTGTATAGTATATCCATACTTTTTGCATGAAGAATCATGGCCTTCTCCTGGGCACTTGTGGTCATCATTGTTATATGCTATTATCCACTTTTGCACCTAAAAGTATTTGACTAGCTAGGATTCCCTATCTAGGTCACAAAACCAACCGCAATGTACTTTTATTTATTTTACTCTCTTCGTCTAATTTTGATTTAATGAAAAGAAAAAATAATTTTTGAATTGTATAGTCATATAAAATGTACTAAAGTATTTATATTTTGTGAAAAGTTAAAGAATTGTTAGAACAAATAAATTGAAACAAAAAGAGGGTATGTAATAATTCTGATATTTGATCAAGGGGAAAATGTGATGATTTTACTTGGCTTTTTTTCTGTATAAATCGAGATTGAAATTTTTATCACTATAATTTTCACTCTCATTGATAGGCAAATATAAAGAAATTACTTAGTATTTTCGTCTCTATCAAGATTTGAATGATTATTTTTTATTGTTTTTGCCCCACCCTCATGTCCATGGTATCTTCATTAGATTTTTTCACTATCATAAAGTTGCGTATATACTCGTTAATACTCGTTAATATACTTGTTATAAAAGTGTCAAAATGAGATCAAATATAGGTCATCCGTCCGACTCGTCCAATATTTTATGGGTTAGACTCAAGATAATTTGAATTGGACTCAATCTCAACCCGATCAAGCCTTAACCTATTTTGAAAGAATCTTCAATTGAATCCAATTTAATCTCAAATTTCAACCTATTCTAATGCTCTTTATTTGCATTGATGCAATGTATCTTTTCTATCTATTTTATATTTTCTATTATTTATAACTTTTTATTTTATTGTCTTAAGTTGAAATTCAAATTGTGATTACAAAAAGTAAATAATAACATGTTAAAATTACTGAGATTAAGCAGGTCATAACCCAACTTGAATTTTAGCCCGAAGTAAATTTGGATGGGTCATAACTCCACCCAATTTCTATTTCAACCCATTTTAACATTCTCAATTTCAACCCAATTCGTCAGTTTGACACCCCTACTCGTAAAAACTAGCTCCATGATAAATAGAACCAAATGGTATCACAAGTAGAATCCCAAATTATAAAGATACGGGCATATACATATCTATCAATATTTTTAACGAGGTTTTAAGTTTTATTTTCCCCTCCTAGACTAGTGGCGAAGACCCGTGCTGTAAATTCTTTTTTAGTCTCGATTTATGGAATATCGATAGATTTTTTCTATATATTTTTGAAGATATTGTAAAATTATAATTGAAACAGCAAAATAAATATTATGAAGTCGTTGAAGCAGACACGTCAATACATAGCTGCTTTAAATAAATTAAATTAAAAAGCTCATAAATTATTTTTTGTTGACTCATCGTAAACTGCAATATAAATTATTTTTGAATCTCTATTTATATGCCATTGATAGGTTTTTCCTATATATTATTGAAACAACTAATGAAATATTATGAAGTTGTTGAAGCAGACAGATCAATACACAACTATTCTAAAATGATTAAATTAAAAAACTCACAACTTATTTTTTATTGGCTCACCGGAGACTACAATATAAATTATTTTTTAGTATCGATTTATGTAACACCGATAATTTTTTTTTCTATATTTTAAAAATTATTATAAAATTATAATTGAAGCAGCTAAAAAACTATTATGAAGTAATTAAAGCAGACATATTAATACAATTGTCTTGAAAAAATTAAATTAAAAAATTCATAAAATATTTTTTATTGATCCTATATAATAAAGACGAAGAACAATTAGAAGCTGCTGCCTTATTATCTTATTAATAAGTAGTAAAGTAATGCATTCATCTTTTGGGTTTTGATTTACAAAGGGTCATTGCCAACCCCAAGATGGCTTTCAGAAAAAAAGAAAAGCAATATGGGAAAGTTTCTACTAGGAATGTATTTCTTTAACATGATAACGACATAAACAACAGAATATGAAACAAAAACGATGGCGGAAATCTCAAATTCCCTTGGTACAGCTCATATGTTATATGTCGAGAAGAATACAGACGACTAAAGGAGAGGAAGCAGCCCTTTGAAAATAAGCTGAACTCAATCTCAACATCAATGTTCAATCAAAATGAAATATACAGGTACACTTCCAAAGTGAAACTTCCCCTCACCCCCACAAATTAATTGCTAGAGTATCATGTTCATTCAGCTTTAATAAACAGCTATCAGTCACACAGTATTTACAGTGTCAGCAAGACAACGCAGTATGCATCCCAAACCAGCTTTTTCTGTTAGCTTTTCATGGATCCTTAGGCATTGGTCACATGTTGGGCGATCGCCAGTAGATAAACCTCTGTATAAGTACCTGCACATTAGTTAAGAAGGTTCGACTGTGAATATTGTAAACCAACTTCAGAAATATGCCACGTTACTTGTGAATCAGGTTGATCTATCGGATAAATTACACACCAATTTCACATTCACACATTTCTTCTTCTGTGTCTCAAATATGATTACATCAAACGAGTTCATTTCAACTAATAGTGTTTGTGAAGCAGAGTTGATGGTCCAATATCAGAAACAGAAAATGAGTTCTGCTGGGGTCGCTGCTATGGTCTATTAAGCAAATGAAAGCTGTCAAAATTGTTCATTCAACGAGAAAATGTCACCTTCATCGCATAATTCCTTCATCTTCTTTACACTAATGAAGATATAAGCAGATTTACGATTAAATATTAAGCCCAGAATCTGAAGAAACCAAATCAGCGGTGAATTATTTAAAGTTGGCATCCTGTTTCAGAGGTAGAATATTGGTGTAACTGCGTGTACTGCAACTAAAGAATCAATTCTAATCAGCATACAACCACATCTGTACAGGTAAGAAATCTCTTTTCTATGTCCCTCACCTTAATTAACACTACTACATCAACAACCTATGTAGACCAAAGACGTTTTGAGTAGATGCATTTGAGTACCAATTAGCCAAGAGATGAAGTCATTTTTTTGTTGAATATAGCTAAGAAACAGAGCTTTGTATTTTGCTATATCTTGCTAACTTGGTATTTGGTACAATTTGGATGCTTTACTAAGATTTATATTGTGGATTCATTTTATGTTTCTTTTTGCATCGTTTTTTAATCCTCGTAATGTGTTATCTCTGTTGCTCAGATCCTCAAAGATGTCTCCGCACCAGGGTCTGGTCCTCCAAAGATGTCCTCACACCAAGTCAGATCCTCAAAAAATTGTATAACTTTTGAAGGAACCAACATGCATCAGGTAGTAATTTTAAGGATCAGAGTAGCATAGTCTTCTACTAATTTAGGTCCTATATCATATAAATATAGTTACTTCAAAACTATTAGATCCTGTCCAACTTGTGTCATATTCCCTTATTTTCAAAACTGTGTGTATTACTATAAGACATGACTTCTGTCTGTTGCTTGTTTCTCTGATACTTGTGTCGGGCCGATGGGGAACAAAAATTCTTAAGTGTGTGTATATATATATGTATATGGGAAAAGGATTTGGAGTAGTTCCATGAACAATCCTTTCTGGAATTTGTTTTTTTAAATTAACTGCATACTGTCAATATATTGTAACAGGTGAGTGAAAATTTAGAACAAATGTTAAGTGGGTGGAAGATATCATACTTGTCTAAAGAGAGAAGAGAAAGCTGTTGAAATCTATTAGCTAGCTAGAAATTGCTGAAGCTTTTATCAAAGTAAAGGACAGAGTAGATATATCATTTGATGGAATGGGAGAAAATATAGCCTCCTACACGAAGGGGTAAGGAGAACAGATGTATTGGCCTTGCCATGAAATGAATGAGATTTGCATGTAAGGTGATGCTGTATAGAAAAAGGTGAGTGTTTATTGGTCTTATGGTTGGGAATTGTTACTGGAAACAATTTGGTTGTACATATGATGTGAAGACTAAATTAAACTTGAAGCATGCTTATCTAAGGACTATGTGATTGTTCATCTGGCAATTGTAGCTGAACTCATCACAGAAGAACTAAGGGTTCATCTTTGAAAACTAGCTTGAGAAGACCTATTCAGAAAGGGAATGCAAAGAAAGATAGAAGTTGACATAAATCTACATTTTAAATAGAAAAGTGGTGAGAGTATAATGGTGTAGAAACAAGCAATGCAAGTACATTTTCAGCGAGCGTTTATTACATGGGTCTTTCTAGGGAGACAAACAAGAAAGACGAGGTGAAAGGAGATATGCATAGACTAAGACCAAATAAAGTGACCTTCAGATGCTGCATAGAGTGGGATGCAATTCTTTCTGTCGAAAATCACATAAGGAGGAAGCAGATTGTTGTAAGTTGGTGTTTCATGTATAAGGAGTATGAGAAGGCTGGTGATCACCCTTTTTTTGTGGAATTGGTAATATTATATGCTTCAGCGTTCCTTAATGTCGGAGACCTTCAGAAAATCAGAAAAAAACAAAAAGAATAATACTTACAAGGATCCTAAGAATTCTAAAAGTTGATCTGAATCCTCTAATCTTATCTCTATAGACAATGGTGATCACTTATTGTTATATTGCAGAATGGCTTCACAACTATAGCCAGAGGTGCACTTTTTACACCATAATAGAGTGTTAAGGCCATGGAAAGTTGGAGGATAAGGAAGCGTCACAAGAGTTGAAAACAACAGGGAAAACTGGCCACTTCGCTTTTGTAAGACTTCATGGAATGGAAAAAGTACAAGCTCTTTCAAAGTAGTGAGCAAAGCTTAAGGAATGTGAACAACTTCTTTCATTTCATTTATATATTTGGCCTACAGAAATAATATATTGAATAATAAATTAATAGCTTATAAGAAGACCAAAAGTAGCCTACAGTACCACATGGTATGTGTATTTTTCAGAAATAGTCTCTCCACCTCCACGAGGTAGTGGTAAGGTCTGCATACATTCTACCCTCCCCAGACTTCACTTAGGGGATTTCACTGGGTATGTTGTTGTTGACATCAATGAAAATGATTTCTGACTATAAGAAAATTCAACCTTCAAAAATTTTTAGCGCTGTCTACGTTTATAAGTGGTACTTCAAACTTTTGTACACATTCAGTAAATTGGGCAAGTTAAACCCCCTAAAACACCAAAACAAAGCCAAAAACTATCAAGGCATTTTGGTCTATGCATCTCCTAATATTGTATTCTTAAAGCAGTACAGGATATACATATCAAGAAAAAGTTGCATTTCAAAGGAAGAAGGTTATACAATATCCTGATAGAAGAAAAATAAGTCAATTTGTTTCAATAAACAAAAATGAAAGACAAGGTCCTTTTCTTTCTGATAAGTGGACAGAAAAATGAGGTCTTATCAGCCACATTTATCCTAAGAGACAATTTTGAACTAGCGGACTGACTTCTAAGTGCCAGGCAGTATGTAATTGCGAACCATTTAAATTGACAGCTGGGGGTGGGAGAGTCTCTCTCTCAATTCTCAATATCGATAATGGCCACCATTTGGGACAGAGGCCATACAGATTAAATCTCTGTGACTATGTGTTCAATATTTCTTGCTCGCTTTGCAGCACTGACCTATCACCTATCCCATAATATTCTAAGCTACAACAGGGAAGGGTGTCTCCATTTACTGAAAAATCTATACTAACCGGAGCATCTCACGTCCAAGATCGTAATACCAAAACCTGATTTCCGTACTAATTCAACTCATTTAATCCATATAAACCAATAAGAAGAACCCAAACATGATCTCCATATAGGCCAAACCTATCTTAACTGCAGATCATGCAAAATTTCTCTAACTCATCCCAGAAACAAGTTAAAGCTTCATATTTCTCTAGTCTCAATCTCGTCGGCCAAAAATTTAAGCTAATGTATGAAAGTAGTAAAATATGCTGGCACATTTAAGAGTAGAGCCAACTTTTCTTCTTTGATCAAGTTATTATTTTCAGATGTTCCCAGAAAATAGGCACTTAAACCAAAGTTCTTAAGCTGAAATATCTCCCATCTTAGTGCCGGCTAAGCATACCAACCCAAGTTATTCCCAATGAACTTTCAGATCCTTCCAGCCAGATGATTCCTTCGCCTTCATTTTAGTGTTTAAATATGTAGTCTCGCCTCAGATTCCAGGACTGAGATTTGCACCTGATCAAGCAACTAGCAAGTATTACACCAGTTCCCAGGGTGCTGGTGGTCGAAAATCAATGAAAAGGCAATCTCACTTACCAACATGGTGAATTCATTTTAAAAAGATTTCTTTAAGGCTGTATTATCTTGTATTTGTGGAGATGTAAGACCAATACCAAGTTTAAGATAGCTGTTGCACATTAAAAACTCAAACTGAGGTCAAAAAATGTTAGCATAGTGTCAAACAAATTTAATGAAGCATATTGTTGGCATTTACCAAAATGTCCAATTAAAGTTCTTCAAAAATCTTAACAAAGTATCTTGTTGTCAACAGATTTCATGACCCATCTCAAATCCATTGTACCTAAAGTAAATAAACATAAGATATTTGGTGCAGCGTATACGAATGTGCAATTTCAAAATATGTGATTTTCAGGCCATAATACTTGATATAAGAGCTTTAAAAGACTGTCAACCAATTTTTCTAGTAATTCTACTTAACTTCTTTTCTTTTCTGAGCATGGTAAACCCCCTCCCAAAATTCCTGAACCTAGGAGTTCAAAAGGGTGGATTTTTCCATTTTTTTACCATTGGTGACTTGAACCCCGGTATTAAAGCTGGAGGCAGAAGGATCTTCTTATTAGGCTATTCCGTCGTGGCCTGTTTCCACCTGGGCATGTTTAATACTCTAAACTGGTCCTTATGAGCAAACTTACATAGAACAAATTTTGCCTATTTAATCATAGAGAAGAACATTGTGTATTCCACTTCCTTCTTGATCTTAAAATTAATAAAATATATATGTAACTGCACGAATCTATTAATGCATTGCAACACGATCAGCTCAAAGAGTCGTCAGCTATTTCCTGAAAAGACAAGCTCTGGAACTTCGATAATACCATCTTTGATTTCCCTTGGATGGTTTCATTTCAGAAGATAATTGCCAGATACTTCTCTGCCAGATTTAAATTTCTTTGTTTCCACTTCCTTCAATCAATTTTCATAACTCAACTAGAAGTATTAATTTCTAAATATCTTTGTAAAGATGGGATTACAAGCCATATATCATAGTCCCATATCTGTGCGCATAACAACAGCACCAGAGGCTCGACAATAATATTTTGAGGATTTGTTGCTAAACAAGTATCGATGACTAAGTGGAGTCACTTTGCCCAAATCTCAATCAGTCAAAAATAAATCAAGGCCCTCAAGTGGATAAAATCACTGACTACACACAAGTCCAATGATCTTGCCATTTACATTCTATATTCCAATAGGCAATAATGAAGAATGGGCAATAAGAGTACTCGTAGCATACTAGCGTAACAATTTTCTATGAACATGATTCACACTGTGATTGCAGATTGGGAACATAAATTTCAAATCCTACCTAGGCCAAATTACATAGAACAATTAGGAACAAAAATGAACTTACTTCATGAGAATATCATAGTACTCAGGATCCAATGCAGAGAACAAACTATCCACATCCTTGATAGCCATTATAGCCCTATGCACCACTATCCAATTAGCAGACTGCAGATTCCCAAAACACACAACAACAAAAAGACTGTCAACTCACAAGTACCATCATAGACTGATATTCATTTTTTTTCTTTTAAAAAAAGAACTTTTTACAAAAGACATGGGCAAAAAGATATAACCTTGCATCTTTCATCCTTGGTCTTGGGAGGTGATCCTTCTAGAGCTGTTTTCAGAGCTTCAACTGGTTTATACCTAAAAAATAACCAAAATCACAAATGGGTATTCATTATTAAACAGTTACAGATGTGGGGTTTTGTTTTTGTGCAAATATGAAAAAAGGAACCCAAAAAGAAGGGATTTTTAAGGATAGAAATTTATGTACTGTGTGAGTAAACTTTCGATCTTGCGGGACTTGTGCTCGATTCTGGTGATTATAGCTTCGTAATTATCTGCTTCTACAATGTCAGCCATTTGTAGAGAGGTCCTCCACCTTGAGCCCAATGGCACAAGCAATCAGCTTTTGGGATCTTTATTGAAGACTCTTTCTTTTGGTTGCTTCAAATTTTGGTTTTGATGATTACCAACAGGAGTGGGAATCTTGATTTCTTTGCAGCATTTATGATACTTTGCACAAATGAGTAAATTGCAGTTACATTCCTCGTAGTTTCTTAAAATTACACGTACAACCCCTCTTCACCAAACCTTTTTTTTTTTTAATTAGAGATAGTATACAAAATACACATAAACTATATCATTTTTTTAGTTTCCTAACTAAAGTATAGAAAGTTTGAAAAATAAACCTAAATTATTATTTATTAGTTTGAGAAACACACCTAAAATATCATTTATTGGTTTGAGAAATACATCTTAGTAGTGTGTGTAATACACTCCCTTTTTGAGAAAACCTTGCCACATAACATGTCACATTGTCAAAAATTAAATAAAAATATTAATATAATTAAAAGTAAAAGATTAAACTATATATATTCTTTCAAAAAAATTATTTTTTTAAGATATTTTTTTCACCTATTCTATTGTCCCCACCCCATGTATCACCCACTCACCCCAACAATCCCCACCCCTTTTATTTTTTTATTTCTTCTATAAAATGTTTTTGTTTGAGGGCGGAGGGGGGTATGTGAGAGGACGTAATGGGGTAAGGTAAGAAAAATATTTATATTTTATTTTATAAATTTTTTTGAAATAATAATATTTTAATTTTTAATTTTAACTAATACTACTTATAATTTATTTATTGTTTGCGAAAGTGTAATATTTTGTCTATGTAGAGTGTGATGTGACATTTTTTAAAAATAAAAGAGAGAGTGTAGCACACACTCTATAGTGAGAGTGGAATAAAAGATAAAGATGTATTTGTCAAACTAATAAGTGATAGTTTAGGTGTGTTTTTCAAACTTTCAATACTGTAGGTGTGAAATTTAAAAAAGTGATATAGTTTAGGTGTTCTATGAAATAGCGGTAAGGTCTGCGTACAATCTACCTTCCTCAGACCTGACTTGTGGAATTTCATTAGGTATGTTGTTGTTGTTATTGTTGATATAGTTTAGGTGTGTTTTGTATACTTATTTCATTATTATATATATATATATATATATATATATATATATATATATATATATATATATATATTAGATATAGCTTATGTAAGATATTTGGAATAATCATATTGAAACATATTACTACTTATATATAAGGAAATGAGGTAGTAGCTTCCGGTCGCAGTTGCCTACTTGAGCAGCTTTCAGTTGTCCTGTCTGCTTTTGCTGTTTTTTCGTCTTTATTATATGGGCCATAAAAAAATTTCGTGTGTTTTTTAATTTAATCTTTTCAAAGCAGTTGCCTATTGACGTGTCTACTTCAATCACTTGATAATATTTTCTTTAGTTAATTCAATTATAATTTTATAATAATTTTTGGAATACAAATAAAAGATATTCGATGGTACATAAATCGAGACTAAACTATAATTTATATTGCACCCTCTGATGAGCCAACAAAAAATAATTTTTGGGCTTTTTATTTAATTTTTTAGGGTAACTGTGTATTGACATGTCTGCTACAATGATTTCATAATATTTCATTAGCTGTTTCAATTATAATTTACGATATATGATTTATATTACGGCTTCCGGTAAGCTAATAAAAAATAATTTATGTTGAGTATTAACGTGTCTGTTTCAATAACTTCATAATATTTCTTTAGCTGTTTTAATTATAATTTTATAAAATTTTTAAAAATATATAAAAAAATCTATCAATATTCAATAAATCAAGATTAAAAAATAATTTATCGCGCGCAACCGTCATCACTAGTCTTTCTTACAAGGTCTAATTAATGTTGTTGTTCACACTTTGGCTAAGGTTGTCATTTTTCTATTGCACATTTTTTCTTGGAAAAGTATATTTTGACGATGGCTTGTGAATGAATGACATTATATGTTTTTTCTGAATGTTCCTAAATAAATTACTTTCATCTTTGATGCATATATCAAAATAGGGGGGTATAAAATCAAATTTAGTTCATTTCATTTATTTAAATTGGACTAGGTTATTAATCCACTCATTTATAAGTTTAATCCATATTAATTCATTAAAAATTTGATCGATACGTAATCTAGATTAACTCCAGAAAAATCATGCCAAAATATTTTTAAATTTTTTTGAAAAAATTGATATGTTATATATGGTCATAGAAAAAGTCATTATGTATTAAAATGTTATAAAATAATAAACAAAATAATTGAAACTAGATTGAATCCGTTCTTTAATTCACTAGCTAACCTGTTTTGATCCAAACAATTTAAAAATGAATTGAATCTTATTTTATTTATTATCTTGACAATTATAATTAGTTCAAATTTGATCTAATTCATGAAACAAAGTAAGTAATAAGTGAAACATGCGCATAGATATAGAATGAATTAACTTGCTTTTTTTTTGGTTAACTTGCATAATAATCTGTAAATTAAGGTTTATTGTGGATCGCAATCACCGCTACAAAATGGACCTTTGCTTGATAATGGAGAGAAAGAAAACCATAAAATAATGACACCTTTTGAATAGTGCTGTGCTGTGTGTACTGTGTTCCTTCTCTATCTCTCTTTCACACAGTCACACAGAGAAAGAGAGGAGAGAAATATAGTATATACTATCTCTTCCACACACTCATGCCTTTTTTGTCTTTCCCTTTGCTGTGAAGTCTTCCTTTCTTCTGCTTCACCTAACCTCCAAATCTCCTCCTATTTCTTTCAACAATGGTAGCAACTTCACCTACAGACTATTCCCAGCAACCCCATTTTGCTGCTTCCCAAAGAGCTTCAGCAGTTAAGCAGCAGCAGCATTCTAGTAAGTCTCGGTCTAATATCTTCTTGAAATCTCTACTAGTCATGATTGTTCTTGTTGTTGTCCCACTCTTTCCTTCCCAAGCTCCTGACTTTATATCCCAAAGTATAGTAACTCAGTTCTGGGAGCTTTTTCATCTTTTGTTCATTGGCATTGTTGTGTGTTATGGCTTGTTTTGTAAAAGAAGTAGTACCAAAACTTGTGCTGAAACACATTCAAGATTTGATAGTTCAGATGCATATGCATCTGGGATGTCTAATGTAGTTTCAATCTTTGATGATGGGCTTGAAAATTATTGTGGGTCTGATGAGAAAAGAGTGATTCCACATTGGGATTCTCAATTCTTGAATCATGAGGGTAGGGAACAGGAAAGATTTGAGCTTGTTGAGGGTGAAAGAAGTAGATCTTTTTCAGATGAAAATGGGTCTGAAATTTTATGTGGGTCTGATGACAAAAGAGTGATCCCAAATTGGGATTCTCAGTTTTTGCATTATGAGTACAGGGGCCAAGAAAGGTCTAATCTTGATGAAGTTGAGAAAAGTAGATCCTGTACTGATATAGGCAGGGTCGAAAACACTGAGATGTTTAATGACAGGGAAGTAGCTCAAGTTTGGAATTCACAGTACTTTCTTGGTGAATCTGTGGTGGTTGTTGCCAATGGAAACTATGGAGTTGAAAAGGTATCCCACATTGACCATAAACCTCTAGGCTTGCCCGTTAGGAGCTTGAGATACAGAGTTAATGCTGAAAACTCTGAATCTATTGTTGAAGATACTGTTAATTCAGGAGGTTCGTCTGGTAGTATTGGTTATGAAGTTAGAGAGGAGAAGATAAGAGGTATGGCTCCAGTCAATTTGAGGAGGAAGTTTGAGGAAGCTTCTAGACCACGCCAAGTTTCATGGCGCTCGAGGTCTCAGAGGAGGGAGCTAGAAGAAGTGAATACAGTTAGACCGCCTTCACATTCTAGACCTCACTCGGTTGGACAATTGGAATTTGGGTATCTTAAGTCTAGGTCATTCAGCAAACCAGTATCTCCTCAGACTAGTCCTACTTCTGGTTCACCAAGCATTACCTCACCTTCATCCTCCTGTTCTTCAGAAAATGGAAGTGGAAAAATGCCACACCCTGACCCAAATTATGCATTTGAGAGTATGTCCATCTCAACTTCACAACAGACAGGAGAATCCATCGGAGAATCAGCAGTGTTAACTTCAAATGTCAAACTATCTAGCAATGAGCCATCTTCACAAATGAATGTGCTGCTGAGAGATGACTATGAAGAGGATGAGAAAAAGATGAAAATGTATCCTTCCAGCAGAGAAGCACGTCATGTTCCAGGTCATCCACATTCTAAGTCCCACTCTGCTGGAGAAACTGAGTTTGAGCATCAAGAGCCATGGTCATTCTGGAATCGAATACGCTCACAAATTGTTCCCAATTCTTCTTCTCCCAGAACAAACTCACTATCCACTGTATCTCCAGAAATGCCAAACTCCAGAAAGGAAGACCTCGAGAGACTCAAGAATGTCAAGCCGCCACCCATCCAAGTTAGTCAACCAACAGTGAGATCAGCGACTGATGCATCTGCAAGCGTTGCTTCAAAGACTCGACGATCGACTGTTGGTTCTTCTTCAGAATTTGATACGTTTCGTACATCTGAAGATAATTTGAAGGATGTTGCACCTGTGAATGGTGAAGCAACACACCATACGTCAAAGTCTCGAGCATTTAGCATTGGTTCTTCTTCAGAAATAATCATGCAAGAAAGTTCAAAAGATAAATTGAAGCATGTCAGCAAGGATTTTAAACAGGATTATACGTACACACAAAAACAAAGTGTCAACTCTGTGGTCTCAGATGTGAAACAGCCAGCTCCTGTGAAAATTTTGTCAAGGGGAAAATCAGTCAGAACATTTAGATCCCGAAGAAGTTATATTGATAGATCAAAGAGAAAGGCCAATTGTCCAAAAGAAGGTGGAGATGTAAATGAGGTAAGCTGTAATCATTTTGACACAATGTCATCCTTGAAATGCATTAATCAAGCAGGGGATTCAAAACCACCAGCCAATTCTAGAAAAGGCAGTCTTGACAACAGTGGGCCAATTCCAAGCTCAGCATTCTTTGAAAGTGAACATGAAGCAAAGCTACAATTTGTGAATACAGATGTTATGGAGTCCAAGGAGAATTCAGAATCCAAATGGAACTCGGAGAGTGTGATAACCAATTCTCACACGAGTTCAGATGAAGAAGCTGCTTTTGACCTTGCTGATGACATGGATCTAGGAAGTGAGGTTGATAGAAAAGCTGGTGAATTCATTGCCAAGTTCAGAGAACAGATTAGGCTTCAGAAAATTGAATCATTTCGACGGACCAGTGGTTAGTTGCGAACAATCTATCGTGAGGTGTGTATAGTGATTCTAGTATGCTAAAGAAGGATGTCCTCCCTTGTTTAGTGGGAATCAATAGTAAAATTGATCATTTGTTTATATGTGTAGTCTCTCTGTGTAAACATACACTTGGAATGTTTTTAGAATTTACCTGCTCAGGTGTCTAGGAGGGACTCACTTTCTTGCATGCTTCCCTTCTTGAGAGAAATCTGTAGTCTATTGGAAAACTCTCTTTACAGTTTTCCATCATTTTAACTTTCATTTTATTCAGTATTCTTGTTACCTTGCAATTCATTATTGAAGATTATGTTTGGTTTATTTTCATCTAGATATATTCTTCAAGGTGAATACATATCCACATTTGGGTCATCTGTTATTTTCATCATACAAGTAACAGAAAGCTGAATTGCCCAAACATTATTATCAGATTGCTGCGACAAATATGTTTATCTCACCGAAAAAATGAAGTTTTGACTTCTGGTACTCTATGATGTGACATATGATCTTAATAATTTGCAAACTAATAAAAATGTACCCTGCTTCATGATAAGCACTAATGTGAACTGTTCAGGACCTATTGTCCAAAACTAAAAGAACTGGGCTTCCCTTGGTCGACATGAATTCACAAATGCAATATGCATCATTATGATCCTTCTCTTGACTCCCATTTGCTCTGCAAACCTCTCTTCAAATCTCCTCTTGCTTGATTCAAATCTCTTCATGTCATTGATGCTTTTTGTTTTTCTTTTTGTATTATTGGTCTTGCAACACAATGAACTGCGTTGTTTTTTGCATTTGTCTTGTATGCACTGCAGTTGCACTGTTTCTGTGGGTAACAATCAGAAAGGAGTTGTTTTTGATGAGAAGGAGAAACAACTTCTACACACTTGATAGCTACATTCGTCTTCATCAATGGTGGTAACATGCTCTTTGATCTCCATTATTCCTGCGTTAGACAGGGGCCTTCGTCTCCTCTTTTCTTTTGTGTGTTACTCTCTATCTTCTTGAAACCTTTGTGATTCTCTCTCTTTTGTTGTTTTCTCTCCTTTATCAAGCTTCATTCTCAACTCTGGTGAAATAAGTTCTTTTTCTGGAGGAGCAACTTGTATGCGTTTGATTCCCAACGTTCATCTTCTTCACTGACATCTTTTTCCTTGATCCCATCCCATACTGAGTAGTATTATGGGACAGTTGTGTTCCTTCTCTATCACCATCCAATTGTTCCTTTGCCCATGTTTTCTTCATCTCCATGACGCTTTTACATGCATGTGGGTTCAATTCTAAAATTTATACTTTTATTTTTGGAATTTGATTTATCTTGTTTAGATGAATGACCTTGAATTTTGTTATAAACATAATACTATTATGATGAAAGAAGCAATTTGATGGCGATATTGATAATGAAACTACATTATTTGAAGTATTTTTCTAGAATTGATTTTCTGGTAAACAGTGTACCAAGTTGTTTTTTTTAATCGACATTCTACTTAGAGGTAAAAAGTCGATATGATTGGATGATACAACAACATACCTTGTGTAATCTCCCATGTGAGATTTGAGGAGGATTATGTATACGTAAACCTTACCCAAAAATGATTATTTGAGAAAGTACTGTAACTAATTGACTTTGTTCTGTTATATCTGAATGAAGAGAATCCAGAGTAGTATCAATAACAATGTCTGAGATTGGCTAGAATCTTCAAGGCTCGTGGAATCTGAAACTGTTTTTGTCTTTCTAAAAAGACCGTTCCCCTTGGTTCTTATTTCTCAGCTACAACGGCAGATTGCAGCCACAAACAACAAAACATGAACACATCAAATACAGAAAGAAAGGAAAGAGTTATAAAACTCTGGTTCAGTCGTTCCACATACGAAATGCAATAGGCTTCACTGTGAGAGCAATGAGCCAAATGAAGCAAAAACACATGCGCGAAAACCAGCAGCATGCGATTACATAAAAGCTGTACCAAGAGCATGGTGTTAGAAGTTCACGAGCAGGGCACAATATAAAAATATGAAACTCTACCAAGAAAAATGTTACTACCTACTGAAGTCTTATCAAAAGCCATAAACTGAAAATCCTTGGGTAATTTCATAAGCACCTGTCCTAGCAAATGGAGAAAACATGCATAAGCTTATTACCGCTTCATAACTAAACTGCATCGCGTGATGTTAAGAGGAAGATATAACTGACCTTTCAAAGAGGCTGTCAGGGTGTCCGTACATCAGAGATCAGGAGGGAATATAGAAAGCTCGAACCTTTGGGATTTAACAATCTGCAGCTTGTACTTTTTGGCTTGTATATCCCGGGCAGACTTTGCTGCTGATTTGGTGGAATGTTGCAATTCCATCACTTGGAGGCTGCGTATATCAGCCAGGCCAATGGGGATCTTCTCAAGTTTATCACATGATATGAGAAGATATTTAAGTCTGGGAAAGTGATCACCTGAAGCATTCCAATAAACTTTGTCCTTTCAATGCATAACACTTGTAGGGAACGAAAACCTCCAACCTTTGGTTCCCAGTGCTCTCCCTTAAATGCATTGTCTTTCAGCTTCAAGACTTGAAGGCACTCCAACTGATTCAATACAGACATATCATCCCATTCCAACCAGGTGTCTGATAACGTCAGCTTCCTCAACTTTGTTGGAAATATAGAGGCTTGAGGAAGGCGTAATTGTTTCTGATCAGTCTGACCGACATTTATCAGCTTTAAGTTCTCAAGATCTTGCAGCTTCTTAACATTGTTGAACAATACAGACTGACTTGGTTCCAATAGCTTAGCTATTTGTCCACGAATGCCCAGTTTTTTCAAGTTTGGAGCCCTTGAGAGAACATCTTCAGTGCAGCTTTCTTGTGCGATTGTGGAGAGGGTCTGCAGCTTTGGTTTTCCAAGGAGAAGTCACTAGTTTTGGGGGCAGCAGGCTTAGGCAATTTAGCAGATGTGTTGGTGTGCAGATGCCCCAGTCGGGGCATGTTCAATATGTCCGCTTGAATATCAAGATTGATCTGTTGTGTGTTGATGATGAGGGTTTGAACGTTCCAAAGTTCCCAACATATTTAGGAAGGGTCTTGATTGAGTCAAGTGAGAAAGCAATATACCTCAGATGATACAATTGAAAAAACTCCTTGCCGTAGCGATTAATTTTGATGAATTCAGTATCAGACACCCTCAGTAATGGAAAGGCTTTTGATATGTCTGCAATGAAAGTTAGGGGAATGTCATTTTTTTCTGGAGAAAAACATAGGAATGACCTAACATGCCCACCAGAGGGCTTCTTTGAAATGAATTTCAGAACAGAGGAATGAATGCACAAGCGGCGGGAAGTGGATACTTCAGGAACAGATTGCTCATCAACGCATTTTACTTCATGGAAAAGATCTTCCTCTGTCGTGGCCTCTCGCAAGCAAAACTCATACAACATGTCATGAACAAGACAAGTTTTGATTTGGCCATCAGGCGTCCTTCGCATCACCATCACTAAATTTCTGTTTACAAGCTCATTCAAGTACTCCTCTGCTTTATCCTCAAGGGTTAAGTTCCCTCTATGACCCCTTCCGCGATCCATAAACGGATCAATTTCCTAGCAGGGATTAAATAGCCTCTGGGGAATGCACCAAAATATAAAAAGCAAGTTTTCATGTCATAGAGCAAAACATCATAACTCATCCGCACCAATTTATTACAATTATTTGGCTGATCTCTATTTATGAAATGTTCGCCCACACTCTTATCCACTTGCTCCCACTCCATTGTTGTCTTGCCTTTCTCAATTAGAGCTCCTGCAATAACCACAATAGCAAGTGGCAGTCCTTTACACTTCCTGGCTATACTTTGTCCGTGTGCTTCCAATTCGGGAGGACATTTAGCCTTGTGAAAAGCTTTTTTCTCCAGCAAAATTCAACTTTCTTCATCAGTCAGAAACTTTAAATCATGAGGACTTCTGTTGCAATATTTAGCAACATTGAGATCACGAGTAGTCAACAATACTCTATTGCCCTTTTCATTTTTCTGGAAAGCAACTTTGATACGATCCCAAGCTTCTCCCGACCATACATCATCCAAGACGATCAAGTATTTTCCTCCTCCTTCCAAAATATCTCGTACCTTATCAGCTAAATCCTTTTCAGACATATTGAGGCAATGCTTGGTGTTCCAGTGAATTTACTGATGATGTTGAGATATAATTCTCTTGTCTTGTATGATTGGGAAACATAAAGCCAAAGTCGAGTAAAGAACTCATACTCAATCTTTGGATGCTTGAAGATCTTAGTGGCTAGAGTAGTTTTGCCAAGACCAGGCATTCCAGAATAACCTCCAAATCATCTGATCCTCCAGGTCTATTACCGTCTGCGCCTCATCGTCAAAGCCCACCATATCATCTTCCTCAGCCACAGGAGGCTTTAAAATAGCAAAGATAAAGGTTAAACATATGAAGTTAACATTAGCAAGAAAAAGAACATACTACTATTATATTAGGCATTTGTGCCTACAGCAGAAAAGGATAGGTCAACTAATAGCAGCAAAGACAAGAACACTAGTATTATAACATTATAGACATAAGTATTTCCAACCGTGTAAAGCCTCATTTATTTGCACTTTATAACGGTTGGAATCTAAATGGTTTGAACCTCAGTCCACTGTTTACATTAAGATTTAAACAACGATTTTAATAGGTTTTAATTATTAGAATATTGAACAAAGTCCTAATATCATTGAGAGATATTTTTGTATGCATAGTTTTTACCATCAATCTATCTACAATCACTAGCCTCCACCACTAATCTACTCTGTCATCACAACCGATATCCTCACCAACCTAAATGATTCATTTTTTAATCAAATAATGATTGCATTTTATTAAGTATGATCATATATTTTATTTAACTTTACAAATAAACAAATTATGCACTTTTAGATGTTGGAAAACTGAACTCAAATCTAGAGGCAATATTTTAATTATTCAAACACCATACTCATTTTATGGATATGTTTAAACGTCATTATCATTCTATGAACTTTTCTTTTAGTACTTAGTTAGGTATCTACTTGTCGCAAAGTACTTACTGATCACTCCTCATCCTTAGACATTGATTGTTTCTATTATAAATGTATAAAGTTCCATCGACTGTGCTGTTCTCCTAGAGGTTCAATCGACATGTCTGAATTGTCTATATTTAAGCACCACATTGTTGTCTACGCTCACTTCACCTTCATTTTCCTTAATGAGATTTGGAGCCAAAATTTCAACTTTATGAATACTGAATTTTAAAATGGCCATTTCAGTGTTAATAAAAGATATTCGGGTTGGATTAAACTCCGTCACTGACGAGACCATTCCACCCGTTACTTCAAGATTTAGAGTTAGATGCTCAAAAACTTTATACGATATCTGAATCAAACATCACAAGTTCTCTCAGAATTTCTTTATAATTTATTAATATCATTATACATAATCTATCAAATAAATCGAATTCAACTTTTTAAATGAGGTAAATTAGCAGATGAACATTTCTATAGCCGGATGGAGCCAAAGATTTACTATTTTTGGCTTTGGGGTATGATGGAATAAAGCAAAAAATAGCAGTTAGGCAATACAACTTTTGACGGTCATCATGTATCATCCGAAAATAGTCGATCTATATTTTAAACATAGAGTCAGACTGCGTATATCCGACCCCCTAGCCCGCAATGGACAAGAACCTTTGAGGCAATGGGGTAATGTTGTTGTTGTTAAATCAGACGGATGAAATTGGGGTCATTAAAGCCGCACAAATAGGGGCGTGTTGAATAGATACTAATTTTGGCGGAGATAGCGGTACCTGTCTCTGTTGATTGAATCATCATGATCTTGAATTGCCTGAAGGCCATGTGCACTATTTTGTCGAATTTCTCTCATTCTATCTCTGATCCCTTTAATCTCCACTGCGGACTCTCTCAATCTTCTAGAATGTCCAATAGTTCAAAAACCTTTTATCCTTGTAAATCTTAGCTTCAATTACAAACTTATCAATAGCATCTTCAGCACGATTAACCACTTTCCTTATACTCTTCACCAATTCTTTCAGAACTGGGTTTTCGCTGCCAACCATTGCAGCTTGCTTGAGAAAAGCATTGAATTCACTTAGATCTTCAACCAGATCCTCGCCTTCCCGCAACAACTGCATCAAATTCTCTGTCAGAAAATTCACTGCTACGTCTGCGATATTGTTGTCGAAGAGGAAAAACTATATGCAAAATGTGTGTGGTTGTAAACAAGCAACAAATTAGAAAGTACACTTTACAGTGCATTTGTAAAAATAGTGATTGAAACATGTCTACTGTTGTTCTTTTCAACTGGATGGATTCGTTTTATTTTTGTACGGATAAATCGTTATTTTGATCAACAGTAAAAAATTTGAAGAAAAAAAAAAGTTATGCCTAATCAAGTTTATTTTGCCTAAAGCAATATTTTAAATTTAGCATTTGTTGAAATTTTAATAAATTTTAACATATATATTATCTTCTGTACGTAATAGTGAGTTCGAAGGCCTACACATTGATTTTGATGTATTTATTGTTGATACTATATGCATGTTTGAGAATTTATGGAGTGGTTTGCATGGATGGGGTATGTCATATTATGGCTGGGGGATCAAAAATTATAGCTCGAATATTTATAATTCTCCCCACTTGCTCTCATTTTTTATTTTGGCACTGTATCTTACCTTTATTTCATTTTATCCATCAATTTTATTTTTTATGTACCACGTAAATATAAATATTAATTTTATAATTTTTTTATTTATACCCTTTATTTTCACTTTTTTATTTTATAATCTACGTTTGTCCGTTATTTTAAAAAAAAAATTGGAAACATTTATCAAAAAAATATTTTTTTTGAAATTTCTCTATATCTTTTCGTGGAAAATAACCGAGGAAATTGTGTCGATTTTTTTCTTAAATAATCAATTGAAATTAAATAACACTATTTATTTTTTTGGCATATTTAAGCTATTGGGATTTAACTCAAATACTAGCTTTCTACTTGTTCATTCAACTCAATACTGGTAAAAAAAATCATCTTCAATAAAAGTAGAAAAAAAATCTCGTTCATTGCTAATAAGTAACACTGTTAAAGAAACGTTAAACTTAATAGATTTGTTTGGTTGTTATTGATTTTTAAAAAAAGAAAATTGACGCACTTTTGATGGTTATTTTTTACAAAAATATGGAGAAATTCTCAAGAAGAAACTATTTTTTTTAGAAAAAAAGACAATATTCATCTCTCATTTGTGGTAAGGTCTGTGTACATTTTACCCTCCCCCAATCCTGTCATGCTCTGGGAAAGTATTCTTGACGTGGCCGACACTCAAAGATTATTGCTAGTCCCCAAGCAAACACTCGGTCTCAAGATAATCATTCGATCATCTATATAGCGGAAAACATCAAAATAAAAGATATATGATATAAGCTAGTGGGCATCTCAATCACTTCTACATCAAAGAATACGGGTCATAGGAAAATAAGATAGGTCTCAACAGTTAATCCATGACATAATAAAAGATTTAAGAAAACTCAGTTCAGAGAGAGAAAGACTCCAACATCAACTCATCATCTCTAGTCTACGAAGCCTCTACCTCTACAGTCTGCGATGGTACCATGACAGGCCATGACGCTCACAAACACAAAGAACTAACTCTAAACATCTGAACGCGAA